>JAWWTY010000077.1:59250130-59354508 GCA_035222235.1 Margarornis squamiger
GGGCACACACCTGTAACTCGTTGGGCACTCACCCCTCAGGGATTGGGCACACACCTGTAACTCGTTGGGCACTCACCTCTCAGGGATCAGGCACACACCTGTAACTCGTTGGGCACTCACCCCTCAGGGATTGGGCACACATCTGTAACTCGTTGGGCACTCACCTGCAGAAGATGCTGCTGTTCCTGCTCTACTATGTATTTGGAAGGTCATGGAGAGGCTCAAAGAGAGTTCTGAACATGCACATTTTCCAACAAGCCATTTTTTTCACTAAAGGACACACAGTTTGTGGAGAAATCTTTCCTTCCTCTCACAGGTTTCCTAGACTTTGGGGTTTTATTAAGAACCTTTCACAATGAGGCTTTTCTCCTTTAACAAAAAATTCAGTGTTTTTCCTATTCTATTGTAATGTTACCAAGAACATTTGGAACCATCAGCAATATATAAAGATGACTGTCTCACAGTTAAACTTCTTCATTTTTTATTTTCTAATTAGTAGACTTCTAAAGCGTATTCAGTTGATATTTTCTTTCCATCACTATCCATTACAAGACTCAAACTCCTGGTTAAATAAATATTGGATGCTCAAATTTACAGTCATGTGATGGTCTGTATCTTTACCTTCACAAAGGAAAATTAACATTTCCAATGGTAAGTGAATTTTTCAAAGCATGATAAAGACAAGCAGAAAAGTGGCAGCCCATGAACAAACAACAGAATTTCAAAAGTCAACTATCACTTAGGGAATCAATTACTAACAAGCACACTTTTACCCTTAAAGCCCAGCCAACAAAAGCTGAGGGGCCAAAATGCCTAATAAAATCAGCAGCCAAGTGTTCTGTCTTTTATTAAATTGCAAGCCAAAAAAATCACTTCTCTATACACCAGTGTCTTGTACCAATCAACAGCAATTCAGTTTTGGCACGATTAACTCAAAGCCTATTTATAGTTATCCAAGACAAAGTTTCTGCTTAGCTTCTTTCTGTAAGCAAATTCCAAAGCCAGGGATTTGAGACACAAGATAAATGCTAATGTCTTCTGCTTTAATAGCCTGCTCCTCAGCCCCAGCACTTAATCTGCTAAGTCCAAGTGGTAGCACACAAAAGCTACAGGAGTCAGGGAAGGGAGGACAAGATGCTACCCCAGTTAAGCACCAGTGCTGCAAAGGCTGCACCAGTGAAGCCAGCCTAAGGCCCCCATGGGTGCTGGGCTGCTTGGCCACAGCAGCCTTCCCCAAGTGGCTGAAAAGAGCCCAAAGATCACAGAAACTGGAGAGGATGAGGCTGAACTGCCAGGGATGGGTTATGAAAATATAAAACATTCTAACACATGGTTTTAGGATGCAATAAAGCCATTTCTGAGATGCAGAGCAGCTTGCCACTTCTCTCAGGGTGAAAGGGATCTCTGTCCATAGTATTTCTGTGACCACATAATTAGTTTCTGTGAAACATTAAAAGCCTGTACATGACTTGCTTAATTTCAAAACAGTCTTTAGAGCACAGGAATGCCAGAGAGGAGCAGGACTGACTATCCAATGCCATAATCTCCAGCAGGAGGATGCAGGAACCATGGGAATGTGCTCCAGCTTTGCCTCAGACTGCAGCACAATGCCATCCCACTAACACATAGAATCACATACAAACACAAAACCACACATAAAATCAGATCCTGTATATTGTTTAGAATTTGCTCAGACAAAGTAAAAACCTTGAAACTTAGGATAGCAGTGCACTGACTATAAAAGCTACCATCTACCTGAAATGCTAGCCTTAATAAACTCTTAACAATTAATTACTGACATCAAACCTGAACACTGTCTGTCTTTACACTCACAGTTTTGTGCTGTAGTTATGCATTCCAACAAGTATCATTTGTTCTGTAGACATCACAGTTTTTAGTGTCTGAATGTAACACACACTGCAAGGCAGTGTACTGAGATTATTAAAATTAAACAATTTTTAATCATTCCTTAATGAAAAGAATATGTTGATCACTATAAGCAAAACCCTCAAAAGAGGTTTCAAAGAGAAATCCTTGTACAAAAGTAAACCAACCTCCCAGACCAACAAATACAAAGCAGAAAGGTGCTTCCAAATGGAATAATTCTTCAAAGAGGTGAATTTAGCAATTACACTTTATGAATCTCAGATCCTTAACACGGGCTCTCTGAAAGGGGAACTGGTGAGTCCAGGACCAAACATAACTTAAACTACAGAGTGGTAGCTCAGAGACAAAACAGCAGTACGAAACACAGACCTCCTTAATATTCAACAGCAAATGAAATAAAATTCATTTCAACAGACATAAGATCGGAATAACAGCAAATCATTTAAGGCCTGTTCAGTGACGTGCCCACGAGTGCACTCCGAATTTGGTGACTGCTCCAGCATCCCCAAATCGAGTGGTCCATCCATCCCTGCATCCCTCCATCCCGGCAGGGATGGGCAGGCACAGCCCCGCCGTTCCTTGGCCACTGCTGCCCCCTCGCGGCCGCTCCCGGCACGGCGCCGCCCGTGGGGAGACTGTGCTGGTACCATCAAAAAAACCCAGGAAAAAGGCATGAATTAAAAGCACAGAGGACCTAAGACAGCAGCAGACACACTGCAGGGATGGGATGGGGCTCCGGGAGAGAGAAAAAACTGCTCCATGCTTCAGTACCTGTTCACTCAGCAACAGGACCTGTTTCAACGCCTGGGAGCCACAGACTCACTTACCAGGCTTGCATCAACATAACCCAAAATGGCCATGAAGAAGGAAATAAGAATTACACTTGGGTCTAGCAGGCGGGGGAAAAAAATAAATAAAAGAGAGAGAGAGAAAAGGGCTTCATTTGCTTCCATCAATGAGGAAAAGCACCGAAACCAATTTGTGTCTCTTATCTGTGTAGTGAATTTCTACTGTCTCCAACAAATCTCCATAATCAGTCTTGTCTCTTAGCATGCCCTCAGGCCTAACAGAGCTAGAACAATACAGATTAATGTTCTGTATTTGGAGATACAGAGAGCACAGTTCAAGCTCAGCTGTGCTACACTGAAAATTCTTACAAGCACCAAGCTGGAAAGCAACTCGCTCAGGCTGGCCTCGCTCTGTGCAGTAACACACAGAGGCACCCACACTGCACCTGACAAAAAGGCATTCCCAAAAATACATTAAAAGCATCTTCATGCAAAGCTGTGACCACAGCAAAGTTCAGAGAACTCTGTCCTCATGGGCAGTTTCTCAAAACCAAAGAACTGGAAGCTTGTCAACTCAAGCTCTAATGGCAGCGATACAGGATGCCACTATGAGGAGAAAACACACACCAGTTCTTACCTAAATCTCCCATAAACAGGGGAAACATTTCCCAGCTTGAGGAGTTCTGTCTGCTAATAGACAACACCCTCAGAGCTGGATACCCCACTGAACAGAAAGTTGCCCAAGAGGGGTAAGAAGCTGATGCTGAGGAAGCCGAGGGAGGAAAAGCTCCCCACAAAGAGATTGTACATCTCGTCCTGTGCTACAAGTCACAAGTGATCAGTAACAGGAGCCACACACGGGCTAGGACGTTTTACAGGGAACACTGGAGCAGCAATACACATAATTATATGTTAGTTTACTGAGACCTGGGAACATGCACTGCTGCAGACAAGTCACAGCATGATACTGCATGAACTCTACACTGCAAGAAAGCACCACAACAAATCCCAGCCTCATCATCCCACTCACTGGCTTAAAGGTCACTTCTGGCTGCACTGGGGATATCTGTATTCCTCCAAAGAGCTGTGAAACCTTCATTGTCTGCAGTTGTACAGCTCCATCTGCTAGGAATATCATCTATTTTCTTCCCCCATGTCCCACTTCATCCTGCTAAGCCATCTCACCATCCAAGTTCCAGCTGAAAATCTCCACACCACATCATGAGCATTCACTAACTGTGACCACCGAGCAGGGTTTGCAAGCCACAGGACCAAGAATCAATACCCAAAGCAAACTTGTGACAAACAGCAGCTCAGACCTTCTGAAAGCAGGGATCTGTATCACTGGTAAGGCAATTATCTTAAGACAACAGGTACAGAAATAAGTCACTTTACTGCCTCTCTCAGTATCGACATCCAAAAGCTTTTGTATCCAGATTATGAATGAGCTTGAATCTGCAAATCTGTTGCAGGAGTAGTTATGCAGGCGAGGTTATTAAGCAGTGCCAAAACTATACAGGATTGTGACTCTGCAAGTTAGGGACAACAGGGGAATTCTTCAGCAGGGGTACAAAACACTACAGCATTTGCACCCTTGTTAACTTTTCTTCCCTGATCAGCTGCTTCAGAGAAGGGCAGTTTCACAACTGCAGTGTGGTCAGAGAAAAGAGAAACACCCCTCATCACCAGAAAAGCAGTGGGGAGGATTTTGTGTATTCAAACACACACCACACACACCTTGCCCACCCCAAAAGGCTGTAAGGATTCTTTTTTTCGAAACTGGCACTGCAGTCACAACCCTTTGAAAAGTATAAATCCAAATACAAGGGCTTAACTTGAATTCTGATTGATAAGGCATTTACTGAGTACCTCACAGATTCTTTTTTAGCTTAAAAAAGGATCCTAAGAAGACCTCACAATGAGGATGGCTCACCCCAGAAATGACACAGTAATCACTACTGTTTTGCATTATACATAAGAAGGAACAGAGGAGCATTATCAGCAGGGTGGAGAGCAAAAATGGAAAGACCAACTACTGAGTCTGAGCAACTAAAAGCATACGCTGGAAACCAGCAGAAATCTTAGTCAAAATACTTCATCAACCACTATGCAGAATGCAGGAAGCTTATTTTATTAATAGTCACCTATTTAAGAGATCTCTAAGACAATAAAATAAATCAAAATCTAAAATCATTAGAATTTTATTGTGCAGTAGAAAAGTACTTTTAAAACAGCACTTACAAGAAAGCACCAGATTCTGAAGTGATTCACAACCCATGAATCAATACCTGTACAGTCTTAGCAATTTTCTTTGTTTTCCACTTGGAGGAATGAAAGGTATGCTGCAGCATGTTTTCCCATGTCTGTATGGGGTGGCCAAAGTCTAAGCAAGCATGGTTTATGAAACACAAGAACACTGGACAAAGCCTTTGAACACCAAAGTCCATATTAGATTGTAGCACCTCATCTGCTTTCCCACAGCAGACTGTTTCCTTTCACATCTGTCTTCTTTTCAACATGAGTTCTTAAGTAGATCAAGAGCATTTGTTCTTCCTGGTCTTCTTCCTTCTTTCTTCTACTCAAATGTGCTGTTTAAGCAGATGGACAGTCTTAAGGACACCTCAGCTATATCCACTGGTAAACAAAACTGACAAGTGTTTAGAAGATCAACAAGCAGAAGGGGCAAAACCCCCCAGACAATTTCTTTAGCAGTATTTCAAAATATTATTTGATACTTGCTATAAATATGTACGTTCTCTGCACAGGGAGTTATAGAGCTGTAAAACATATAACTTGGGCTATAAACCCTAAGCTTCAACAGGAAAATCTCACTGACACAAATCCTGCCAACAAATACCATAATCACAATAATGGAGTGAGCTTCATACAGCACCTTTCCATCCAACAACCTTGCAGAAAAAATTCTCAAGGCAGTAACAAGGATGTCTGAACAAAGGCTAGTCTAAAATTGCACAAGTAAAGCAAAGGGTCTATAATATAACCCTAAATGCTACAAGTTTCTAAGTGCTATATGGAAGCCAAGCCCACTGAATTAGCAACACAACAAACCCACCTCTTCTTGTTTCTGGAATCCCATGCTACAGGAGGAGTAAGTTCTGTACTAGCACTTATTTCTCAAAAAAACACAGAAGTGTAGTGCAGATACACTGTTACTGGTTTAGCTTCCCTGAATGTTTAATCACAGTTCTTCCTTCCTCTTCACTAAACAAAAAGTTAGAAATGTCAGAAAAATGAACACAAAGTAACTAGCAATGCCTTTTCCACCCCCAGCACGTTTTCCAATGACCAAGGAGGGAATGCTTTGGACCTGAACAGCCCCAAGCCAGAAGCAATCACTACAAAATAACAAGCATTTCTAACAGCTTGATCCATCAAAATGCATTGAAGGCCAGACCAAACCCCATTAATTCCACAGAACCAGAAACCTACAGATATCAACATATGCTAATAGAACTACCTGCTTTTGAAGTCGATGCCTTCTATGCCTGACTACACACGCTCAGCTCCAGTTTTCAGACAGCAAGTGCTGTTAAGTGGCACACATACTGAGCTCCCTTTCCAGACCAAAATCTGGCTCACAGCATTTGAAGGCTCACAGCATTTGAAAGCTCCCAGTTCTCCCACTTCCTGTTTTTCACAGCAGGCATTGCTTGTCTGTACCATGAGAGTTTCCTCCTCCAGGGCGTATCTCACAGGGAACACTCCAGTAGGTCTGCAGGCATATCTAAACTCCCCAGCAAGCCATGCTGCCAAGAAACCAAAACCCATTTTAGAACCAGCAAAGCCACCACCAGCTGTGCAGTTTTCAGAACATGACCAGGTACCCGTGGTACAGCCCTACCCTGACAGCAGCCGGGCCACACATTTCTGTGTGGCTCACACTCACGAAGGAGCTTTGTGTTCCCACAGGATGGTATGCAAGATTTCTTCAGCATGCTGCCTACCTTCACACTGCAAGAGCAGATACAAAAATAGGTTCAGCTCTTCTGCTGGTTTCCCTTTGCCTATTTTTAAGATGCTGCAGTCCCTGACTTTTAATCATCACTGCTGCTATTGCAATGTCTGGATATTGCCGATCGCGCTCCGCTCTCTGCCCAGACACAGGAAGTCTTCGCTGGGAAAAACTGTAGCTCAGCCCTCGGTTTTCCACCTCCTGAAAGCAACAAAGGGTGCTTGTACAGAAAGAACATTTTGGAAACACATGAAAAGCAAGGAGGACATTATATCAATGTGCACTTTCAGGTAAGTCAACTTGTAAGGCAGGTTGCACTGTTACAAATTCTGGTTGCCAATCAGAGTCTGTCTGATGCTGCTTTTCTTCCTTCTGGTTTTTTTTTCAATCTTACAGTTAGACAGAAGACACTAGAAACAGTGCTTGACCCTTTATAATGGAGCAATGATTGCAAACAAAGTTCACACCTTACTCCCTAAAACCAGAGTTTTATTCCATCATCTTTTCAGTGTTGACTCATGGTTTAGGACCATGTAGGAGACAGGCTAATCCAAACACTTTTATTTAAGTCATAGCTGTCCAAGACACTGTGACAGAGATAATCTTTTACCTTAGTGAATATCTCTATCTTCTCCTGAAGTTTGTAACAGTTTTACATTAAACTAACAAATTCTAGCAACAGAGAGGCATTGATTCAGAAAATAGTTTTTGCAGAACGTATTTTTTCCTCCATACTGTAAACAAAATTAAGGTTAATTTCAGGAAATGTTTGAAATTTGAATTACTTACACAATAATTATTATTACTGAGTAACTAATTCACTGTATAGGAAAGAGAATAAATCCCTATTTGACATTCTATTCCAACTTCTCAGATGACTTACTATAAAAAAAACCCAAAACCATGCTACCTTAAGGAAATGATTTACAAGAGATACTTGAGAAATATTGGCACTTCCTCTAGGGAAAGATGGATAGCATGAGCAGTAAGTTATGCACTGGAAGCTAAAAATCCAAACTGCCATTATGGCAATAGCAAGACTCTGTTGTCTGACTGCAACACCTTTGACAAGCAATTAACTCCATTTTCTCTGTCCCCTCCTACTGGAGAAACCAGCCTTCCCAGTCTCTTCTCAGACACTGTGTGCTCCCAAAACCATCTTGGCCTCCACTGGACTCACTCCATTACATCAACCTCTGTCTCTTCCTGTGGAGTCCAAAAAAGGACCAAAGATGGATCACCAGACACAGCTCTCACAAATCCCACACAGAGAGGAAGGATCACTTTTCCAGACCTGCTGGCTGCACTCTTGCTAACACAGCCTGGCATGCAGTTTGCATGTTCTGCCTCAATCCCAAAATCTTCCTCTGCAAAGCTGCTCTCTAGTCAGTCTGCTCACCCTTAACACCAGCTGGAGTTAGGCCAGCCCTAAGGTTTTGCACTTGCCTTTGCTAAATGTCATAAGGTTTCCATTAGCCCTTCCCTAGTCTACTAAGGTCCCTCTGAACAGCACCACTGCTTTCCACCTCAGGTTCTGACACACAGTTTTGCCACACTTGCACTCAGCTCCAGCTTCATTAACCACCTACAAAAGAGAACACTCAACAGATGGATTTGTAAAAACTTGCTTTAGCCAGAATTTGTAGCCAGTATTTTTGTTCCATTGAACAAAAAGGAAATTTCCCAAGGATCTTAAATAATATCAGCTTAAAAAGAAGTTAGCTCATTTCAAAAAGAAGAAAGCACACTGCATGATTTCTGCCTACCACCTAGCACTGGGGGTTTGGGGTTTCTGTTTGTTTGATTTGATATATGCATACACATACAGAGAAATAAACTAAATCAAGACATCCACTTAATAATGACCCACAATTAGAAGTTGGTTTTATATGCAACTACCAAAATGACTCTGGAGGTATTCCTGTCCCATCAACTGCAACTTTTATTCAGTTTTTAGTTCTCAGTTTCAGCTTCTAGATGTAGATTTATTTCTGTGCTGAAGTTACGAACACTTACTTTTCTAGAATGACAAGGTATCAGAAAGGTAAGGTAGTTCATTCCTGCTCTGCACTCCATCTTTCCTACATTTCTCCCACTAAAATTCCAAAAGCACAGGACAGCCATCCAAATCTTGAAAAGCCAGAAGTAGCTTCTGGAACAACATTCATTAGAGAAGTTCAGGCAAAGAGAAGCTGAATTTAAGAAAGCCATAACAAGGCAAAGTGGGAACTCATTTGTGATCTTACACAAAGAGCTGTCACAAATGAGGCTTTCTGGACCAGCACTCCACTTGTCTGTGGAAAGAGCAAACCTGCTCCAGAGCTGCACTACTAATTTAAGAATCACCTAGGTTCCATAAAATAGTTCAGCACTTGAATAATTCTGTATCTAATTTCTACTTAAACTGCAGAAAGATCAAGGAAAATAAGATTAAGGAAATTAAGATGCAACTGTTTAACGGTATCATGAGAAGTTCAAGGAGAGAAACAACCATCTTGTGAAATCAGGAGTAAAATACTTTTAGAAAAATGTCAGGACAGACAGTTCTGCAGTCTTCCAGTACCAGCCAGATGCAAGTTTAAATGCAAGACAGACCTGAACTTGAATTAATGAATAAAATTTACATTTCTATTTTGACCAGTCATACGCTACAACAGAAAATTCAGATATTACTTGTCTATTGGAACATTACATTAATCTAACTTTTCTGTCAACACATTTTGCATCAAGGAGATGAAATGTGGTCAGCACAACCACAGGTTTGGGGCTTTTTTTTAGGACGGAGAAGGCAGAACAAAATGTTGGGGAGAGTTTTAAAGTACTTCAAAGGGAAGGAGAAATAGCATTTTCAGCTGTATCATCCCACCTCCATCATACTGATCATCTCTCCTGAAACAAAAGATCATTCATGTGGAGCAGTTCCCCTCTGCTCCAGCAGCAAACACACACAGCACCAGTGATAACACACTGTCTTTCTCTCTCTCCCCCTGGGGTTCCAACACTTAAAATTAGAAAAGCAAGAATTAATACATTTCCCTTTCACTCTTACGAAAACTTTTCAATTCAGTATAGCATGCAAAATGCCCAAAAAAGGCACTGCATGACATCTGCCCTGTCAAGAAAATCTAACCATTCTGAAAGCACTCATCTTGTAATCGTTGTTTAATGCCAGGAAAACAATTTACCTCCTCACCTTCAAATCAGAAAGGGATCAGAAGGGGATTTTTTTAAAACTATAATTAAGACTAAAAACATTTGATGTCAGCTTGACAGCTGTGAACATTCAACCCAGAAAAACTGAATTACTCAAGTCAAACTGTTACCTGTAATTTTGTATCCATATGCAGCCAGCTGTCCAGCCATGTATTCACCATCTGAATTATTGTGAGAACACCCCCACGTACGAATCCAGATTTTCTGAACACCAGGAATAATGCTGTTTGATAAAGAGGAATGAAAAAGGCAAGTTAAAAGATGAACAAGCTTCCCTTTAAGCCCAATGAACAAACTCAATGAACTGTAATTCTTCAAATGCAAAACAAGCAACATAAACAGTAACAGCTCCAAAGCAGCTGAGGGAAAACATTATTAGTGCATGATTTTAGTCTAATGGGTATTGGGTCTTGCTGGGATAGAGTCAACCTTCTTCACAGCAACCCATGTAGTGCTGTATTTTGTGTCTGTGACTAAAACAGTGTTGACAACACACCTGTATTTTAGCTATCATTGAACTGCACTTGGTTGTTTCCCACTGTGCTCCATCGTGCCACAAGCAGGCTGGGGATGGACAACAGGCTGGGAGGAACATGAACAGAATAGCTGACCAAAAGGATAATTCAACCCAGAACAGAGAAGGCACAAGAGCTCTAAGATGAGATTCAGTCTGCTGCAGTTATGTTAAAGCAACAACAAAACCCCCAACAAAATCACACAACTGAGCAAACAGCAAACAAAAACCAAACAAAAAAAACCCAAACACAAAACCTCCCACATGCCACAACTTTCTGCAAATTATCATATCATGTAACAAATAACTGCACTGAAATTAGGCCACCAGTAAATAAACTGTGATTAAGAACTGTGATACTATGGCACCCATTGACTGTAGCTCCCTCCATACGAGCCAGCTTTATAAATTCTTACCTCAGTGGCCACCAGCCACACAAACAGCTGAAAGCTCATGTCCCAACCCTTCTGGGGTACAGCAGGAGCACAGCAGACATGCAGCGTGCAGAGCACACCCAACACTTAAAGAACCAACAAGAAGTTCTGCAGGAAGCTCTCACTGAAATTCCTGGGCGAACTGCCAAGGAGCTCAAGATGCCACTACAAGAACACCACACATCCTGGAACACAATGCTTCACCCTGCCTACATCTTTTTTTTTCCCCCTCCCTCCATGCTTCTTTTTTAAAAGATGCTTTCCATTAGCTAGAAATAGAAATTTGTTGATGGAACATTAATGATCATTAAGTGTAAACACAGTGTTCTTAGACTTCCTACTGTCTAAACAACACATGTTCAATGTGCTTTCGTGGGTCAAATACACTAAAGCACAGCCTGTTAGATAACACACAGTACCTGAATACTTTGGGGCACAAAGTGCTAGTAAGAAGTATCTACAGAACACCAGTTCAGCCGTCCATACACTCCTGGCAGACTGGGGCCAGTCACTTTCAGGGGCATTCAGATAAAGATACATTGTTATGCTTATAAAATCTCTTTTGAACGCTAATGAAAAAACCAAAATTTAATTTCCCCACAGGAAATTAAATTCCCATACATATTTAATTTTCATCTTTATCATAAAGGGAACTTTTATCCACCAACTTGAAACTAAGGGGGGGAAAATAAGAGAAAAAAATTCCACATCTCAGAAATGCAGTAGAAAGCAGAATCAATAAATGAGATGACCTATACTCTAATCAATTCCACTGCAGCAGAAAGCTGACTCTGTTCTTATGGGAATCACAAGGAGGAAAAACACCAGGACGGGTCCCATGGTTATTGCCCACTATTTCCACTGAAATAAAACAGCAAGTTCAAAAGAAGTTTCACTGTGCCACTTGCAGGATGTACACCAAAAAAAATGCAGCCTCTGGAAATCCCAGGTTCCAGAAACCAGGACGAAAGACTGAAGGGAGGAAGATGTGCCCTTTGTGAGAGGGGACAGGGTCAGGGAACGCTTCAGCAAACTGGGCACACAAAAGTCCTGGGCCCTGGCAGGATGTGCCCACAGAGAGATATGGATGTACTGGAGAGTCCAACAAACAGCCAGAAAGATTATTAAGTGACTAGAACATGTCTCGAAAGAGGAAAGGCTGAGAGTGCTGGGACTGTTCTGTGTGGAGAAGAGAAAGCTTGGGCCCATCTCATCAAAGGAAGAGTGCCAAGAACACAGAGCCAGATTCTTTTCAGTGGTGCCCAGTGGCAGGACCAGAGGCAACAGGCACATCAGGAAACATATTTTTCACTCTAAGAATAACCAGCAATGGGCACAGGTTACCCAGGGAGGTTGTAGAATCTCCATCCCTGGGTATCTTCAAAAACCATCTCACCGCAGTCCTGGCCAACTGGTTCTTGGTGACCCTGCTCGAGCAAGGGGTTTGGAAAACATGACCTTCCGACCTCAACCCTTTTGCAGCTCTCAGGATTTCTGTTATTTCTCCTTCCAGATGTCAAAAGGCTACTCCAGGACTGCAACTCGAAGAGCTCAGCTTCTATTTAGGTAATTAAGATGAAGCAGAGAATTTTTCAGAAATGTTTTACACGTAAAAGTGTAAGAGAAACCATTTTTCCAGTCTGATTATTCCATTTATCAACATCTCAGTGATAACTGATTTCTACAGAAAATTTGTCTAGGAAAACAAACTTGCTTAGGATTTATTATTTATTCTCCTTCCATTTTATAAAGACTATTTTACTCATTTTTGTCTTGTATTCAGATTGATGAGATTATGAGAATTTCCACCTTATTTTTAGAAGCTGACAGTGCACATGAGATACAAGAGAAGTAACAAGACAGGGACAATGTAAGACTTTACCTGTCACTTGGGGGTTCATCTTCTGCCTGAAGATGTTTCTGTGAACTGCGTTTTCGCACTCTGGGAAAGACATTCCTTCTCACAAAGTGCCGATCGTGTGGTTTCAAATCCTCTGCTGACACAATGTCCTCGATATCCTCCAGCACTGAATCGCAGGCCGCAGGCATCTTCAAGAAGTGGCAGAGAAGACTGGCATTAGCAGGCATTTGGGTACAAACCCAAGGCCCAGGCTCTGCTGCTGATGTGCTCATACAGCAAAGTCAGACCTGTTTCTCATATACATGCAATATATCACACATATGAGTGATGCTGAGCACATAAAAACCAACAACTAGCCAGAGACATTTCCTGGTGCCCTCTCCTCCTGACACCTCAAATGCAGGCAGGGAGAAAGCCACAAACCATATAGAGTTTTTTTAAATAATCTGTACCTTGTCATCTTCTGATTCAAAAACCCTTCAGCTCCTCTGACATGACATATCCAAGTACTTTTCATCATATCAGCATTAGAATAAAATAATGAATCCGTGTTATGTGATGGATGTGCTTCCCCTCACATCACAGAAGAAGGAAAGACACAATCCACGTGCCTCTTTCAGAGGCAGTTCTGCCTCTTTTATTTGCATGCTGAAAACAGGTGCACAGTATTTCTCCAAGACAGTATGTCTCCACAGTTTTTCTGAAAACAAACCAAACTATTTCTAGAATTCCTGACCCCACAGGCCTTTCATTTGATCAGGACAGCAAAATAAAAACTTCTATCTTCAGGTACAAAATGTTAAACCTAACTAATACAAAATAAATAGATTATAATATGGATGGGAAACACACTCAAGGATCACTAAAATCTAACTAAGTTTTCCACAAGAAAGTCAATCTTCCAGCAGATGTCAAGATCATGATTAATTTTCAGGAATTGAAAAAAAAAAGTTATTTGCTAAAAGAGCCTATAAAAAAGCTACTGCATTAATTACATGCTTCACACTGTGCTGTGTGTAAGTCTTAATTAAAGTCTGATGTACCATTTGAAACTTTCTTTTCCATGTATCTCAGCAGTTTACAAAGGAAATCATGCAAGGGCATTTCACAGAGTTTACAGGGAAAATAGAACACTTTCCTAACTGGCAATGAAGAACAAAACAAACAAGGCTTTAATCTCTTTAAAACCAGATTTCAGGAACAGAAGATTCTCTGCTGGCATAAAAATACTTCCAGATGTTGCAAATGAATTATTGAAAAATGCAAGAAGTTAAACACCTGTGCATTTTCCCAGCATGTGTCCTTCAGTCAATCTTTCAAAAGATGCTTCAAAATAAAACCTCATGTAACCTGAAACATTAACATCTGTGTTTAACTTAAAAAGGACTAGAACGATGTCACGGAGAAGATGCATCTGCCACAGCTATTTAAGCATTTAGCATTCATCCAGATAAAGAAACCCAGGGTCTATAAAATAATGCAGCAGAGGATGAACAAAAATAAACAGCTGTGGGAAGTCCAGCAATAAAGAATATGAGGGGAAGGTGACATCTCTTACACCACTCTATACCACTGACAGCATGTACACATAGGTAACATTACCAACTGAATACATGGAAGGGAAGAAAAGCCTCGATTTGTTGGTTTTTCTCTCTTCCAGAAAAATATCCAATATAATGGAGCAAAACAAATGAGCTTAGCTTATTTCAGTGACCCATGAAAGAAAGAATACAGCCAAACTAAAACTCCTACCTTTTTAAGCAAGGTCTAAATCCTCTTGGATAGTAATCCTGTGGGGAGGGGAGGAGGAAAAAGAGGAAAAAAGACATGGCATGAACAAGCAGAAGACAGAAAACTCTGAGTTCGTGTCACTGATGTCACTGTGCAAGAAGCATTTGTTGTCCCTTCCCAGAAATACTTTTCTTGCTCAGTCTGACGGGGGGCACTCACTGACTGCCTGGCAAGCTGTGCCTTGTCACACTGATCTTTCCCTGCTTCTTCCACAGAGCCACCTTCGTCAAGGTCAGATAGATTTAATTATCTCAGCCCTCCTCCCAATTTCTGTCTTCAATCAGTGCAAAGTTTTGAATGAAAAAAAAGGGAGAGAAATTCCGAGTGAATTTTAGGTCAACTCATTCCCAACTTTGTTTTTTTAATTACCAGCGCTTCAAAGTTACTTTAAAACAGGTAACTCAACACCTGCACTAGTCCCGTATGCTTGGAAAAGGCAAAAAAAGAAATTTGAGCACTGAGGATTTTGTGGCCAGATCACACGGCGCAGAAGGGAACGGCGGCGTTAGCACAGAGCGAGACTGAGTGCTGTGTGGGTATATATATGTGTGTGTATGTGTGTGTGTATATATGTGTATCTGTGTATATACATGTGTATGTGTGTATCTACATGTGTGTGTATATATGTGTGTGTATACATATGTACGTGTATATATACATGTATGAGTGTGTATATATGTGTATGTGTGTGTATATATGTGTACGTGTATATATATATGTGTATATATATATGTGTATGTGTATATATACGTGTATATATATACATGTGTATGTGTATATATACGTGTACGAGTGTGTATATATGTGTGTACATATCGGTATGTATACATCTGTGTGTGTATATATGTATGTGTGCGTATATACGTGAATGCGTGCGTGTATATATGTATATATATATATATGTATATATATACATGTGTATATATATGTGTGTGTGTGTGTACACACACGTGCGTACAGAAACAGCCAAGCGCAACCAGCCGGGTGGGCCCACGCCGAGCTCCGCGGGCCCGCGTGGGCCGGGGGCAGCGGGGGAGCGGGGAGCGGGATGAGGGAGGAGGACAAGGCACAGGATAAGGGTAAGGACAAGGATACAGCGATGCCCATGCAGAGCGTCCCGCCCGGCCCGCACTCACCGCCCGCCCGGCCCGGCCCCGCCATGGCGCCCGCCCCGCCCCGCCCGGCCCGGTACGGTACGGTACGGTACGGTACGGTACGGCGGCCCGAGAGGGACACGGGGCTGCGCGCCGCGACCGCCCCGAGGAGTGCTAGTGCTTGCACCTCTGCTGCAGGGGGGGCAGAGGGCTTTATTTTTTATTAGGAATAGAGAGAGGAGCTTTGCAATCCCCCTGTAATGAGTATGTGTGTGATTCGTGCCAGTAGGGAACCAAATGGATTTATTGCACCCTCATAAGGCAATAAACCCGACTGTTGTAAGGTCATCGCTTCCCCTGAACCTTTACCGAGGAATACCTGAATTAGGATGGGGAATCTGTCACATCACTAAATCCTAAAATTCCCCTGTCACCCCTTTATCAAGGAATACCTGAATTATGGTGGGAAGTTATCAAGACCCTAAATTGTACGTGACCCCCAAAAATCCCCTGTCACCCCAAAAATCCCGTCACCCCTTTATCAAGGAATACCTGAATTAGGATGGGGAATCTGTCAAAACACTAAATCCTAAAATTCCCCTGTCACCCCTTTATTAAGGAATACCTGAATTATGGTGGGAAGTTATCAAGACCCTAAATTGTAATGTAGTAATTAACCAGCTGTAAAAATAATGACTTAACTGTAGCCATATAAGCAGAAGTATGTAAAAATGCCTATGTGTACCATGTAATGAACATGTATAAAGTGGCTGGATAAAAGGCAGACACACACTGAACCTCATGCACGAGTTGGTGGGGCAAAGACTCCCCCCTCATGTCCAGGCATTGCTTTTACCATATAATAAACCTTTTTTTATAAAAAAATGAATTAATTTGGGTGAGGCTCTGTTGCATCCCAGAGTCACACAACTTCTACGAAGTTTTCCAAAAGTCTGCTTCTAATTCAGAGGGGAGGAGAGGGGATAAATAAAAATAAACGTGTGTTATCCCAACCTCTGGATGTCCCACTGTGTCTTTTATTCTTGTTTCACCCTGGCTTGAAAAAACCCCGATGAACTTATTGTTGGCATAATAAAAAAATGGGATTGAGACTATCTGGTGTCAAATGAGTGCGAGCACTAATAATGAAAATGGTTACAGGTTTCAAGGAACAGCAGGACAGGCACCAAGAGTAAGAACAAATCAAATAGGGGGACACAAATCTAAACTCTTTAAAAAATTCCTTTTTATTGATTCATTACCATACAAAATTTATTCAAATTACATCCATTTGAAGTGGTAAGATCACAGCTAGAGAACAGGTCACCCTTTCATAGATCTATTTACAAAACTCACCATAAAAGCTTTTTTTTGTTGGGGTTTTTTTTCTTTGTTTTTGTTTTTTTTACAGTATTTTACAGAGGTTTGTTTTTCTTTTTTTTTTTTTAAACTAGCATACAATGCAAAGCTAAATTAGATTAGTATTTTGCCCACACACATTGGGACAAGTGTTTAATTTGTACCAAAAAAAAAAAAAGGTGGTCTGCGTTAATCTTCATTTTCTCTTCCCTCGCCAAAGTGCCCCTTTGTCTTGCAAATCTTCATGCTCAAACAACTTTTACTTTCCTCTTCCACAAGACGAAAACTTTAAATACTACAATTTTATTTACAGATCCACATCTAAAAAAACTTCTTTAAAAAATTACAAACCAGCTAGAAAATATTTCTGGCAGTGTTTACAAATTAATTCTATTGTACAAAACTGCTAGATAACTAAAGTGTGAGTTGAGAACATATATCAAATTAAATACAACTGCTGAATGATCTATGCAAACATTTGTACATATAAACACACACTTAACACTGTTTAACAGTTCTTTATGTGTTGCCCTTTATACATTTGTTATATTCCAAAACTCACACAGTCATACAGTTTCTTATTAGTACTGTGACTTCTTGCCTTTTTCATGTGTGAGCTTTCATAGCAGCAACTCAATGGTACCAGAAAACCTGCATACATAATATTCTACTACAGTACAAATAGTACTAATTTTCTGAGTATGTCAGATAAGCTCAACAGTAATGCCAACAAAAAGGATTACACGGGCATCATCTAATCAACGTTACATTAATTTAGCCCAGAACGTGGCAAAATATTTTACACTCAAGGAAAAAACCCAAAAAAAACCAACCAAACAAAAAAAAATTATTTAAGACTTCTTAGAATTCCTCTGACGTTCAAAAAATAAATATTGGTACTATACTATACTAGCAAAGATCTTCAAAAAATAAATGCAATTCAGTTGATGTGGTACTTACAGTTATGTACTTTGGAAAAAAATTAGTTCCATTTTGCTGGCGAAGAGAATTATAAAAAGCTGTAAGCAGAGGAAGCTAACCCACTGAGATAAATAGGATATATATTGAACAAACAAAGCTTGGCATAAGTGTTTTCCATAGAGGGAAAAACCCACAGTGCATCTCTAGTAGGCACTTAACACGAAGCCCCACTTAGTACCACAAAAAATCATGTACCAGTTCTAATGCACACTGGGGGCAGTAAAATTGAACTGTGCATCTTCGTTCTAGTTTAAAAAAAACAGCCAACAAAAACTATTTTCACACACACACGCACGCACAAGCATTTTTAAAAATCTGTCATTACTACAAGAAGTGGCAGAACTTTATACTTTTCAATATTTGCAATATACACTACATTTACAGTGTATTTTTTTTTATTAAAAGCTTTAAGGACATAAGTATTTGACCTCATAATGAGACATATACATAGCTCAAAATGAGCATTATGACAGCAATTTAAACATTCCCACAAGTAGCTGAAGAATCCCATTTCACTCTTTTGCATTACTTCATATCCACGTTCACCGCATGTACAATCCATGTTGTGACACTCAACAGACATGCATTCTCTGCAGAAGGCACGACCTGAAATACTATTATAAAATTGTTATTTAGGACTAAAGCAGTTCCTGGAGCCCTTCTCCCTAAGCCCACTCGTCACGGCACGCAGAGACTGGGAGTGTGAGCACAAACATCTACGGTCACCTGCTTGCACCTGCTGACTCGCAAGGCACTGGAGCTCAGGGGCAAGGAGAAGGCTTGCCTGGGAAAGCCTTCACTTGTTTAGAGTACTTTAGGGAGTATTCAATTCAAATATCAGCACTGCTCAAGAGCCTAGTTTATTCAATAATGCTATTTTACGGTAGGTAGAGGACAACGCTGAATGACGGCAGGTTTTTTGATTCCATTAGAAACACGGTTTAGATATGGACAGCACTTAAGACAATCAGCTGTATATAAATTCATCCACCAGGGAAGGAAGCTTCTCTAAATCATAAGCGTCAAAGAGGTCACTGATGCCTTCTTCATCCCCGAGGCTCAGCAAATAGTCTTCCTGAAGCAGAGGAGGCAGCAAATTCACAAACGGTCCTTCGAAGTTTGAGGGAATTTGGTCCTCAGTCTGCTGTAAAAGGTTGGCTGGAGAAGCCAATGGAGAGATTGTTGCCATATTTACTGAGCAGTCACCTTGTCCTGAGTTAGCAGAAGCCACTTCTGTAAGAGCAGGGAGAGAAACAATAAAAGGTGTCACTTTTAATCTCAGTAGAAATGTCAGGCACAGATCAAACAGAACAACCACTGCATAAAGGCCCTTTCGTAAAGCCTCTTTTCAACAAAAAAAACCCTCTCCATATAATTTCTAGCTTGTTTTGGTATGTTACAAAGGGCTTCTCAAAAATCATCATCCTGCTATCACCTCTGACTTTGCCATTAAGAAATTATTTTACAAGATTTAAACAACTAGAAGGGAAAATAATCAAACACAGTGAGATGCCCATTTTTCAGTGGTGTTTGTAGTCCAAAGGGAAAACTTTCCAGGCCACAGATGTCATCAGTGACACAGTGTAGCTGCACACACCCATACACAGAGATTTCTGCCCCTTGTGCTGAGGTGCATCTTTGCTGCCCCTGTCCTATCTGAAAGTGCAAAAGGAACGAAATTGTTTCTTTCTTCAACAGTGCACAAACTTTGTTTACACATGATATGCAAAGAGGAAGCTTATTTGAAACAACTGATGCAGAGCAAAATGTATTTCCCACTATACAGAGCGGAAACGCAGTGAAAAGTCAACACCTTTCTAAGCTTTTCACTGCTTAGAAAAACAAAGCCAAAAAATAAGAGTTGGATATCTGCAGTTCAAAATGAAACCTTGAATGTGAGCTTGAAGGGAGGCCATTAGTATTACAAAGAAATAAATTTTACCTTTGGAAATGGTTTTGGAAATATTTCCATTGTGGTCCTGACCATAGGTTTTCATTGGACTGAGGGCATCGTTTTCCTCTGGGCACAGGTAAACTTCAATAGGTCCTTGAGTACTAGATAAATGTATCAATGCACTCTGCTAAAAAACCAAACATCAGGAAGGTGTTATAACAATGAGCACAACAGAATATTGATGATACTGAGCAAATTCTTACCGGGATGTCAGTGTTTGAACAACACGTTTTTTAGGAATCAAAAGAACCTGAAAAGAACCCCAAGCCTTTTTTTCACCATGGGAAAGGTTTGGCTGATGTATCTTGTAGACTAGAAGGCAAAATAAAAGCTCTTTCCACTGTGTGTAGTGCACAAACCTCGAAAGCCCACCCATCTTGTGTGGTGCATCAGTATGAGGGGCTTACAAAGGATTGAAATCCTAACATTTTCTTACAACCACAACAACCTGGAGCATTCTGATGGAATGGAACCGTGGGATGCAAATCACAGGCTTTATTATTATTCGTAACAATAATATTGGATGTATTTGTGTAAATATTTCTGCTTTAAAAGGACACCAAAACATCTTTCCCACTCCCCCAAAAGCCTTCAGCACTTATTCACACTGAACTCAAATATCTCTATGCAAGTTCACCTATTTATCAGGGAAAACTTCCAAATAATGAAAAAACCCAAAACCAGATGCCATTTTCTTCACCCAGACTTATTTAAGTCCTTCTGCCCCCTCGAGGCAGTGATTTGGATGGTGGTTCTGAGTAACAACATCTGCTAATTCGATGCAAAAAGTAACATTTTTCTTAACTTTGGCACATTGATGCAATAAATGAATAAATAAACCAGCATGACATACATGGAAAACCTGCAAAGTTGCTCTTTGTGTTATGATGGACAATCAGAACTTCCTCTGGTTACAAATAAACCTGCTCCTGCCATCCTGCATTAATAGTTCTCTAAAAAGCACGAGTGCAGGCATCCTATACCTCCTTGCAGATGTGTTTCAAACACATCTCACTGTGCCCTTTGGCAAAATGTTCCTCCCAGTATTGTTCTGGCAGTTATGTAACACACCAGGCAGCACTTACAAATGCAGGGGACACCGACTGAACTGGGAGTCCCTGGGGCAGAGAAAACAGCAGGGCTTAGGGCAATGCTATGGATAATTAGGGAAAAGGAGATGGGAAGAGCAGGGGTTGAAGGGAGAAGGTACTCTTGAGTGACTGAGGTATGCAAAAAAAGGACACTGAAATGTAACTGCAAATGACAGAAAGAAATAGGACTTTATTGCCTGAAGCTGAAAATTAAATAAGTTGGGTATAGATAAGGGAGGTCTAAGCATTCATTTTAATGATTGTGTGCATCTCTCTCTGCCTGCCTGATTGCACTGAATTAAAAATCAAAGCACAGTGCCCAGGGGAAAGAAACAGGAAAGCAAGCAATGATAACAGTATATATATATGGATACTGATAAAAGATAGCCTTTCCTCTTTGCAGCAAAATGATTTATTCTTCCAAAACCTGTACCTAGGTTCAAAGGGGAAATTAAGGACACAAGACAGAGAAACAGAACAAAAAAAAAAAGGATGGAAACCATAATGGGCCTAAGCAAGTGCAGAGCAATCTTAGGAAAAGAAGGGACAAGGAACGTGGAGCCTGCTGAGTCTCACTGGCCCAGCAGCAGGGAAGGAGGAATAACACAGAGGTACCAACACAACAGGGGGTGTTTGGGGACTCAGCCCCAGATCCCCACTCTAGTGGCTCCTTGAGTGAAGAAATTAGGCACACTTTTTGAATCTCTAAACCAGTGGCTGGGGAAAATTATTCACATTTGCACAACGTATTTGGGTCTGTCTTAACAAGTGAGAACCAAAACAGGTGTCAATAAAGCAAAGATGATTTCGGTAGAAGGAAGGGCAAGAATGTATCCTAAGAGTAAAACACAAATTTCTGTAATAACTGTAATACTTCAGAATAGAAAACCCTACATTAAAACATATGTTTCAATAAATTAGGATATCAGTACCATGAATCAGCAAGATGCTTAAGGCATTGAGTTATCCATGAAGGTTTTAACTAAAATAACAAAGCTGAATTTCCTAAGGTTTTACATGGTTACAAACCTAGGAAATTCCAATTGTCAAGGGAGAGCTTTTCTTTATATAAAGCATGGCAAAAGAAAACATCTGTAAATAGCGTGAATTACTCTGAAAGAATGTGGAAGTGAACAAAATAGAACAAATGATGATTGCTCTATTAATTTTTAAAGTTTCCCCTTCCTTTTCCAAAGAAACATCTTGGAAGTTTGTAAGAGACATGAACACAGGACTGTATGCCTGGGCATTAGAGAGCACAGTAAGACTCAGGACACACCTGCTCCATCTGTAGAAAAATTATATATGCCCTGGCAGAAAACACCAGGCTCTCCTTACCTCCACTGGGTCAGGCACTTCAAGTCTTGTTTCTGGAGGAGCTTTCACAACTATAACAGTTTGGTCTTTAAGGCCACTAATTTTTCGAATGTCTTGATACGTCACATAAGCTAATGTAATCACCGTTAAGGAGTTTTCCAGCCCAGGTTACAATACACTCAAACTGTTACAAGAGGCAGAAGTCTTTGAATTATATTTCCCTTTTCTCACAGCTACATTGCTCTTAGCCCAAGGTTTTGTGTTCTCTACACTGTGATTGCCATGAAACCCTGTGAGAACTCCCCTTTGATCAAACAGCTGGGGCCGCTACTAAATGAACAAAAGGGATTCTCCATGCTAAGTGCTCCTCTCCTCCTTTAGTTCGACAACCTGAAATTCCTCACAGACTCCGTGAGGCAAAAATTTTATGCCCTTTGTGCACACAGTGCAGAGAACTGAAAACCACATAAAAAACGTACAGGAATGACAGATGTGTGCTACAGAAGCACATATGGGGCATCATCGAATCATAAAGTGGTTTGGGTTGCAAGAGACCTTAAAGATCATTTAGTTCCAAAACCCCCCTGCCACCAGAGCAGGTTGCTCCAAGCCCATCCAACCAGGATGGGGCATCCACATCTTCTCTAATAATTCTCTAATAATTAGAAAAACTAGTTCACATACCTGATTTAGTCCAACAACATAACTATCTTATATCAGGCTTTTGGGGTAAAATTCATACTGAATAGCATGAAAATTATCTAGATGTTCAGAGCAGATATTTAACTAAGACACTTTAACCTTCCCTCCTGCAGGAGTGTTTCATCAAACTGATTATAGTGAGTGTTTCGGTAGAAAAACGTGTAGTATAAGTACTTGAAGATAAGTGCTGCAAATACCTCCATAATTTGCTCTCTGGACAACCCACTCCAGTGCTCACCACCCTCCCAGCAGAGGACGAATTCCCCCAGCATTACAGGGCACACCACCTTGGAGGGTCTGGGCAAAAGGATATCTCTGATTCTCCGAGTCCTCCGTTAGCAGCTTGAGGTCCAGGGTGCAGCTTTGGATTAGCTCGTCCAGTTTCTTCTCTTCCTGAGTGAGTTCTGTCACCTCCCTGGTGAGGCCCTGCCGCTGGGCCAGCATGCCCCCATCCTCGGACAGGCTGCAGCCCCTGCGGGCACAAGGGAGCAAGAAACCCTCTCAGCTTTGCCAAACGTGGCCCTATGCTATGGAAAAGGGGAGAGCTGGGGCTCTCAGTCCTTTCTGCCTACAGCCACCCCGAGCGAGTCAACGTAGACTACACTTGCCAGCAAAAGCGTCTTTTTCTCATGACAACGCATTTTCAACGTAGAATATTCCTAAGCATTTCCAAAATCTTTCTTTTTTCCTAACCACGCCCTGAAAAAAGCCAAGGAAGGCAGCAGGTAGAGACAGGTAGCTAAAAACTTACTCCACCTGCAGAAGTGAATGAGTCAATCCAGTATTCAGACAAAATGCTGGGTTCTAATTTCCCTGACAAATGCTCTTAAGGCGCTTTTCTTAAGAGAAAAAGAAAACTTTATCTGGTGGAAGGCATTTTGGATGATTCCTTGAAGCAAAGTGTTAGAATGGAAGATGGGAGAAGAAAAACACCGCTGCACTGTGACACTGAAATGAGCCAGCAGGGATGGAAAAGGATAAGGAACACTTACATCCACTGAATGTTGTTTTTGGATTTTTTCTTTATGAGATGGATGCCTTCCAGTACATTGGTGATATCGTAAATCCTCCTTTTTTGCACCTTGAGGACCTCTGCTGCTCTGTTCAAATCTAAGACCCCATCAGGAGACTGGCTCAGCAACTGAATGAACTTCTTTGTGAGAAGGCCAAGTGATGTATCATACCGAGTCTTTTCTGAAGGAGATTTTGGAGCTTGGAAAGGAAACAAAACAACAAAAAAAAGTTAAATCAGTTTTTCTCATTCTGCTTCTGAAAGCAGCATCCAGAAATTCAAGTATGTATATTACAGACATTTCTTTCATTTTTACTAGAGAAACCTCTCAACCCTCTGCATTAAGACACAACTCACCACTACGTATTTATTGGTATTTCAAGATGTACTTTTCCAAAAGTCACAGGTACGTGAGCAAATATATACATTTCTTTAAAGGCAAATATTTCCATTAGTTCAACAGATACCTATAGCAATATTCTACTTAGGCTTTCACTATGTGAATTCATAATAGTATTTCCAGTATGTAGCTATCCTGGCAGCAAAAGCAAAAAACCCCCTCTGACTCTCCTTCATCAGGCTGATAGCCAGCTTTCATCAGGGTTTGATTTTCCCCTCTTGTAAGATGAGTGTTTCACATGCCATTAAGCAGGACTTAGGTGTACTTCAGTGGGTGAACACAGATTCCATCAGTGTCAGACTCCACAGCTTACAGAAAACTCCAGTGACTAAGAGGAGATTGACACAAAACACATTCTATAATCATCATTTCTCCATAACCAAACAATGCTGGATGGATTTTAGGCTGATCTGGTGTCTTTTTCATGTTTTCAAGTATTGGGTCATACATCAAACTGCAGAAGTCAGTCAAAACTGAAACCCTACTTGAGAGTGAATCCTTAGGCTACAGTGAGATATTCTGAAGAATATGGTGGCTTTTTGATGAACACCAAGACATTGCAAAGAGAACCAGCTAGCTGTATTTCTGTCTTGGGTAGATTCAAGGCTCAGAGCCCCATCCAACCTGGCCTTGGACACTTCCAGGGATCCAGGGGCAGCCACAGCTTCTCTGGGCAACCTGTGCCAGGGCTTGCCCACCCTCTGAATAAGAATTTCTTTTTAACATCTAATCTAAATCTCATTCTCACCTCTTACATGGCCTTGTGGCTTTAGAGCAGGGTGATTGGTTGGTTTGTTTCTCCTTTGGGGTTTGGAATAGAGTAAGAGGATCAGAATGATAAGGGCAAGAGGTTACTTGACCCCCAGGTAAAATGGCATGTGCTCCTCATCATGCACAGTGTTCTTTGTACAGCCTTATCAACACTGCAGCAGCATCCTGTGCACCAGAGAGTACTGAATTTATATGAGAATCCACTTCAATTTAAAAGAGACTTCATTTAGTTTAATGAAGTGTAGTCTAATTAAAACAACTGTGGTTGTTAAACTTCCATGCTTTAACTTTGTATCTTCAACCAATTTCACTTTTCCTGTCTGCCTCAACAGAAACAAGCAGACTGGTGAGGAGGGACAAGCACGTGCCCCTCTGCATCTCTTGCTCTCCCATCACTACCACTACTGCCCCAGTTCCCTCCTTTCCCCATCTGCCTCCCTCTGCCAGCCTAATTCTCCTGCTGAAAGCCCCCCAAACAAGATAGCAAGGGTACAGCCCCCAGCTCCTCTTGCAAGAAACTTACTGCCCAAGGCAATGCAGATGTGCAAAAACTAGTACTCCGAGGAAGCAGGTAGCAGGAGTCATTGTCTCATCACTCTGCAGGGGGAGAAGGCAGCTCAGAGCACGAGGAGCATTTCTCATGCGATGCTGCTGAGGCACAGCTACCACTCTTTGCAAACCCCTGCCCAGGGAAGGAAGCCCTGGCAGCCAGCTGCTCCAAGTCCAGCAGGGAAGGAGAAGGCTGGCCTGGCTAATAACTCTGTGTTTGATCCCATCACAACGTGCTCATTCCTCAGCAGCTGTCTCTCTAAGCATCCCAACATTATGGCCTTGGCTGAAGAGGCCCTGGGTGGAGAGGGTGCAGGCTGCCCATGGGCAGAGGGACAGACCTGGCAGCCTGGAGCCTCTGCAGCCTCTCAGCAGCTCTGCAGCAAGCCCTGCACGCTGCAAACCTGTCCTGCTGGGGAGCTGAGCCTGTTGTATGCGTGGCCAGGTGAGGACAGCAAGACACACACCCTCTAAGCCAGGTAAAGCAGCCTGCTGTGTTGGTTCACTCCAGTCTCAAGCTAGGAAAATAAAAACCTCCGTGCTCTACAGCATGTCACAAGTTCCCTTACTTTTTGGACTGTCTGGACTTCTTGTTGCAGCTCTTCCTTTCCCCTTTGGAGTCTTCAGTCCTTCTGCAAGATACTGGTGGCCGGTTTCTCCTAGCTCCAGCCTTCGTTTGGCCTGTGAAAAAAACCAATTATTTTTAATTGATGGGCTGGTAAGGAGGGTATTTCCCTTTATCCAACACAGTGTTGGGGCTGCAGGAAAGGCAGACAGGGCTGAGCTTTTCATAACAAGGTATGGGTACAGGTTCACAGCCCATACGCATCACAGTGGTATCTGAGTATTTACTGGCATCCTAAAATGAACTTAAATGTGTCACTCTCAAAGGTTAGGTTGAAGAGGTTTCTATTTGAAAATCCAGCAATTTTTTTTTTAAATTTGAAAAGCTGAGTGACAGTTGTGTGGTGTATTTCTAATCCAGACATTCTTAGACAGGTATGAAAGATTTCAACCCTCATTTGGAAACATTTAAGTTGGGAAAAACAAAGACAATCAATCTCTCAAGTGCACACTTGTATGAGCCCAGAGAGAGCAAATATTTCTTTTTAAAAACTCCTTGTACCCATCTGGGTTTATGCACAGGTAGCATTATTAGTGCAAGTTCTGTCTTCACTATTTGGCAGGGTGGCTTTGAGAGGACCTGTGAACTTTCCATCAGTGAAATACAAGACATGGCATCAGGAGCAGCATTGGCCAACTCCTCTCCTTCTGCCTCTCAACAACTTTTGTCCTTATTGAAAGTACAACCACGACATTTATTTCCCATTAACTAGCACATGTGCATTAAAGCTGCCTACATAAAAGCAAGGTGGAGCTAAAGTAGTATCAGGAAGATGATGCCTGAAAATCAGGTAAATGCTGCATTCAGCTCAGAGAGCTGTGTATATCCTGAATAATGAAAATAATTAATGCAACTGTTAAACTATGCAACACACAGACAAACTGCAATGGAAACCAGCACCAATATGAATTCTGTTCCTAGACAGAAACACAATATACTATCTTTGGAAACAATTCTATACCCATCCATGCCACTCAGGTTACTGAAATGAAATCTGGGGATACTTGTTATCCCAACAATAGAAAGAACATTACCCGAAGACAGAGGAAAAAGAAGAAAAAGAAGTTTTGTGTCTAACGAAGTCAGGACAAGTAACTGCTTCTGAAGAATGTTGTTTATTCAGTTAGGTAGAATAACTCAGAGTAACTCAGGGTACTTTATTTGCTTGTTTTTCAGACTCGCCCCAAAAGGTTGGGTAATATTCTGCTCCCCAGTGAACCAAGACAAAACAATACATCCTGCTATGGACTAGTAGGCAGGTATTTCTGTATTGTGGATTTGTCTTACACATTTTACTTAAGGCCTGCACCAAGAGAAGGCTCTAAAAAAAAAAAAATTAATTTATATGCATTTATTTATGGATAACTAACATCTTTGTATTGGACTCTGCTTGCAAACCTCAAACTCATTAAAAGGCAAGTTAAAGCACATAAAACTCACACAAGCCCACGGTGGAACAGCCTGTGCAGAGCACCCCAGCCACTCTGCTCTACACTTTGTGTGAGGGGGCACAAAATCCACTGGTGACAGAGCAAACCCAAACTACATCCTGGGTGGGTTCCTCTGACCAACACAGGCACCACTGGTGGCAGCTTCCAAAAGCCCCAAACACCTCTGCTCAGCCCTGTAATCCAAGGACACAGACTTTAAAAAGGTCAGCTGTTAACAAAAGCACCCAGCTAATATGTTTAGCCAGGGTAATTGGATTAAATTAAGATTACAGCTATTCCACGGGGAGAAATGCATTTCACACTTTTTTAAGGAAGTGTTTTTCCACCCTGAGAACTCTTAAGAGAAAAGGAAGGAGGGGTGAAAAGGGAACAATTCAGGGCGTGGGAAGACTAGGCCAAAGGGATACAATTAAAGATAAAAGAGAATCTCAAAACCAGGTGTAAGAAGGAGGGGCAATGCTTAACACTCAAAATCCAGAGATTGGCAGCAGCTCTCTCCATCAGAGGAGAAACTTAGGTTTGGACCATACATCAAAACTTTTTGTCTCAACTTGTTTGCAAGACACAAACAACAACATTTTGCCTCTGCTTTTGTGGCTGAAGTGTAATAAAGTTTCTCCCGTGAAGTTGCAGTCCTGAGAGGGAACACAAACAGCATCCCTTGGCTGCTCAGAGCAGCACAAGCCTGTCTGCATGTGCATGTGACACACTTGTTACACACAGCGTGCTCCTGTCAGGACCCTAACTGAGGCATGCCAAAGCCTCAGAGATACACAGCAAAATACTTCAGAAGAGCTTAAAGGACCTTGATTACAAACAGGCAATTCTAGCAAACTCGGAGGAATGTTTAATTTCGGGCCAGATGTTACATGTCTCTCAGCAAATGCTCTCTTCCCCTTCCTGTTTTACAAACTACACAACTGATAAGATGCAGGACTGAAGTGGTGTGTATTCTCTCAGTTTCTCCTTTCCTGAATTACAGACCAAAGATTTTCTAGTGCCTTTTCTCTTTGCAGGATCCTGGGTGACTCACAGCTTCTCTCTTCCCATCTCCAAAATTATTCCTAGTGCTTTTCCGTATCCAGCTTCCCCTCAGGAATCTCAAGATGTGTACTCAGCAAAATCATCACAATCAGTGACTCTTTGAAAAACTTATTTCTGCTAGAGCACTGTAGTAACTATACTGTTATGTAATTATTATTGCACTAGTTGTACAAATTGGTCCTGTTTGTCTTCACTGCATTGTTTGATCAATCCTAGCATGCACAACCATCTGCCACAGTACGTGGGACCTGCTAAGAAGTGACAAGCCAAGGGACACCAGCACAAAGCATCCCAATGACACAGGATAGGAAGCACAGGGACTGAGAACTCCTCAGGGCCACGACATCTGGGTGCAATAAATGGAAGTCTGAATCCTCAGAGGGACTGTGAAAGGATCACAAAATACATGGGGCAATGAGACAGGTAGAGCCACAAAGTGCTACATCCAGGGACATAAAAGGAACAGGAAAGCATCCCATTGAGCTGAGCCAGACACCTACCTAACCCCTTGGTCAAGACATAAAAATTGTGCTGTTTTAACTCAAGTTTCTCTTCCACTACTGTGAGCAATCCCTGATACAGATACAACTACAGAGCCACTGTTCAGGGCAGACCACTAAAAATCTCAGGGATTAACTTCCACGAGGATGCTGGAGGCAGGGATGCTTACAGAAGAGCAGAAAAGGAGCAAATGTAGTTTTCATTAATTGAAAAAGGGGTAGAAAAGCTACAAATGGGAAATTATAGCCCATTTTTCCTGTCCTGACTGCATGGCTACCTGGGTCCAGCAGGTTGCTGACAGGGTAGCAGGGAGCTCAGTCCTGTGGTGAGGCAGACAGCACCAGTTTTTGAAGACTGCATCATGTCCAACCACACCCTCGTTTGCTACAAGAATTGTATTTCTGAGTTTGAGGGAAGATGGAGCAAAACACCCTCTCACTCTTTCCAGTGATAAAATCATGGAGAATAACTATGCACACTAAAATTATTCCTGCTAGATGTGTGTCTTGGCTTTGTTACTTGATGCAAGTTAATTGCACTGTTTGCAAGAGACACACCTAAGAAAAATTACCTGTACTACCTTCTGAAAACCCTGTGTCTCAAATATTCCTGCACCCATTAGGCTTTAGCAAGCATGTAAACATGACAGAAGAACCATCTGAGCTGGGCATATTCTATCACCCCCAAAGCCTAAATTGAAAAAGCCTTGGAAAAGCGCAGCCAGAACATTGTCATTACAAACACAAAGAGCTCAATTCCATTTCAAGCTAGTGTCACAGCCCTTGGGTCTCGCCCAGGCTCTGCACATCCCATCTCCTTGGAGGTGCCATCCTGGCCACAGAAACATCTCAGTCCCCTGGTTCCCCCAGCAGGCGTTCAAAGGGATATTGGAGGAGCAGCAGCCTGATTTAAATACAAAAGGACAAAAGATGAACTCAGAACGAAGTACCCCGGGACAAAGCCTGCTGAGATGGGGACAGAAGATAAAATAACTTACTCCAAACAAAGATGGGAAGAAGAGCTGAAAAGAAACTTCAGTGTAGGGTTGACTGGGCAGGAAAATTAGGAAGACTGGGAATGACAAAGCATGGCAAGGAATAAAGTGTTGATATTAAATGATAGCTGATGGTGAATGAAGCAGCGAGTCAGAGAAATGTATCTTTAGGCTCAGCTGTGGCTGTCTCAGAGCAAGGACTAAGATGGGCAAGTTAAGCAAGGGATGATGACTAAGCCTGGCGTAGCCTCCAGAAGATATTACAATTGCTGGGGGCAGATAAAATGACAGCTTTTCTGGATGCCACAGCCATGCTGATATTGCTGGGGAGGGGAGGCAAGCCTTTCCAGGCAATACAGATAAATTTTGACTGCAGCAAGGAAGCCCTAGCAAAGGTGCTTTACCAATCCACACACATTTTCCACAGGCTTTCTTCCACATTTTCAAAATTAAGCAGTCACTTAAGAATACAATCTAAAAGTTGAGGGTTCTGGAGGCATAACTCTAAAAAGCTGTTCCAGAGGTCAGGAGCTGAAGAGAAGAGAGAAAACATCTTACAGGAAAGGACACCTAAAACTGGAGCTTGATGAGGAAGGAATACAAGGGAAGAAGCAAAGGAAAAAAGCCACCTTGGGGTGAATGCTCAGAAATACCCCTGAATGAGGAAATGGCTCCCCTGAAGGAGGTGACCCAGGCTCAGATGACCAAACCCTGGTGTGTGCAGAGCCCTGAGTGCCTGCCAGGGCTGCACCCAGCCGAGGGCATGGCAAACACCTGGGAACGCCAGGAGAGACTGGAAACTGGGAGAGGTGCACAGAGGGAAGCTGAGGAGCTCTCAGCAAGGAAGGGGCTGAGCACTGCTGGGGAAAGACACCCCAGGTGAGCAAAAGGATGCAGGAGCTCCTTGCCTTCAGACTCCTGGAGACAACTCTCCCCAGACCTACCTCCTCACTGCTCGACAGAAATAAATCTGCACTCCAAACTTCTGCAAGGAAGAGGGATTTCGGTTTTCCACGAAGAAATAGTTACCCCAGTGGTCTGCACACAGGTAATTTGTACCATACCACCCTGGGTTTCAGTAGCTAATTCTGACAGTATAAAACATTTAAGGAGGTTGAAGAAAAGAATAGGAAGATAAAGAAATAGCTGGGAATTAAACTACTTGTATGTAAACGCAGATAAACTATGTCCTTAAAAGGAGAGTTCTAAAAATCCTCTCAACTCTTCCCAAAAATATTACCCCTCTGTCAGAAGTAGGCATTCCCATCCAGAGGAACAAGACCAGGAATGGCAGCTTAGTGAAAACATGACCTCAAAATTCAGTTTTACACATAGCCCATTCATTAGACTGAGGTAAAAGAATATAAAAAGATACATAAAAATAGTGCCTTGAAAACTGAATACATTGTGAAACCACACAAGGCAGGAAAGGAGTCTGAAATAATACCTACTTATTCATCAGGATTATTAGTTGAGTGACAAGCAATTCGTATTTAAAGTAAAATTTAAAGAATCATTTTAAAGCAAATGAAAACACAGCTTACAGAAATCATCCGGATCAACCTACTCCAGCACAAACCCCTCACACTTTCTACACAGAAAACAGCAACTGTATTTTCAAAGGACCAAAAAATCCTTTCTATTATAGCAATTTCTGTTCCCTAAACTATCACCTTCTTTTTCAGTTTATTATAGTTTTGACTGAGGGAAGTTCTTCTCTAGCTCTTATGTTGAAATTATTCATTCAGCCACAGTCCAACTGCTTGTTTTCAATGCAGACAAATATTAGAAGAACATCCCCTTTGTATGTCTTAATTGGGTTCATAATTTAATAAGAGGCCCCTCACAATTATCAAATTAAATGACATTTGGATCATCTGCAGCCCCTCCTCACTGGGCACGTGACACTGAGGGCTGCAGGCTCGTCCTGTTACTCTGGTGAAGTTTCCTTCCAGGCCTAATTAAACCACCCTCTTTCTGTGGCTCTTCCATTTTCGTGATTCCCTCCACAGTACCACAAGTGTCAAGGAAATCACGAATCGTGTGCACGTCGAGATCAAACCATAACACTTACATTGAGCTCCAAAAAGTGGAAATGTGGGTGGCCAAGTTTCAGCAGCAAACCCTCGCTTGAAGGCAGGACCCAAGCCAGGGGAACTGAGCCATGGCTTTCCCTTCTCGGGTTGAATGTGCAGGAATGACTGTCCTGAGTGGCTCCCAGTCGTTTTCCAGCCACTTCCAAATGAAACACAGCGGCCTCAAGGAAACCAAGGAGGTACCCAAACATAGCAATGAAAAATGGTGGTTTCTCCCTACACCCACAGCAGGTCAGTTTTACATTCTTAATGTACCAATTACCTTGCATTTTCATCCTGCTGCCTTATGCGACCTGACACTCTGACCAGAAGGGCAGAGTGTCTCACAGTCACCACTAACATAATTCTGACACCAATGTACATGGACAGCCTTGTTGATGCTGTTCCATTCCCTGCTCACAGAGCTGCTCCATGCCATGGGATCAGCCTCTGCCCTGTACAGCAGCCACTGTCAAACCGTGCAGCTTATCTCCTTCTGCTCTGGTGCAGTACTTTGTGTTTCCCTTGCACTGAAAGAGGAAGGGCATTACAACGGTTGTGCAAGAAAGGAACCAAAGCATAAGCCACGTTTCTGGCCCCAAACCAAGAGAATTACACCTATGCTGCATAGGAAATGAATCATCTGAGATCTTTCTTATTGCAGTTTTTTCCACCAAACATGAAACAATTACTTCTTACTGGAAGCAATGGCTTTGCACCCTAGTAAGGCTGAAAGCTCCAGTTACCATTTCATGTTGAAATATGAAAAGTTACTTTCAGGAAACTGCACCTGCTTTTCATATCAACTGCTAAACTGCCCAAGGTGAGGAGCACACGTGCCTTGGGGCAGCCCTGAAAGAGCTCCACCCCAACAGCTGGCCCCCATCCCTCCCAACAGCTGGCAGAGGCTGAGCTGCACCTTCCTGGCTAACATGGAAGCTCTGGATACAAAACTTCCACAAAATCTAATGCCAAGCAGCTAAGACCTGCACGCAGAAGCACACACAGACCAAGCAGCACCTGAGGGGTGGAATCCTGACCACAGGGTTTTTTGGGGTGCCTGGATGCAGCAGGACAGTTTCCCCCCCATTCCCTGGGGAGCATGGCCAGGGCATTGGTGGTAAGGCCAGACCTGCCACGAGCAGGCTCTGATGCCAGCCTGGTCCTACAAACTGGTGCCAGAGCTGCCAGCCATTCAGCCACCCCACTCCCAGAGACACCACTTCAGCGAGGCTGCTGCCACCAGAGCAACGCTCAGGGCTTCTCAGTTGTGGTTCACATCAATAATTTCTCACCACAGACATCCCTCGAAGGAAGCACGACTGTTCATGAACAGCCTGATGCTGAACTTTCAAACTGATGGCAAGGCAGGCGGGGGGTGAGCAGAGAGGGGACAGGATGTGACAGCAGAGCAGCCACGTAAGACACTTCTCAGTGTCATTGCTTTGTGTTGCATTTATATGCCACAATTGCACCAACACAGGCCCACTTTTGACATTACCCATTGAGATCAAAGCAAGCCAAGTAAAGTGATGGTTTACACTCCCACGGGGTGTGACAGGGCACCACAGCTCCACGGGGCTGCAGAGCTGCTTGCAGTGTTTCAGCCCTTCAGGACACTTTCAGCCTCCTGACTAGTAGGGCTGAAGTTGTACTGGACTAAGGGAAATAAATCTTTGTCAAATTTTAAGGTGGGTCCCAAAGAAAAATCATCACAAAGCAGTCAGTCTTCTAGTTCTTTCGTTGAAACATATCCTAGAGATAAACATAAAACATATCCTAGAGATCATTTTGACTTTTAAAAAACAGTCCTTAAATATAAAGCACTCTTTTTGAAAAGTCATCAAGATAAGATTGTGATTGGACTAGTTCCACTGAATGGCTTCCACTCTATGTGTGGAAATTAGCACAGCTACTTAAAAAAGAAAAACTTTCAAACACTGTCTGTTGTCTGCCAAATTGTCTAGTAAACAAACAAGCCCTGGGATTGGGGGAGGAAGGAGCTGGAGAGGAGAATAGGGTGAACTTCCTTGAAGGAAATTCCAGTAAATGCCATGGAGTATTAGATAAACAGGTTAAAAATTATAGTAGCAGCATACTGGGAGTATGTGTTGACATAGGAACCCGGAGAAGTGTTTTCCTCACTTACAGAACAAACCTCTAGGAAGATGCAGTCAGTGAGACTGGATGCACACAGACTGAGGAGGAGCACTGACCAAGCCACACCAGTGCTACCTCAGTGTGGGTGCTCTGCAATGATGCAAGACTGGGCTTGCACCACACACTTTGCTCAGCCTCAGTCACAGCATCTCCAGCTCTGTTTTCCTTGGATACAGGACACCTACAAGACAGGATGTCTGTGGAATTACACCAGTGAAGCTCCTGGAGTGCAAATTCTCTTGTCTGCACAGTCTGTCATTTGAGATTTCCCCCCTGGCACCCTAAACCTCCCTGTACCCCACACAAAATACCAAGTTACACCAGAGCAGTGCCAAGGACTGCATCGCTTCACTTACTGCGAGGCGATTCACAGGGAACCAACTAACTTGCACAGCCTTTCAAAAATTAGGGACAAGAGGGATCTGTGTGCAAACCCTTCAGAAACCACAGCAGAGAGCTAAGAACCAGAAGGTAGCAAGTTTTAAGTGCTCAGGTGCACATGAGCATTAGTGTTGGGATTCACATCCCCAAAAAGTCAACAACAACCTTGCCTCCCTATTTTTCATTCACTGCCTGAGGTCCTACGGCTCTTACAACATCTAACCACTTTTACAATTAACATAATTAGTTATGAAAAGTCAGATCTGAAGTAGTGAAACCTTTTATTCTGAAGTACTTTCTTAACCTAGTTTCATCCAAGTATAAAAACATACAGCTGGATTACCCAAAAGTAATAAATGGACTTTGAATCCATTTAGGGTGATAAAAATATTACCTAGTTTCCAAAGGTCATTGAGAAAGTTGACAAAAAACATTCAGAAGACCCAGAAGAGATGCAATGATCTGCATTTACAGAGTCAGATGATGTGAAATAGCGTAGGGTGCTAAGCATTTGCTATAATGCAGGATAGTTAAAAACATTATGTACACTGTGTTGGTTCACTTTAAGGCAATCTCAACACTGTTCAAACAGATTAACCCTGCTAAATTATTTCTGCACCTACAGTAAGTATCATGCTGATTTTGCACAAGAGATCGATTTATCATTTGCAAGCTAATGAAGTACAGTTTTGAAAATTAAATTACCAGTATGCCACAAAAAAATAACTCTTAAGTAACCTGAAGAAGTTAACACAATAACCCCCTCCACATACCAAACCTCAGAGTAGCAAAAATAAATAACAAGTGACCAAGAAACAGGAAATATGGGTTACATGTTCAAAAGTGACTATTCCTCAAAGCAGTTGGAAAGGAGGCTCCAGATCAGCAGAAAGTCACAGAAACAGACAAAAGCAGTATGAGAAGAGAGCAAGGGAGAGAATCACAGATACCAGTTGTGGCTGACAGGCTCCTCCATCCAAATCTGGAGCTGGCTCTGCCACCAGAAGGGTTCTTGACAAGACATTTCTCTGACTACAAACTCAACTTTTCGCTGTCCTATTTAACATCATCTTCTGTATTCACCATCTTTCCCCTTACAAGTAACTGAGTCACCTCTGTTCCTTTATCAGCTGCACCAAAGCTGTTGACTGAGGCACAAGTATCCCTCTCCTGTTCCTTTCTCTGTACATGCCAGGATGGAAGCCTCAGTGCCATCCCCTCCCAGCACTGCTCTGGAAGCTGGTGTGCAGTTGCTGGTCCAGGACACACTTCCCAGCAGTGCTGCCTTCCAGCATCCAGGCCCTCTTTCATCTGGCATAGCTTGCATTCCCTGCTGCCTGGCACACAGCTTTGCCTTTTGCTGCACTGAAGATGTGGGTCTGAATGTGAGTTGTGAGAGCTCCGTGATCACTCACTATTCTGCTGGCAATTACTATCAGTAACAGGTTTTTGTGTCCTTCTGCAACAACAAGGGAAGCACTCCATGGCGTTGGGATTAGTGCAAATACTCACTGGAATCAATCAAAAGGACTCTTTTCCTGCCACTTAGCCAATTTTTAATCCAATGCCATATTGACAGTTACTTTTTTTTTAAATCAAAATGCTTTACAAATATAAACATATTTCCTACCAGCCTCACTCACTGGTCAGACAGCTGTATCTTTGCTAACTCTGAAAGGCAGGAAAAGAAGAAGGGTGAAACTGGGTAAATGAAGCTGGTAAACACTTTTGGAAACACCACAAGCACTCTTTGCAGTGCTGTATGCAGAGCTCACCCTCATAATTGCACACTACTTAAATCCTACAGAAGGGGTTATTTCAAGACTGTTGGCCATCCCAAGTGTTCAGGAATTTTTATGGGTGCTGGTGTGAGACTGGAGGAGCAGAACACCAACAGAGAGGCAAAAGAGACAACACCTAAATTGAAAGCAGAAACTCACCTGTCTGTTCATGAGCTTTAATTTCTATTCACTGTATCCTAAAGTTCAGAGAAAGTCTATTTGGCTTCTGACACTGCTGCCTTCCCCCTCTTTTCCTTTTTGCTACCTCTCCTGCTGTATAACCATGAAGCTATTAGAACTATCCCATATGCAATGGACAGCTAAATGGGATTTTCCAGAAGCCTGGAAAAGTCTTCCAGTGGAATCTAGCACTAAAATACCACCTATTAAAGGCTGCACTAAAAATTCCTTTCTTTAAATAACTCTGAAGAGAGAAGAAATCTATCTACTCAGTTTGGGTCCGTGGATTCTTCCACAAATGTACCTCTATCTGTTCAGAAGATAAATGACCATAAGGTTTAATTGTGCCTTCTTCACAGAAACTGTAACTTTCTCTTTTATGATCAGCACACCTTGATCCTGTTCATTTTCAAATGCAGTCCCACTTATGAGTCATCTTTCCCTCCTCTCACATACACACTTTTCAGTCCTTCCTTTTCATCCTTTTCCTCTTGTTTTAGTAAAAGCTGTAGGTAGGGAGAGCTAAAATAGCAAGTTTCACAACTGGACATGAGACATCCTTAAATTTAGATCAAATAAGCCCTTCCAAAGTACACGGGAGCCTTCCATCCAGACAGATTTATAAAAGCTACATGTAATTATGGAAGGGAATAGGATCAAAAATAGCCTGTGTATGATGGCCTTTCTAAACAGCATATGGATAGGAAGGAGGACAACCTTATTCCCTCAGCAGTCAGGGGAAAGGTAAGACAACTTAGGGCAGCCGTGAGAAGTCCCTACAAACCTGTAAGCTCGCTAGATTCTCCAAAAAATCCTCATTTTCTATACTATATTTTTTCTCCAACCCTAATTCCAAACTACAAGCAAACTGTAAAGCTAAGATTACCCCACAACACTCAACTACATTTCACTGCCTGAGAAGGGAGATTCTTACCCAAGCTAAAGCAAAGATGGTCTTGGGACAAACCTGCTTTGCCAGTCATGGGTTTGTCTTGGAAGCATGAAACTCAGGAGAAGGCAAACCCCCATTGTCTTGCCTTGCCATCCCTAATTCCTGCCCTTTCAACAGGCGCCTGCTGATGATAGCAGCAAGAGTCATCTTACTCCCCACTTCCCTCCCACGCCTTGCACTGGCAAGAAGCCCTCGTGCACTCTGTGCTAACTTGGAGCGAGCTCTGCCCCGTGGTCCCTGCTGGAAAAGCCTGTGTCCGCTGCAGGTAAATACATTGCACGGAATTAAATACCAGAAAGTAAATATGGCAGAGTTACAGCGCTCCTTGTGTAAAACACTGGCTTCCAAAATAAATAGGAATGCTACGCAGCTTTTGCATATTCCTCTCCTGCAAGTGTCTCAATGCACAACGGTGCTAAAGAAAGTTATCGGGAGAAAGATGGGAATTTTGGCAGCTGCCGAGGGGAGAGCTGAGGCTTCTGGCAGTGGGCAGCGTGTGTAAGGATTGAGAGATACGTTATGTTTGTAATTAGGCAGCAGATTAAAGCAGTAACTCATACTTTGCAGCCCTGGTAGTTCCAGGCTGTCTCCAGAGCTAGTTAGTTAGTTATGCAGTAGCTGAGCCTGTGTGTAGAGGTTTCCTCACAACCACAACGATACACCTCCTTTCCAGCCAAAGCCGAAATCCAGCCAGTTATTCTGCTCACAAAGGCAGAATTCTGCAGTAGCACGGGACCAGCAGAACCCACTGGAGGGGCAGGAAGGTGACTCTGCTGTGAGTGCAGCCATGAAACTGACCCTCCCCTGACAAGCTTTGCCTACAACCAGCGTTCACCACCCATCTGACCAGAAGCCTCAGAGTCTTGCCACGTTCACCAGCCATGCCAGGTAAGACCCTCGGCTGTGGTTGCAAAAATCCATCACAATTGCTATCTCCAGGGGTTCTGTGACCTTTCCTGCAAGAGCACAACTCCTCTATTTCATCTGTTAGCAACGAGCCACGCTCAAGCCCTGCTCGGAGTGGCTGTACCTGCCAGGGCTGCACAGCCACTCTTTCCTTGGGAGGTATTCCTGATAGCAGTGATTGCAGGGAAGTCCCCCAGTATTGCAAGCTCGCTACATGCATGACTCCTAGGCACAAATTACCTTTATATCCTCACCTCCTTCAATGCCAGCCTGACTGTAATTAATTTGCACATAGCCTGGGAGCCTCAGCCAGGGACTGGAAGCCGAGCACACGAGGCACGGTGTGAGCAGCACTGAGAGGACACAAGTCCTCAGCTTAAGCAAACATGGGTTTCCTCTGTGAAATGAGAACGTTTTCACCCATATCACTCTGTAACCCACTGAACTGTCCCCAAGCCATCCAAAGCAGGAGACAGGTAGGGCACGTGCGTTCCCTCCAGCCCTTGGGCAGCTGCACATCCTCAGCAACCCCAGCAGTGAGCACCAGCACAAAGGCTGCCTGTTCCTTTGCAGAGCCATCAGGTTCCTGTGATGCACAGCTCCAGGGGCATCCCTGCAGGCCACCTCCACCCTAACCATGGGGCCAGGGAGCAAGCTGGGCTGAAAATTACTCACCCAGAGGTATGAGGGCAGGCACCAAAGCAGGGACGGAGGGCAGCTTGACCCACCCTATTTGTGGCAGCACCAACTTGGGTCACTGTAAGCTGACAGCAAAACCACATCCACAAAGTGTCTCCCAGGATGATTCCAGGAAATCTTCTCTGTTGCAGGAAGAGCTTTTAGTAGCACAGACCTGGTGCCCAACTCGTATTTTCCTTCCTGCCCCATCAGGCAGCCAAGGCTACTCTGACTACAAGAGGATTACATTTCATTTCCAACAACATGCGGATAGGAAACGGGAGGATATTTTAGTGTCCAAGACAAACAGCCATTCCCGTGCTGCTGAACTGAATGAATCCAACATGCTGGTCTAGGGCACGGTGGTGAGGAGCAATGGGAAGACCTCTGTCCCTCACTCACCTCCTGCAGAAACCCACCATGCCTGAATTGCTTTGCATTTCAATCCCCACGTGAAGCTACTGACCACCTGAAGGACTTTGACAGGGTATTTAATCCTCCCCTTTATGTTATGGTCTTCAGAAATACCAGTTTAGAGGCAGCACGAGGGCTTAACAATAGCATGAGACTACTGGACTTAACACGCTGAAAGCAAGCCTTGTCATATCTACCCTCAAAGAGTATCTTCCAAGTGTAACAAGGAAGAAACTGGAATCATCAGTCAGTAATATTATCACTCTTTTCTCACAGCCAAAGCTGCATCCATCCCAGGCTCTGCAGAAAACAAGGAGTACAAAGCTAATCAAATACCACCACCTTTCTTCCCCTCCGTTATTGCCTCTCCTAAGATTGACCACATTTGTGGTTAAATGCAGGGAGTCCAACTTCCTATAAGCAGTGTTGTTAGGGTTCCAGATTTCCACTGTGGTTCAGCCATATCACAGCTCTGGAAAGGCAAAACTGGCACCTCCTCAAACTGACACCCTCTCTCACTGAGGCGAAAGAATTCCTTATTGCTTCTTCTCTAAAAGCTTCTTCACCTGAATCACCTCCCTAGCCTGCCTTTAAAGATCTTCATACGAAACCTAAAAAACCCCAAAGCAAACCAGTTTGTTGAAACTGCTATTCTGGCTAAAAACACTCTGTCAAGGTCCTGATGCAATTTCACCACGCCAGGGGAGACGGAGCTGCTCAGGATCCCCAGCACACAGCTCAGACCACTGCTCCCAAAAAAGCCTCCTGCTCAGCCCTCACGAGGCTGAATATGTCTTTTTACCCAGGCAATCCAAAGCCCTCACCAGTTCTTTGGCCATGTGAAGAGGCATGGAGACTCTCTCTTGCCATGGAGACTGACAGTCCCCTCTCAGCTGTCCCCAAGATGCTGTGTGAGGCTGCCTGATCCTGTGGCAGGATTAGCAGCTTGTTCCCTCAGCACTCACGCCTGAAGATGACACAGTCCCCACAAACTCATGGGTACCCCGAGCATCTGCTGGGTAAGTGCAGCTCCTCACAACACCAGAAGCTCCTAAGTCTGTCTATTAAAAAGGATCAGCTCATTGCACAATGGACAGAGAGGAGCATGTTGGGTTTGGGGCCATTTTTCCAAAGGGAAAAATCGGGTCAGGATACCATAACCAGGTGATGGTAGTCAAAGCAGACCTAAGAAATTCACAGTTTCAGCTCTGCCTCCAAAAGCAATAGGAAACTGAAAGCTGAAGTTTGTCTACCCTGTGCAGTCACACACAAGAACAAGAAAGCAACTAGTCACGGTCCCAATCAATACTACTAGCAAAAGAATTCTGGTTTTACACGTGTAAGGTGCAGACACACAGATGGACCTGTGGTGACACGTGCATGAAGACCTCCCCCATGTACATGGGCTGCTGCCTCAGCCCTGACCTGCACGCCCACCTCAGACCAGTACACCTCCTAAGCCACTCTCCAGTTTTACCCCAGAGGAGAGCACACCATGTACCTTCCCATTAGACCAGCCCTCTTAATTCAAGGGTATGGCTGGGAAGATCACTGCACCTGCCCCATGCTGGGGCTCATGCCCACAGTCGTGGAGGGGCACTGAGGCACGAGGCAGAGCGACAAAGGGGACAAAAAGCATCACCTCTGGCATTCTGGGAGAGGCAAAAAGCTTGTAGAAGGCGTTCAGCATTACTTTGCAGCGGAAGGAAAAATACATTTTCATATGATTTGAGCAACGTTAACCCAAGGGTCTGGAGGTGAGTCTAGACAAAAAGTATCTGACACCAGCTTTTCAGGAAGAAAGCAAACCTTCCAGGACCATTCCAGGCAGGCTATTCCTGATCCTCTAGGCATACTGCACTTGCACAACCAGTGGGAAGGCTGGCGTGGCTCTGGTGGGCAAGCACCTTTGCTGGGATCTTTATGCCACCCCTCTTATGTTACTGCATTATTATGCAAAGCTCCAGAAGTTTAATAGTGTTCCAGATCTGTTGGCTTTTTCCATTTCAACAAGGCACTGCCACCCAACAAGTCAATAAAGCAAGCTCAAGTACCTGATATTTCTAGCTAGATATACTACAGCACCTCACAGGTGCCTGGAGTTTTCCCCTGCAAGGTCTGATGGAGATTCCTCCCTTCTTCACTGTTGGCTGAGCAGAGTTTGGGGACTGCTGTTCACAGGCTGAGGCAACTGAGCTCTTGAAACAGCTGGGAAAGCCACATTTCTCCACTTCAAATGAAGTCCTTAGAGCAATATAATCCTTGTCTGGTACAAGTGGTGCTGCTTCCCCACCTTGGAGGAAGCAGGGAAATGTTTTCAAAATGGCATTGAGGCCATCAAAAGAGCTAAAGGGTAGCCAAATAAACCCCAAAAACTACACAAACCCAAAGGCTGAAATTCTGATCTTTTTTGTTTTTGCTGAAAATGTAACGATTCCACAGCTCTTGATTCACTTCGAGATAGAAAGACCTGATTTTGGCCTTAAAGAAAGGAGTCTATCTTACTCTCTGCATTGCAGATGAGAACAATCCCATTTTTGCTCACTCTGAATTATTGCTAAATTGATTATTCTCCAGGACTAGGAAAGAGGGAGAAAGAACAGAGATTGTAATCACCCTTGTAAAAGTCTTTAAGGTGAAAGGAGCAAATGCATCTTACTTTTCCCAGAAACCCTCTTTCCTAATTCTGAAGCAAATAAACCACACTAAGGATAGTATCCTGAACATATGGCTCTGAATAAGAGGGATTTGCCTGATTTTCTTTTCTCTGTTTTTTTCTTTTTTTAAATTAAATATATCAGTCTCCAGAATTTCCCCCACATTTTCTTTCACAGCAAAAGGGGTTTCTGTCCCCCTAAAAAAACAAACAAACAAACAATGCTTTATAACTATAAACCTACTACAGCCCACAGAAGACTGTACCTAAGCTTCATCTCCTAGCCAAGAGCACACACCCTGTTTGCTGCTGCTGCCTTCCCTCCCCACATCCTGAGCAAAGCACGATGCTACCAGGAGAGAATAGGGAAGGACTTAAGCATGCCATGGCCAGCAGCCACACAAAGAGCATCTTTAGAAAACAGGTCACAAGCAGACAGCACTGGAGCCCTCAAAATGATCTCACACCTTTCTTCACCATCTTCCCCATGAACACCTACAGAGCACACGGCTCCAAGTGCAGAAGCTGATGGGGTGTGTTTTCACCTTGCCCCTTCCTTCTCCATGCACAGGACACCCCACGTTGCACGGTCTGGACTTTGAATGCTCCCCCTCTTCCTGCAGGGCAGCTGGAGCAGAGAACCACCGGGAAGGATGCTGCTAACCCCTAGATGTGGGACAGCCTTCCCCTGCAGGAAGGGGGAAGCACGCTCTGAAGTTCCTGCCTGCAGCCCAAGAAGGCAGCTGGTGGCACTGCGTGGAAGATGACCAGAGAAGTTTGCCAGCAGGAATGAAAGGGTAATGAGGATGCCAAAAGGCAAGGGTCTGCAATTTTATTTTTCTTTTTTTTTTAAAGCAAAAATAAAACCGAGCAACAAAAACGTGACTAGCACTAGAAATCAGAGAGGCAATTAGAACGATTTTGTAGAAAGCGTGAATCAGTCATAGCAAAAGCCACCTGAATTTTTCTCTGTCATCTGCAGTTTCTCATGCTCTTTTATGTCATCTCCGCAGTGTCGGTTTTCGAGAGAACAATTCTCAGCTCAGCACGACAGAGCAGCAATACCGACGGGCACGCAGAACATTAGCATGTTATAAATAAACTGCTAATTTGAGGTGGGGAAAAAAAATCATCAAGGCAGCTCTTATGATTAAGAACCAGAGAAAGAAAACCAGCAACTTGCTTATGCTTTCGGGACAATGTATCTTACCCCCCCAAAAAAAGCAGTCAGAAAGAATAAACCCAGTGAAATACCCGCTGTTGAGACAAGGAAGTTGGTGAAAGTGCTGTTATAATTTTTAAAGCCCTCCCTGCGCCCACCTCAAGTAGTAAGTTGTCTTTTCTACCAGCTCAAGAGTACTACAGTGGGGTGGTGAGGGTTCAGCTTCCTCTCCCCCGACTCGCAGCTTTACGCAACTCCCACGACACACTCTTTGGCGACAGATACCGCGCAGCCAAAAAAGCCCCAAAACAACCTCTGCACCCAAAAAAGCGTGAGGTGCAGAAGTATCACACAGCAGTTTGGACCTGGGTGAGCGTTGGGGCCACTCAATAAAACTCCTACCATGAAAAGCAGACGTCCCCTCTGCGGAGCTGACGGCCGGGATCCCTCGTGGTGACGATAGCCCCGATGACCCCCCTCCCTCCGCCCTCCCACCCCATCCCAGCCTGCAGGGACAGATAACTCCCCGCCTGCCACCCCGGGTGTTATTTCTGTACCACGCCAGCACTGTCGCCCTGTGCCAGCACGCCACTTACTAAGCATTCTTATTAAAAATTTCTGCGAATATCTCCGTTTTCCACGAGCGGGGAGAATGGCCTCATTGCAGGAGCCTTGATAAAAGCTCCAACAAGACAGCTTTCAGATATGGCCACACAAAAGCCTTCTGTGAGAGCTGTAACCAACATCAATTCCCGCTATGCGAAGACATTAGACAAAGTGTGAACTAGCTTACTGTATGGGGACAAAAACCTGACTGTCAATGTGTGGGACCAACGCTGTCTAAAAACACAACGCTGGCAAGGCAAAATAGCACCAGAACATATACATGGTAATTGCCATTTAATTCCAGAATTAGCAGCACAAGCAAACAAGTTCTGAAGGCACTATTAGGTTACTAGCATCACTCAAGACATTATAATTCCATTTCTGGCGTTCCTGGTTGGAAAAAACAACTTTAAAAACAGCAGATGTTAAAAACACCCAAGCAGAAGGTGACGGAAAGCCCAGTTTACATTACAGAAGCACTCATAGAACACAGCAAACCCTTCAGATCTCCTCCTTAGAGCATGTGTTTTCCAGCAGAATCATAGAATAGTCTGGGTTGAAAGAGAGCTTTAAAGGTCATCTAGTGCCCCTGGATGAGCGGGGACATCCTTCACTAGATCAGGTTGTTCAGAGCCCCAACTCAGCATTGAATGTTTCCAGGAATGGGAATCTACCACCTCTCTGAGCAACCTGCTCCAGTGTTTCACCACCCTTGCTGAAAACAACTTAGATCTACTTTAGACCCACAGTCTTTTAGTTTAGAACCATTACTCCTTAAGAATCCCCTGAGCTGGAACAAATGCACAGGATCATCAAGAACAATTCCTGTTCCTGCACAGGACCATCCCCAAGAGTCACACCACGTGCCTGAGAGCATTGCCCAAAATCTTGAGCTCTGGCAGCCTTGGGGCCGTGCCCACTGCCCTGGGCAGCCTGGTCAGTGCCCACCACCCTCTGGGGGAAGAGCCTTTTCTGAATACCTAGCCTAAGCCATGGGAGACAACCTGATGCACACAAGCCACCATTCCACCTGTGGTACAAGGTGAAACCCTTTCTGGGCATCATTTTGTCCTTTTTATATACTTATCTGCTTACATTGTGGTAGCATCCAAAGAGTCCGAAGCCTGCTGTCAACATAAATGGACTGCACCAAAATAACTACTGGGCCAAGAGGTTATATTTTTACTTCCAGACCTGAAATTTGCCAGATGACACTTCGTAAATGCGAGTCTAGGGAGGAGGGATGCATGCCAGTTTGTTTCTGAACAACATTTGAAAGGCAAATTTGAAAGCTAAGTTTTACAGACAGCATAGTACACTCACCCTATGAAGAAGTGTTTCACTCTAAAATTACATCTGTACTTTAAAATGTGTAAAAAACCCATGAAATCCTACACTGCAGATTCAGCGGCTTGCAAGAAAATATATCTGTTACTGCACTCCAATTTTAGTAAGATTTTGTAACTAACGGGTAGAACCAAAATTAAGGCAGAGTTATATTCAGAGTGAACTAGTAGAGTGCACCAATAAGCCTGATGTGATATGCAAGAATTGGACTCTTGCACTGCATGGCGTGCACCATTGAGTCCTAAACCAGAGACTTTTAATGTCACCTTAATTAACAAGGAAGGAAGTTTGCCAATGAGTTTCTTCCCCTGCCCCCCTTTCTAGCAGTAAGTTATGCAATATGCAACAACCTTTGAACCAACAGCTGTACAACAAGCAAAAAACCAAAACCAGAATAGCATGGCAAAGAGGAGAAAGTCTTTCAAGAAGTTCATTAATGAAAATTACTTTCAGAATCTATGCATACATAACCAACACATGCATACCATAAGCTGGGGCAGGAATGCTGGAGCTGAAGCAGCCAAGGCTACGCAAACATTTCTTGTCATCCAGTTTGCCAATACAATTTACTTTTACCAAAACCAGTTGCTTACATGTTTTCGACAAGTTTTCATTAGATCTTTGCAAAACAACCAGTGGCTTGCAAGGTCTGTGTGGTGAGACTGTAAAATTCTGTTGTAAAGATACAAAAATGAAAGCCAAAGTAAGAGCAACCTCTGCTTTTAACAGTGACTTGTTCATATAAAGCTCAAGATACCAAGGACCCAACATCTGTAGTACATCATACAAAACACCCAATATCTTGCTAAAAATCAGGTCCTACACCCTTGAAGAAAGGGTCTGACCATGCCATCAGCCTTAGGTAGGGGACACTTCTGGGCCACACACAAGCTGGATGAAATCCTGAGAGAAACTGCAGGTGATCAAATTAAGTCTCCTACTGAAACGAAGCAATGAAAACAGGGTACAGGTTGTACTTTTAGAGGCAGCAATAAAGAAAAGCCATACTTGCCCATGGCACACTCACAGAAAAGGTGCCAGCTGGTTCAGAAATGGTGATCCTCAAGGCTCCATTCCCATTCCCAGCTTAGCCCTGGGCAAAAGACCTTCGGCACAGAAAGCCTGATTGCTGCAGGGCACCCACGTGAAGCAGTGGCAGGGTTAGCATGTTAGTTTTCACACTCTTTAAGAGGTCAGGTCAGCAACTGGTCACACTCAGGAGGAGGACAGGAGGCTCAGGACACGTGCCATTAACCTCAGGCAGGTTCAGTTTGCAAACAACTACTGACACATCCACTATGCATTCATACAGGTATAAAAGGAAGGCTAAAATGCATGAAGGAGTACACTCCTACTACACAAGAGAGGCCATTTTCAACATGCTCTGGTTTAATCAACACCTAGTTGAGTTCCTGCCTTCTCTCTGTACAGGGCTTGCAGATGGAAACATTTACCACAGTCCACCCTGAGCCCACAAGGCAGTCAGAACCCCACGAATGCCACCAGACCCAGCACGCAGCAGCAGCATCCAGGCAGACAGCACAGCCCTTCAGGAGACACCCATGCCAGGCATACCACTTCCAAGGGTGGTTTTGGACCAGCTTACTTGGGGAAAACAGAAGTGAAATAGCTCCTTTTTAAAGATGTGACAAATTGGGCAATTTTGCCAAGCCTGTCTTCAAACAGAACTGAAATTGGAACAGAGTGCAAACACCTCACCAGCAGCACCTCCATCCCAGAGACACGGGCAGCCTTCCTCCCACTGCACACCACTGCCCCAGGGAAAACCATGGGGACTTCTTCCCCCCAGAACTACAAACACAGTCCTGCTCTGGAAAAATAGTGCAGGAAGTGATTAACTCTGCCAGCCAAAACAAAAGCCTGAAGTCCAACTTAGTCATTTGTAAGCATGAGAGTTACCACCATACATGCACACTAAATGCTGCCAGCTGTAAATGAGAATATTTCCAGAGACTATAAAACCTGGATATTTAGTCACTCTAAGAGCTTTCCATCTGCTGAAGCCCCACACTGGGCAGGGCTGGATCCATGTTATCACCACTGCTGATAACCCACCCAGTCTCAGACCCATGCTGGGCAGAAGGTCCTGCACAAGCCAGGACCAAAGCCTGAGCACCCTGCCACCCCTCCACACCAGAGCCATGGCCACCAGCCCAACACACTCCTTGGGAAGGGAAGCCTGGAAGGGGTCACACTTGAAGCCACCAAGACAAGCTCACATCTTTGTTTCCCACCCCCCAGTCTCCCCCAGACAGGAGGGATGGGCTGAATTCCCATCCCACAACCAGACCTACTGGCCTGCAGGGGACAGGGGCTCCCAAGAGGAATGGTGCCACTGGGCTGTCCTTTTGGCAGCCTACACTTCACAGTGAGCCATTCCCACAGCACCCTCACACCCTCTGTCCTACCCCTCCCATTCCCAGGTAAGACCTCATGAAACAAGCTGGGTCTCAAAGGGTCTCTGGCCCCTGCTGGGTCTGCAAAGTGGGTCTGCCACGGGTTCAAAACATCTCTCAAAGCTGTCAGTCCCCAAAAGTCTCACAGGCGAAATCTCACAACTAACAGACACGCTTGGTTTCACACCCATGGGGTTCCTTCATAAAAGGACACCTTCATTTTAACATTAATGGCTCTCATTTCAGGAGAAACGAAATGGTCCAGAGCTCCTCAGCTTGGAGAAGACATCTGAGGACAGAAGATAATTTATCACAAACTGCAGAGAAACGTATCAGAAAATCATTTTTTTCCCCTACCACAATACCTAGGATGACCCAAGAGCACTGGAGACAGGAAGTTCAAAATGGGAAAAAAAAAAAAAGGCAGAAATGAAGAAAATCGGGTTTTTTCCTTTCATATAAGGTAGATCAATCATGGAGAGAACCTGCTGTTACGTAAGGCTAGATTGAAAGAGGGATTAGACAAAAATCACAGGCCACTGGTACCTATAAACACACTGCAGCCCCTGACCAAGGAAGTGCTCCCTTAAAGCAAGGGATGTCCTGTGCAAGCCCCCTTCTTGTGTTCCTTCCTCAGAGTAGTGGGACAACCCTTCATCTTGCAAAATACAGCTGTTCCTAAGCTTAAAGATCATTTTCCTTTCAAATGCCTGCATGTACTCACAGATGAGCACACTGTAAAAGTTAACAGAGCGGCACCAACATACCTGGGATAAAATGAGGAGAAAGAAAATGCCTTTAATTGCTCAGCCAGGTGAAGCAGCCTCTACAGAACAAACTGGCCAGAAAGTGACCCCTTATTCAGCTTTTTGGTAAGCAGGCTGATGGCACGAGGCAAATAGATTCATAGCGAGAATAGGTGAGACCAATATCAGGAAAAGGAGGCTCGGCGAGCCAAAGTAGCATCTCATCACCACTGCACTGGAAAGCTCCTGTCTCCTTCCTTCATCTCATCTCACTCACCTCATCCTGGGCCCAAGATGCATGCCAGACCTAGTGCTGGGATCCAGCCATTTCACCTTGGTAAAGCAGCAGAAAACCAACCCATGAGCACAGCCAGATGCTCCCCAAGCACAGCAGTGGAGGAAGAACACAGCCTAGCCATGGGCAGAGCAAAGCAGATGAGGGAGGAGATGCTGAGGGAGCAGCAAGCCTACTTCCAGCAACAGTAAAGCCTTTGAGTGCCTCAGCTGTTCGTGGAGCCCTGCCAAAAGCCCTTATCATCATCACAGGGCTACCATGCTCAGTAGCTCTGGTGCAGATGGAGCCACACCTGCACAGCTGGACTCTGTGCAAGGATAGCAGAGCCACCAGCAGTAAGCCACAAGCTATTCCTCTGGGGTTTTAGTAGGATGCACACTTTCCACAAGGTGTTTGTCAGTGTGGTTAGGGCAATCAGGATTTAGACCTCTTTGAATTCTCCCTGGACAGCTGTGCCAAAGGACCCTGTGAACCTCCTTGGGTTCAGAAGCAGCCTATTGCTGGAGGAGATGGATCTAAACAAAAGCAACTTCCTTAAATGCTGTTCAAAAAAACAAAGGTCCCAGACTCATGCTAGCATCCATTTCTAATAACACAAACTGTCAGGAAAAGAAATATGAAAATGGGTCTGAATGGGAGAACACCTGTGTCTTCACGTACAAACCTTGTTATTCATGCAAAAATAAAGAAAAGCTCCTAAGTTAACTGCCCGCTTCCTCTATGCAACCTATACATTCCTCTCCAATGCCTTAAGTCCTTGTTCATTATTTATGTCCTCTTTGGCTTGCTCCTTTACATAACACCTAGCAGAAAAATTGTGGGTTACCCCATTTCATGCCCTTTCCAGCTGTGACTTGCTGAGAAGCAGGGAGGAAGGAAGAGGTGCTTTCTAAACCAGCAGAAAAATGAGAGAGGTACTGAGTATTCAGTTTGGAAATGTAAATCCTCCTGCCCCCTTCTGAAGTATGCCGAACCAGCCTCTCCACAGCTCATGTCATCCAAAGGCCACAGGAGTTCTCTAAAGATATTGTTGTTAAGAGGATTTAGCCCCTTTTAAAAAGGACTTACCATGTGGGTGGTGTCTCCATTTAAGCATTTTCTCATGGCTAAGAAAATGGCCCTCTTCTTAAAGGCTTATCTTTATAACCCAAAGACAGTAAGAAATTCTCCACTATTTGAATTAGAAACATTTTGAGCAGCTTGCTTTTATAGCAGCCCCATTTTTCAGTACTGGGATTTGCAAATGGTAGTGACTTTCTCAAACCAAGCGAGAAGGCAACACCAGCCAGAACACTTTCGGGGTACCTCGCCAAACATTAATTTCTCCCGAGTTTTCACGGGGATCCAAGTTGAGTCACAAATTCACTGACACCCAAACAGCACGATGGCACTCCTCCTGTGCCATATTTGAGGCCACCACTTTCCCTTGATGGTCCCTGGCACTTCCCAGGCCTGCCATTAGCTGGTTCAACCTGCTTGCCCAGCAGAAAGCCTTTATTTATTCAGGTCAGGATTCATTTTCCATTCTGGGAAGTCCAAGAATCCAGAAGGGAAGAGAGGCACCATCCTGCAGGAGGGCAGGGGAGGCTGCAGGGCCACCCACCCCTTGCAGCAGCACTGACCCCATCTCTGGACACTCAGGCTTTCCCCAGGAGCACAAGCTGATGGTTGTTTTGCAAGGGTTAATTCTCCATTACCTCTTGTATTTAAGCCATGGCAGGGGTTCAGATTCACCGGGCAACACTTTCTATTAACTCCAGAGGAATGAGGCAGAAGCTCCTGGAGTTACAGGGTGGGCAGCCAGGGTGACAGCCTGCTGGAGCCCGGGGTACAGGAGCCTGGCAACCTTACCTGGCCACAACAGGCAGCAGCAGAGCGAGGGACAGGCTCTGGACAGTACTGAGACACATGCCTGGGAGAGGGAGGAGTGTGCACACTCAGCACTGTGGGGCTGGAGGTGCCTGTAGTCATGGACTAGGGCACCTTGCAAGGCTTTTCCAGCAGGGTTACACACACACAGTCACAGAAAAAATAACTAACAAATTCCCAGGGGGCGAGCAGCTTACTTTGGCCAAAGAACCTTTCATTTACTCATATATTCAACCACCTCTCTAACAACCTAAACTACACTGCTGTACTGACCCTTTTCCAGCCATACCAGAGTTTATATTTGGAAGCCATGGGTGGGTTGCCAGTGCAGTTACATCTGCAAGGTTAGAGTATTTTCATAACCCTAACCAGTGCAGGTGTGCTGGCCAAATTTTAGACTTATCCCTCCTGTCTTTTGCATAGCAGGGCCTTGTTTTCAGCTGGGGGTCTCGGACCCATCCACTACTTGCAACTCAACTAACCAAGAGCTAAATTTATATGGGTGCTACTCCCCTGAGCTCACTGCCTCAACTACCCAGTGTTCTCTTGCTCCTCTCACAAGTCCCGAATATCAGTTTCTCAAAGATGGCCTGCCAGGAACCAAGGGGGAAATCCTCTGAGTTTTGAGGAAAACTAGCTGGGAGCCCTAGAACTGTGAAGGGGCTGGATCACCTCCCTGCCAAGCAGTCTGTGGAACAGAAAGCCCAGGCAGAGCCCTGGGGAGCTCCCAAAAGATGGGTGTGCAGCACACCAGCACAGCTCCAAGAGGGGCACTCACATGAACACAGATGCCAGGGCAGAGCAGGGCACACAGCCCCTTTCCTGGTGTGTGGCACGGATGGCTTATCACCCTGGGAGGGTGCCAGCCACAGCCTGCACACACTGCTGGCCTGACCACTCTCTTCCTCCCCGTCCCACATCCCTCCCCAAAGTTAACACTGAGGGTACACGACAAACTCACAGCTTGCATGAGGGCTTTTCTGCAGGCAGAGCCCAAAGTCTCCTTCCTGCTTCCAAATCTTTGAGGAAGGCTTCTTTCCACCTGGGTTTTTATGGCAAATGCAGAGATGAGCAGTATATATACATATATATAAAACAATAATAAATAAAAGCACTAAAACCACATCTTGCAGCAGCCCTAAAAGAGAAATTCTAGGAGTTCCTGTGACATCAACAGCCCTGCCACAAAGCCAAAGAAGCCTGTCCAATTATTCTCCCCGAATCATCCTGTAACACATGCTCCTCTTTGAATTCGCTCACCACCACCTTCTAGGAATCAAACCTTCACATAGGACAGCCAAATATTTACCAAGTGGCCTGAAGCAGCCTGCTCAACACTGAGTGCCAGGAGGATATGCTGAAGACCAAGAGCATTTAAAAAAAAATAAATTGATATTCTTTTAGCGCAAAGATGCTTATTTTAAAATAAAATACTAATAACAACAATAATAAAAAAAAGCTCTGGATGGCATTTGATGAGCCCTGAAACTTCCATCACCAGCTCAGCAAGCAGCACCTGCAAACACCCATGCGAGAGGCAGCTCTTGCCCCTCCTCTGCCCCCTCCCAAAGCTCTCCCAGAAGTGCTCTAGAAGCCCAGCACCATCCCATACTTGGACCACCCCTCCCAAAGCTCTCCCAGAAGTGTTGCAGAAGCCCAGCACCATCCCATACTTGGACCAGCAGCAGCCAAAGCAGGATGCAGGGCGGGCAGGGGTGCTAAAGCCTCTCTTGCCCTGGCAGGGGCGCAGCGGGGCGGTGGGAAGGAGGTGGGAAGGAGACGGGAAGGAGGTGGGAAGGAGGTGGGAAGGCTCTCAGGGGTCAGAGCCCCCCGACCCCACGAGGGCCAAGCGCACACCCCAAACCGGCGAGGACAAAGAAACCCCACGAGTGTTGGGGAGGGGGGAGAGGCTCAATTTTCTCCCTTTCTTTTTGGGCGGGTGGGGTGGGGGGTGAATTCCGGCGGGGTCCGGGGGTGCCCGTGCCGCAGGGCGGGGAGGGGGCTCGGCGCCCCGCGGGTGGCTGACCTGCTGCAGGGGCATGGCGGGGCCGGGGGCGGCCGGCCGGCGGTCGGGCTGTCCCAGGCCACGGGGAGCAGGAGCAGCAGCAGCAGGAGGAGGAGGAGGAGGAGGAGGAGGAGGAGGAGGAGGAGGAGGAAGCGGCGTCCCACTCCCCGCCCGGGCGGCTCCAGTCACACCGCGGCCTGGGCGCACGTGTGCCAGACGTCACCGGCGGCCCCGGGATGGAGCCGAGACACCGGCGGGGCACGGCCCGCGCCGCCGCCGCCGCTATGGCTGTCCATCGCCCCCTCCCCGCTGCTTGTCTCTCCTCTCCTTCTCGCTCCTCCTGGGGTTTTTTTGGGGTGGCTTTTTTTCCGCCTTCTCCGCCAGACCCGGCAGCGCGGTGGGAAGGAGGGGAAGGAGGCAGGAAAGTTTATTGCAACAAAGCGCTGCCCCCGCTGCCCGCCGCCCCGGCCCGGCCCCCCCGGCCCCTTCCCCTCCCGCGGGCGCGGGGTCCCAGCACGCCGTGCTGATTACCGGGGGGCGGCCTCCGCCGAGAGCGGGCTGCAGCAGCGCCGTCCTGCCGGCGGGTCCGTGCGGCGTGCAGTACAGCGAGCTGCCCGCGGGCTGCCCGCCCTCCGCTCCGCCGGCCGACGAGCAGCAGCAGGAGGAGGAGGAGGAGGAGGAGGAGACAACACAGGGCGCCCCCGCCGCCGCGCCGCCGCTGCGGATCTGGATGAAGGTGCCGGCGGCGAAGCGGGCCGGGAAGGCGGCGGGGGCCGCTCTGGAGTCCGTGGAGGGCGCGGGCGGCGGCGCTGCTGCTGCCGGGGCCGCCGGCTGGAGTCCCCTTCTCATCCTCTGCCTCCGGGTCTGTCCCCGCAGCCGCGTCTCCTCCTCCCCCCCGTCCCTCCTCCCCCCCCGGCCTTCCCAGCTCCTTTCCTCCTCGATGCCGAGGCCCCGCGCAAAATACTGGGGGCTGCGGGTGCCGGGGGGGCCCCGGCTGCAGGATGCGGGGCGCCGGGGGGGGACGGAGGCGGCGGGGCGGGCAGATGCGGCGGATGGAGCGGGGCCGCTCCCGCTGTGTGGGGCCGGCTGGAAAATGGCTCCAGGAAGCGGCGGCTGCTGACAATGAATGAAGGGAAAGCAGACGGGTTACGCGCCAAGGGCCTCCCGCGAAACTCGGATTTCCCGCCCTCTTTTCAAACCGCATTTGCATGGCCCCGCCCCCGGGCCGCGCCCCGCCCGCCGCGCCGCCTCATTGGCCCCCGCCGCGCCCCGCGCCGGCCAATGGCGAGCCGCGCCCGCCGCCACCGCCCTTCCCATTGGTCAGGGCGCGGCCGTGATTTGCATACCGGCCCGTGATTGGCTGCGGGGGCGAGCCCGGGGATTCCCCGCGCGGGAGCCGCGGTCCGGTTCGCGGGAACGGGGACGGGGACATCGCGACAGCGACAGCGGCATCGCGACATCCACGGGGACAGCGACGGGGACAGTGATAGCGACGGGGACAGCGACATCGCGACAGCGGCTCCGGGGGGAGCCCCGGCCCGGCGCGGGCTGTCACCCCCGGGCTCAGGGAGCGCTTCCCTTTCTTCGCTCACCTGATCCACAAATTCTGAAACCAGCCCGCCCGAGGCACCTGATCTGGGGGGGGGGTTTCTGGAAAAATGAACGCTTAGCAAAATCCTTCCTTTCACTGCGGTCTGTGTTATCCCCGGGAAGTGAAGCAGTGGAATTATGTCCACTAGCTGTTTCTGCTTTGCTGCAGTGTCTTCATTTATTAAATGCCTTTCCTGTAGCATCTTCATTTATTAAATGCCCCCCTAGAATCACGGAGTCATTAAGGCTGGAAAAACCTCCAGGATCGTCTGGTCCAGCCTTTGACCAAACACGACCGTGCCCAATAAACTCACCCCACTTTGCCACTGTCCCCTGAACTTATTGAATGTCTCCCCTGCCCAGCACCCTCTAGCAATGCCCAATTTTCCCATGTTTCCACGCACACCTTCCCACAGACATGTCCCCACTAACACTGTGGAATCTGACAGATAAGAATCCTTTTCCTTGGTAAGAGAAAAGGAAAAGAGAAAATAATCAAGATTCCTGCAAGATGAACAGAAGAAACATGGGCCATGATGTTACATCATAAGGAAACAAAAGCAACAAAGGAAAAACACAGCAAAAATAGAGAGTCCTTAGAGCAGACCTTTAAAGATAAAGAGCAGTATAAAAAGAGCCCCATAGATATAGTAGGAATAGCCAGGATCTCAGGAGCAGAGCCAAAGCACAAACTGAGGGAGCAAAGCAGAGTAACAAGGACTGATGCATGGCACACTTCAGAATTCACTTTTATGTGTTGGTTCTTTCATTCTCTAAGTTTCTAGTAGCTCATTACTCTGCCAAGGGCATAAGTCAAGTAGCTGAAATAAAGTAAAGCTAAACTATTAACAGTTAAATCCTGTCTTGTTTCTTTGTGTGTTGTTTTTCATCGCAGAGGAAAAGGATCTGGCTTGATGCATAAGAAAGGGTAAAAGTTTTCAAGGAGCAAGCAAAAAACACTGTTACCCTGAGAAGGACACTTGAACTGAATGGCAACAAACCTAGAAAGATATCTATTTCTACATCAGAAGGGGAGAGAAATCCTTACTCCGGATTTCCATCTGTAACCAGATAGAAACAGCTGGTCCCAGAATTGTGCACCAGCTGAAAGGGATGGCCTGGAGACATGGCCCATATCATCTGAATGGCAGGGCTGTATGTTCCTGTCCTCTGGAAAGGAAGTTTTGCTGTGGCTGTGGGGAGGCTGGGGGATAATCTGCAGATAAAAACCATGGGGTTCATCTGAGCAGCAGCTTTGCTGTCCCTAAACTGACAGAAAACACTGCGGGAGAAGAGGGGTGTTGCTTTTTGCTTTAAACACAATTCTGTGCCAGATATTTCGGCTTGCAGTGGGACCTATTAAATGTGCAATTCACTTGCTGGAGTTAATGGAAGGAACATAAAGAAAGCAGAAAGTAAAACACACGTAAAAAGTGTACAGAGAGCTAGATAAAGGGAGCTAATTCCAGGCACAAGCACCTCTGTTGGTCTGTAAAAAAACAAATTGTTGTCTGCAGGGATGTCATCATCCAGGTATCTATTGCAGGGAAAATACCCTGCAGAACTCTAGGGCTTAGGAGGTGCTGTAATTGAGGCTGATAGGGAGCTGTGATTTTTCTTTCCTTGTGAGTCTGGTGCTGTGGTACTATCCTGCTATCCTTGTGAATATGGTTTTTATCTGTATGATGGTAAATAATCTGACCCACACAGTGTCATTTAGGGAGAAGGCTGCATTTGTCCTGAAAATGGAATCAGAATTGCTTTCTTTGGGATTCTGACTTGTTGCAGGTAGTGGAAGCAAAAATGGAAGCGCTGCCTTGATTTTTAAATGGTTAAATCTGATCTGGAGACTTGGATTCTAACGTGACTTTTCCCATGAAGATTCTTGACAATGTTAAAATGAAGACTGCAAAAATATTCCTGAGTGAGAAAAGAGCTCTCTAAAAAAGGAATAGACATGGGAATAGGAATAGACAGTAAAACAATGTATAGCCCTGCATATAGAGTACTTAGGAGGACAGAAAATATACTGAACAGCTACTTACTCCACGAGACCAGAATTTAGGAGTGAAATGACTGCTTTGAGCAGCATGTGATCTATTTGCTGGGTGTATTTACTCAACAGTCCCTGGCAAAAAAAATACAGGATTATAATCCCTTAATTTTTAAAAGGCATCAACCTTGAAATGCCACTTTGCCATAAAAATTTGATATAGACAGGCACAACTTTTTTTTTTTCCCAATGAGCCATCCCTCCTGTTTTCAGTGGTTTCAGAGAAAGCAGCTGACCACCTGACTAGAGCAAGGGCGTACAGTAAAAGAGCATCATTTGGTAGCATCTCCTCATTATACCTGTGTAACATCCATTAAACCTAATTATCCAAAGAACTGTATGTTGGAGAAATGATTTCCTAGTTCAGATGAGTTTATTTTTCAGGGTTAATGATTGTGGTTTTTTAAAATGTTGGCAAGGTTATCACAGTCTATTGATGTTCCAAAAGAATCTCAATTCTTTGCACTGTATTTATGTTTAAAAAGATGCTGTATACATCTACAAGCTCATTATTAATGTCCTCCCTTTCCATGCTTCATTACCTACATATGTTGGTAAACATGTAGTTTTGATTTGCAGCAAATGCTACATCCGAAAATAAACCAAAACTCATGCATGCATTACAAATTCTGTACGTCAGCCCAGTTCTGCTTTGGGGAGGGTTTTAGTGAGGGATGTCTGAGCATCTGCTTGAGGAGAGGGAAGGGCTCTCTGCCCCTATCATGGAGAGACAGAACGTACACTTGACCTTATGCAGGCGAGTTATCACAAGGTGACTTTAAGTGTCTGTGTCTTGCAGGATTAGGGGATTGGCTGCTTGCTAGACTGCCAGCCCTTCTGCTGCAACTTTCTGCCTTTCCCTTTGGGAGATTACTGCACACCCCACAGTTCTCACCCTCTGGGGACACGGCCCAGAGCAAGGGGTTTCACTACAAGTGAGAAGAGACATGGGTTCTATTCCCCCTGTCCAGTTCTGGTCCCTGTTGGCAGTTCAGTCCAACCTACATAAGGAGTTAATGTCCACACTGGGCTCCTGCTCCGTGTCATCATGCAGTAATCAATTGAAACCTTGTTCCTCTTGATCAAGTGCTATTTAAAACACAAAGCAATCCAATGTAAAGCTGCTCTTGAGCCATCTAACCCTCTTAAGTCTACTCCTCAGACCTTCAATCATTAAGTTCTTTCAGCCTTTGTATAACTGAACCCCTCGCCTCCCAAAAGACCAAACAATCCCCTTGCAATAATCAAGCCTAAACAACTGTTTGGGAAGAGATTCTGCACCCAGAGGGGATGGCTCCCCCTCAGCTCCTGGCCTTTGGAATGCCCAGATATCTGGGGGACAGCCACCCATGCAGGCACCCAACCTCCTATGCTCTGAGCTTCTGGAGAAGAACTGCTTTCATAAGGTTTTGAAGATCATGTTGATATTATATGTTTTGTTCTCTCTTTTTTTGTTCATTTGTTTAAAGAACAAATTATTTAGGGACTTTTTTGGTGGCATTCGAGGTGTTCCAGTAGGAAAATCTGCTTCAATTTCAAACTTCATGAGTTTTCTCCAGGTTTCCTCACTGGACCAGGGGCTGCAATCCATGTTTCTGGATCCGTCACTTGACAGCGTTTGCTGAGGAGTTGCTCAGACAGTGGTCTGGGTGGCGGTGGAACAGCTCCATTTGAGGGTGCCTGGCACTTTCCTAGGGCACAGATACACATTCAAACATTTCCCAAAGTAAGTAAAAGACAAATTTGAACCCAGGCCTCTGATAGCCTTTGCTGTGGGCAAACAAGGAGAGAAAACTACAACTTCTGCTCAGTAACTTGGTGTGAAGACCTGGAGTAAGGACCCCTCCGAAGCTTCCTGCTCATTTTGCTGGGTTGTTGTTTCCCCTTTTTGAGGGTGTAAGGTGAGGTGTTAACTTTGGGTGCCTGTTTCTCTGCATGCCCTGGATGGGAAGGGCTTGGGTTTGGACTGAGACCCGTGGGTTGCCCTGGGAGGCACAGGAGTGTTGGCACGGGGCAGGAGCCTGGGCCAGGGAGGGGCTGAGCCTGGTGGCAGAGGGTGGGGAACAGCTCTGATGGCCATGGGTCTGTGAGACTCTTTGCTGCCCTGAGTCAAGGCAGACACCACAATGCTCAGCTTATATCCCCTTCATCAATCCAGCTCGAAATTACCTCCCATTAGAGGAAACAGGAGCAGAACGCTTTACTAGGGCGCTGTCTCTTCTGCAGCAAGAAGACTTTCTGTATACACAAGGTCTCCTTTATCCTTCTTTAACTAGCAGCCTTATTGTAGGAAAGTTATACTAATGGAATGTCTTAATTCAATCCAGGTTTGTTAGGGCTCTTTTCCACATTCACCCAGATCAGATAAATCACATGCTGTATTTACTTTTTTGAATGGTTGCCTAAAACGTCAAGGCACTGAGGCTGTTTCTCATGATGTGCTGACTTTTGAAACTGACTCTTTATTTACAGGCTTTGGCAAAATGTTTAGATTTATTATTTATTAACCAGAAAACCAACAGGCCTTCCTTTTAGCAAGGGACAGAGTTGCACAAAGTATACTGTGCTATCAAAATGACAAGTTTTGTTCTGGATTTTTTTCATCATTTCTATTATCTGTGGTTTGATAGATACAGTAATTACCATTTTTAGAGAAGGAAATCCTTTCCTTTGTTCTCTTTTACTTTCAAACTTCCCTAACACTTTAGGAATTTTTTTGCATCAAGAATTTTCATCGTTTGCTTTGACACCACAGATTTTTCTGTGCCTTTCTTTACATGTGCTATTCTTTTTTTTTTTTCCTGAAATAAATCCACTCTTCACCTCGCAATGGGTTTCTGTAAGTAAAGTTCTACTCATCCTTATCTTCCTCCTTTGTATGCCTGGATATAGCATCACTTAGCATTTTCCTTTGCTTTGAATTGATTTGCCAATATAGCTTCTGCAGGAATATGGCCTTACTTCTCCAACCTGGCAGCTTGTCCAAAATCTCATACTTCATCATCACGAGGCATGCGCTTTGGAGGCACCAGAAGGATTTGCAACAAATAGCAGTACTTTCAAATTATGATGGAATATTATTTCAGAACATAAGAGCTTCAGAAACTGCTTCTATTTAGGCTACAGTGGAAACCAAGTTAGCAAGAGCCCAAGGTCTCCACAGGTGTCAGAACTATTGCTGTGGAACTGTCTTCTGCCTTCGCTATCACAAGCTGGGGGCTAACATGCCACAATCCTTATGACAACTTTGGAAATTCCTGGTTTTCTGACTCCTGGCCACTTCTTTTGTCCAGAGCTGCTCAAGTGAGGTACCTTTTGGAGTTACGTGAATATGGGGGACCGACAGAGCAATCCAGCGTTGCTCCAACACCCTCTGTAGCTGACCCAGGTGTGAGCACTGACCCCAAGAGCCTCTGAGCTCTGTCTGGAGCTACATGCACAGCATGGGCAGGCAGAAGCTCTCACTGCCATCAGCAGAAGCAGTCCTGCCTTTCACTTATCAATGGTTCCTGTGCTACCCCTCCCTTTGCCTGTGCCTGGGGAACTGATCTGAATTCGAGCCAACTACTATTTGGGCTGGGTTGCTCTTAGCTCTTATTGCTTTCCCTGCAGTGCTGAAGAGAATTTCTTCTGTGCCAACACAAGGGTGGAAACGATGTGGAGGGCAGGGATGATCAGCTTGGGCTGATGCCGATGCTTTTCCCAGGGCTGATGCTTTCCCTTCTTGCCGTGGCTCCTGGCTGGGTTTGACCAGCTGGAGGGCAGCTGCAGATGTGCAGATCCACAGAGCTGGCAGTAAAAGCACACCCAGTAGAGACAAGCTTGCATTATCCCTCTCTCCAGGGCTCTTCTGCATGAAATGCACGTAGGGGTGATACCACATGTCCCCAGACTTGAGGGAAGAACCAGCAGCAGATGCAGCTTGGAAACACAGCTGTTGAGCGGTCTCTTACTCTCAGTTTTAATGCACACCTGTCCTTGGCAAGGCCTTGTCTGCCCACTTTTCATATTATTTCCTTAGGCTGGCTTTTCTCAGAACCTCCTCCCACCAAACCATGCCATTTCCTGCCACCACTTCATTGCAGTTGGCTTTGATTTATCTCACCAGTGTCTGTCTTTTTAAAATAAAAATAGTCTCCTTACAACCAACTACCATTGCACTCCATGGGTACCATTGCATGAGAACAAATCACAAATATTAGCATAGTTGGATGATGAGGTTGTGAGTTATAGTGGTGAGATGGGAGAGACTCCAAAAACTATCCCAGAGGTGGGCAAATCTTTCTCCCTGTCTCTGGAGAAGTTCCCTGTGCATAAGTGGGGACATTCAGAGAGACTCAAGTCCATGAGAATCCTCATTAGCCAGACATCAATATTCCGAGAGAAAAGAGAGAAGCTGTTGGAAGGAGCATTTAGTTGCAAAGCATATTATTATTTATCAGGATTTACAGAAGAGAAATGCTTCTCTGATTCCAGCTCTTTTTTTATTTTTCATTTTTTGTAAAGTATCTTTTTCTAGTTTAATCAGAACAAAGATGATTTAAAGTCTACACTTAGCAGAATGGAAAACAGAGGCTTGTGCTCTGTTTTGCATAAACAATTTATTATTTCAATCTCAGAAAATTGTGTGATGCAGGTTGAGTTAGCTCTGCTGGGGCATAAATGCGTCCTTGTTTTGGTCCTCAGTTCTCTTTTCTGTCTGACACGCCTGGGAAGATCCTGTCCTTCTGGGAAGGAGATGGCAGCAAATCAGTTGGGAAAGGAGCAGATTTCTTCAGATCTCACATTCACCTGATTTGCAATATGCCATTTCTAAGCTTGTCAGAGAGATGGGAAACCTTGGGAGCTTGGAAACTTTGGAGACTGTTGCACATGAGATCTTCATGAACTAGTCAATCACTTCATCAATGTTGTATCAAATGTCATGTCTCTTTGCATTCCAGTGAACATCGTGGCTAAATATGCAATCTCTCAGAGATACAAGACCCAGAGATACCTCATGTTTGAGGTCAAGGACAGCAAAGACAACAGGATAATTACAAATTCCCAATTTATCCAATGGGGCAGCACTACTGAAATACACAAAAAAGCCTGAGAAGCATCTCAAAATGCGCTGTCTTCGTGTTGTCCTCTTGATCTAAGGACTGCCAGAAGCCTCTGAAAGGGTGCCATGCTGCAGAACAGAGAGCCAAGCACAGAGTGCCTGTACTTTACAGGTTCACATGCTGGTGATAGAAGATACTGCTCTTATTTTAGCAGAGAGCTGTAGAAGCAGAAAAGGTGCCAGGACACGTGGTGGTTGTGCAGGTCAGTCTCCTCCTTGAAGCTGAACTATTGCCTGCCTAGATCAAGCCAGGCAGGAAGAACAATCCCCTGATTATTAACTCCCCAATAACAAATTGCAGATTTTTGTCATGACCTTACCCACACACACTTAGTTCACTGACAGCTCTCGGTTCCCTTCCAATTTATAAAGCCCCACTCACCTCCCAAAATACCTCCATGGAAAATCACAACAAACAAACACACAAAAAGACACATATCCAGGTTTTCTCAGCTGTTTCCAAGAATCCCTTTGCACCTACGACCAGTTGACTGTCATTTTAAATTATTGTGCAGTTAGGGTGGCAAGGATTGCTACTGAGAAACTTCTTACAAAGTGCTAACTAAGCTCCTTTAACAGCTAGGTTTCCTTGGTGGTGCCTATTTAGGCTGATCATAATTTAAGGTTAAACAAAATCGGCTCTGCTAGCACAAGTGTGAGGTCAGTGAGTAACTCTGTGAATACTGATTTCACAGGACTGACAGCAGAGAATGATAATAAAGGCAATGCTGAGCAATACAGCTTGCCCCTGCTTGCCTTTGAGGCTCTCTGTCTAAACCAGGGCTGTCTGTTTAAAGAGCATCTTCTTGTGCTCATCAAAATTACAACTTAAAACTGCACCTGCACTTGCTCAGCTCGCAGGTGTCCCATGAGAGCCTCTGACAGTGTCAAAACCCCGTTACCCTTCACACCAAGTTAACTGCTCACAACTGATTCACATGCACACATTAAGGGTTTAAATTGGGGTGTAAATAAAAGCACTAGCAGAAGGGACCCTCCTCTTAAGAGGTGGGGAATGGGGTGTAGGCTAAGGAGCAAAAATCAGCCACTCTTTCTGAGTTTTGCTGTTTCCTCTCCTGTTGTTTCCCAAGATCTGTTTAGGCTCAGATCATGTATATCTTGTGATCTTTTTGTGCAGAGTTAACTGTCTGTGCAGGGCACCTTTAGAAAACAAGGGGTGAGAGATGCTGGGAAGCGTTTTTGCTTCTTCCCCAGGAGGCTGGATGTGGTCCCAAAGAAGGTAAGATGAGGTGTGTGTGGGGGTTAATTCAGTGTTCTCCACTCATAAACTGTTCCATTATGTGATGATTTGCCCTGGTTTTGTCTAACTCACAGTTTTGCTGAGGAAGAGTTTAATTTTTGTCTGCTACAGAGCCACGTGTGTTGCATCTTAAGCCTGAATGTAAGAAATTACTTACTTTGTGCCTTTTTCTGTAAGAAACTTAGAAATAAATTAAGAAACCTAGATGCAAAAATCTCGAGTGAGGTTATCTATCCAGGGACTTATGTGTTACTAAGAAATTAAAATGTTTAGGGAATGCTTCTGAATCTGAACTTTTGGGGTTTTGTTTGGTGCTTTTTTGTTGTGTTTGGTTTGGGTGGGTTGGTTTGTTTTACTTTTGAAGAATGAGAATAGTTGCTGGCATGTTTTTTGGGACTAGTATTATTCCAAACTAGTTTTGGGCATAGTTCAGGAATTGTTGCAGGTCCAGGACCATTCCTGGTAGCCATTTGAATGTGGCCATGCTGTTTTGAAGGATATTAAGGAGCCTCAGTTTTGACCAATATCTCCTACTAGTGCATTCAATGAATGTTTTATTAGACAACTACACTGCAGTTCCTGGAAAGAAATTTAAACTTGATTTTAATATGAAAAGAGATTGAACTTTTCCCACTTCTTTGAGAATTTATTCCTGTCAATAAGTTGAGCTTACTGTCTATTTTGAAGTACATGGCTCCAATCTCCAGTCACTGATTGTCATTTTAATTTTCTTTTCAGTGCTTCTTTCTTCAGAGGGTGCTTGTGCACTGTAATCAAACCTGATTTTTAAACAGATTGTGTTTGTCAGGTCTCTGTTCATAAGGCAAGAATTTCTGTCTAATATCTACTGTAAACATGGGGAATATCTACTAATATCTAATATTTACTGTAAACATGGAGAGCAGAGCCCTCCACGAAGCTCAGGGTGCTCAAGTTTCCTTAGCCCAAAGATATACACATAGTTTATAGGGTCAAAATAAGCAATTAGCACAGCTTTTGAAAAATGGCTAATGCATCTCTATTTGTTATTAGCCCAGTTGGTCAATTCTTTGCTGCTCAGTGTGCCCACTGACCATGCAGAGGTTTCTACTGTTGTGCTCTTGAGTGCTAACTATTCACAAGAGCCTTTCCTCTTCCCACTTTAGCTGTTAAATAGGCTCTTGAAATATTTCCTTGGAGTACTAGGTATTTTCAAGACTGTTTCTGGCTTTCCCTGTTCCCAGTCTTGAACTCTGAGATGAACTTCAGGTGCTGAAAGGGGTTCAGTTTTACTTCTCAGCAGTAAATAACCGAGGCTACCATACAGAGGTAACTCAGGCGAGCTGCAGACAGCTGTGGAAGCCACAGGAGCCCAATAACTGGGTAGTGGTGAGCACCCTCAGTGTCAGCACTGGAGTGTGTGGGGTGGAGAAGGACACCTCTCATGGGCAGTGTCACCACAGCAGGTCCTATCGTGCTCTGTCACGTAGGGATGGATTTGTGAGTTCCTGGGCAGTGAATTACGGTGATACCCATTCAGAAACACGTCTGAGAGCAGTCAGCTGGCCAGTGCATTCACATGGGCTCATCTGTGACCTCAGGAACTGGGGCAGCTCTTCAGAAGAAGCTGCTCTGCCCCTGGAGGGACAGGAGCAATGACCTTGTGTACAGAGAGCCTGCACTGGAGCAGGGATTCTGACATGGGAAGGGAGTGTTCCTATGGGGCTGGCTGCAGATCCCCGTTAGCCACGTGTTTAACCGAGGCTCTGGGGCAGCTCTGGGTGCACCTCAGAAAGGATGCTGAGAGCAAAGGGTTCTCAAAGTCAGCATTACCAAAGGGTTGCCAGGACTAGCAGTGTTCTTGTCCAGACCTCCAGCTTCAGCACCTTCTGTTAACACCAGGTACTGCCCAGGGGAAAAAATGGTACTGGGAAAAGGTGTTTTTAATTTGTAGGTTGGCATTCTGAATTTGGAATTTCTTTTTTAGTAAGAGTTAGTAACAGAGTTGGTTTCTGATTTAAAGATAATCAGGTTTGTGGTTGCAAATATTACACAGTTATGACTTCTATTTTACCTGTTCATAACAAGAGAATCAGCCCTTTCTCTACAAGAAGTGTTCACTTTTCCCTTCTCTCTGCCTCTCAGGGCAATTGTCCATTAAAATAACTTTCATAGGAATATAACTATTTTCTATTGCCAGCAATTAAAAAAGCTAGAGGATCTGCCTTTGTTAAAATTAGGCTCTAGCCTGAAAAAGCAGTAATTGCTACAAAAAGCTTGTTTTACCTCATCAGATGGATCTTTAGCCCCTGAATTTTCTGAGATAAGCACCAATGCCATGAGCTTTTGGAGAGTTTAGGTGTTTGTGATGCCTTGGCCACTTCTGCAGCACAAAGTCAGGTAAAGGCTGTTTGTAGTGACACTCAACAGCTTCTCACCAATGCAAATATTTAGGAAATGTACAAAGCAAACTGAGAAACTGAGCAAAACTTCACTTGAAAGGTAAGGGAAGCATCTTATAGCTGTAATTTTTGGTGCTTGAGCTTTACATATAGTACAAATTCTCCAAATGAAGTCCAAAACTGATTCAGTGGCAAGAAAGCTAAAGTAGGAAGACAAAAGGAAAGCTGAATCCTTCTGAAATGAAGGTTGTTCAGACTTTGTGACCACCCAGGTCACTTCTGGCCTTGTAGGCAGTGAATCTCTACCAGCAATGTGTGAGAGCAGCTTTCAGTTACATTAGCCATTTCCATTGCTTCTTTCACACTGGACTTTAAATCCCCCAAATGATTTAACAGAATCATCCCTCGAACAAGACAACAGCTGCTGAAAATCAGTAACATTTGACTTAATCTAGCAGATTGCATCACTGCCAAACAATCCATTCCTTAGCTGAGCCTGTAAACCGTGCAGTGAAAAACATTCAGCAAAGACAAGCTCATGACATTTCTGCCAGCCTGGGCACAGGACCTGTTGCTTGGGGTGAGGGAGCTGATTTTTGGAAGGGGAGCTGAATGGTAGACAGGGAAATATTCAAGCACCTTTCCAATAGATGCAATCATGTTATCCATGTAGCATCAAGCTCCTCGGTGCACAGGATCTCTGTGTACACCTCTGCTGCACTTGGAGGGCCAGTTTTCTCTGCATCATTTTAGCCTGGTAGGAAATGCATGCTGTGCTATGGCATTGGTCTAGCTGGAGCACCAATAAAGCTGAACACTTACTTGGATGCCCAGAGGATTACTTTTTATTATTGGGCACTGCTAAGGAACCTGGAATTTGTTCCCATGTGGTCACTTAATACTGTAGGCAAGGTGTTCTGTCGGAGCAATTGCTAAAGTAGACAAGGGTCAAATTTATCTAAAGTGTTTTCCTTACCCATGTCTTAGGACAGCCAGCAGATGTGCCAACATCCATAGTAAGTTCACAAAATATTACAAAATGTCAGATACGATTGACAGGAGACTTTGAATAGGAGGGTCTCAGTTTCTTCTCCTTACAGTACCCACAATCCTCCTTTGGTGCTCCTGGCTTGAGGCAGCGACCCACACTGGTCCATCCTGCCTTTAAAACCCCCATCATCCCCGTTCTCCTGATCGGTCAGCAGGGGTCCTGCCTTTGCCAGCGATGCAAACACACCTAAGGGTCTCCTTGGTAATGGGGTCATGGTCTTTGTGGTGCGAGTTCACTGCGTGTTGAATCCAGTCCTTTACCCCGTGCACATAAATACTGCACACACAAGAATAGTCACAGCAGCAATATGTTTAGTGTGTTTGCTATCACTGTGCCAAGCAGCTGCATTCATGCAGGAAGACCCCGCTTTGCTGGATGTCACACAAGGCAGGAATAAAGCGGGTGGCTCCAGCTGAAGGGGCTAATGATCTAAGTAGGAGGCAGGATTCAAAGCTGGATGTGGACCAGCTGACATGGAAGGCCAAGGAAACAATAAGACAGCACTAATCAGTGAATGTGCTGTGATCTCAGCATAACAACCCTCTGTTGACAAGCTTTCAGGAGAAAAGCATTCCCCCCTCCCCCTTGAAGCAATAAGGAAAGAAAGAAGTTTGAAGGAGTAATTAAAAAGAGGATAGTATATTAATCTTGTCTGTTTATTGGGGTCAACTCCTAATTGTAAAATGGCAAGTTCAGAAGAAAACCCAAGAGTGCTCATTTGAAAATCTAACATAAGGGCTAATGCTTGTCTTAAAGTGGATGAATAGACAATGGGAACCTAGAAAAGGGAGAATGGCACAGGACAGAGCGAAACAGAACAGGCAAAAATAAGAGTGACATGTTCAAAGAGGTGAATTTGGGAAATAGACTTTGCAGTTGCACTCTGATAGGACAAGTGAAAAATTGCTAATGCTGCAGGAAAAAAGGTTTCAGTAATCACAAGAGACAGTGAGAGGGTGGATGAGATTCTAGCTGAGCATGTGTTAAGCACATTTCTACTCAGAGTAATGAAGTACCAATTTAAAGTATAAAAAGGCAATTCCTATGAGAAATAAAATATATTAGAAAGTCTTTACAATCCAGAATGTCTTGTAGTCACATAATTAATATATTGGTCCTCTTAAATAACACTACTCAGCTTCAAACCATACTTATCCTGAATTTCTTTTTTCCTTTGGATGTTGTTTGAATAAGTTGTGAGTGTGCTCAGCTACAAGAGCAGTGCACATAACCAGAGCTCTGTACCAGTGAGCTGAGGGACAAAGTGTTCAGTTAGCACCAGTGTCACTAGATATCTCAGGCTATACATGTTGCTGAGCAGTGCATTTATCTAACACTGTTATTTGATAGCATTAGTGGACAAAAAACTTTGTAGATCTTGGCTCCCTAAACCCATGCACAGGTACTGAATGATTGCTGCCATGTAATTGAATCTTGTCCATGAGGCTTTTAACTACAGTTGAAGGGGCTTGTTTCCTTACACCAGTTTACTTTTTCTTTATATAAAACTGCAGTATTACACCTACAGCTTTAAAAGCACTATAATAATTTTCTGCTACCTGTAGAGTCCTAACTAGGTTCAACATCCTTTTATTCCCCACTCCTATTATATTTCCTGCAAAAAGGATTTCTGGGGAAAAAATTATATAAGGAATTGGAACTATTTATCTAAGTTTCTGGGCAAGTTACTTTTCTCTGTGCTCTACAGTCACCCCTCTAGATGGTAGCAGAGAACAAACTCTAAGGGAGTTGCACTGTGAGGACTGGGATGATACTAAAATACAGTGCTGCTGGTCACTATTTATTAAATTATCCTTGTGTTTTGTTTCCATTTGACATAAGTAAGAAGAGTTATACAGGATACACTGATGGTTCCTAGTAAACCTGGAATTTTGAAGGAATGTTATTATCAAAAATATGAATGCACTATGCTTTGCATTTACACAACTGTTATGCAAACCCAAACCCTTTCTTAAGAATACAAACATCATTATTTTAACCCTCTTAGGCTCTTCTGGGGTTTTTTTTATAAAAACCCTCTTGATTTCCTGAGATGTAATTGACTTGAAATCTTCATGTGTATGATATTGTCTGGATCCTGGGGAATCCAGCTCTTCCCTGGGGAAGAGCTGGCAGTGAGGGGTTGAGAGGGAGGAAACTTTCACCATGGTTTTGGGGGTAGGTGGAAAGTTCTGCATGAGAGAGGAATTGTCCATCTTCCAGAGCACAGCCCAGGTCACTGGCTGTGCCACAAGTGCACCTGCCTGGGGCTTTCTTTGGAAGCCTGGAATGTAGCAGAACCATTTTCCTGGAAATCACTGGCTGTTGAGGCTGTAAATTGGGTGTCCAGGAAGGCAATTTAGCCTCATAAAAGTTTTTTCTATTTTATTTTGGAGTATTGAGAAAGAAAATGACTTAAAATACTCTTCTATGGAGGAAGTTTGGATTAGGAGCTCGTCTTCACCTGCTGCACGTGCATATCAGTGCTGGTACAAAAGCTGGGGGCCAGTAAATGAAAGTGAGTGTCCAGGCAAACTGCTACTAAGAGAGGCTTTTGTAAGGCAGTGGCTTATACTTTGACATTTGTTGACAATAATCAGAGTTCACAGTATAAATAGTATGAATAAAACTTGTGCCTTTGAAGATCTATCAACCTTAATCACAAAACTACATGTTCTTAATATACAGAACTGTGAATTGTTTTATAGAGAATGTTTCCTTCTAGTTGAGTCCAAAATAAGATTTTTGAAACCTTTTTAGGATTAAAGAGTAGAAGCTCTCAACTAATATGTGCATTTTTAATTACATTTCGGTCCTGCCGAGGACAAGGGAAAAGCAGAATGGAAGTAGGGATTCATTTATAAAATTGCAAATATTAGAGCACAGATGGAGGTGGCTGCAAGAAAAACAAGAACATTGAGGGGCATTCCTAGTAACCACAGAGGCTGCTGGAAGTCTGCCTAGTGTTTCAAAACACGCCTTGTTTACATCAGATGTTCCCTGCACTGTAGTTAATACTGAAGACTTCTCAATGTTTTGGTATCACGTGTTGTAGTAAACACTTGTAATTTCTCCAATTTTCCAAGTCTTTCCCACTTCCTTATGGCCCCTGTAGCTCCCAGTCCGTTTTAAGCTGCTCTTTCCATTTTACTTCAGGGCTTCAAGCATTCTGAGCTTGGTTCAGCATAGCACCAAAGTGTACACATGGCCTAAGATATGTCACCTTTTTGAGATTATTACTAGATTTAGCTATATTTTCTTGTATAATTATAGCAAACTTCAGCTACAACCAGTCATAGTTTCCTCATCACTAAGGATAGAAGTTTAAGTTATTGCTATGCACATGATTTGTGTGCAGTGTGTGAGCAGGCAGCAAACGCCTTCAGTGACAGTGTTGCCACATCTATAAGTTAATGCACAGAGATATGCACATGCACACAAACCCGCAGACAGCTTCACTGCCTACTGCCCTGTCCACAGCACTTCTTTGGAGGAAAACTTAGTCTGAAGGACATCAGCCACCCAAACCAAAACATCCTTGAGTGCATGTCATTCAATCATTCCGATTGCAATGACTTAATAAATACACCCCTCCTAGAGATAATTCATTTTGTCCTTATGTTTATTATCTAATGGTTGTTTTCATGTACCTTCAGGGTAATCAATGAAAATACTCAGGGAACAATAATTTCCCTATATTTTTAGGTAATCAGAATACTCACTCTTTCATTCTTCTGCATGAAGGTTTATTTCACTCTCCTTTAGATGAGACTGAGTGGGGGTGATGTTTTCCGTATTTTCACTCGTGTTTCCATAATGTAGCTTTGCTTTGGCTCTGATGGGTCAAGGCACCCAAGTATTAGATCAGATTTAATGGCAACTGCAGTCCTATTGCATTTAAGGATATGCTTTAATGCCTTGCTGGAATCAGGAATTTCACCTTTCTCAAGAATTGCCAGTGAACAGGTAAAACTCAGCTATTTGCTGAGTATGGCCTGGACAGTCCATACATATCAATAATTCAGTCCTAAATTCATTGATGCCACAAAACCCCACAGCAACTTTAACTGTGCTGTTAGTCTTAGGTTTATAACCATGTAACACCATTTCTTTCTTTCACAGTGGCAATATGAAAACCATCAAATCTTTTGGGTTTTTTCAAAGTTTTAGTTATGGGAGAATCCTATCAGCTGCAAAATCACCAGGTTTATAAAGTCAGTCACCCAAAGAAAGACTTAACATCAAACAGGTCTTGATAAGAAAGGAAACACAGGAAGATCTGTGTGCTAGTTCTCTTTATTAGCAAATAATTTAAAAAAAATTAAAAGCAAAATGAGAAAATGAGTATTAAAAAGCCCACAGAAGTGTTACACATAAGCTTAATAAAATATCATTATAGAAGCTTAACAAAATAATGTATTTCTCAAGTAAAACTGAGCTAAGCCATTACATACAGCAGATCTAGGCAGAAATACTATTACCATCTTTGTGCTTCTTGCTTAATTTGTGCTCTAACTTCAGAATTATTTGTTAGGCATAAACTAGTTTCTCTAAATAAAAGAACCTGATACAAAATTCATATTGTCAGTGCTGTAAAGCGAATGATAAAATGGTTATATCTCCTTTCCAGAAAGTCTGATTTCTTCTTCTGAAGAAATATATCCTGTCTTTCTTACAGGAAAACAGAGGGGGAAACATTTTAAAAGCTGAATAACACTCATGGGGATTTCATGTTCCCATAAAAGAAAATGATAATATTAGTCGAATTTAGTTTAAGCTTTTAAATTATTCTTATTGACATCTTTAAGTCTTTTAAGCATAGAAGACACACAAGAAACTATGCTATAATGGGGAAGGTACAGCCATTGCATAGAAGTTATACATGACAAATGTATTAGAGTTCTCCAAACACTAAAGGTGATTCAAGAAAGGACATCTGTATTTCCAGATACAGGAAAGGGTACGGTTTTGCACCCAAGTAAATACAATGATCACAGGACCATGGGAAATGCTCCCTCCTGGATTAATAGCTGTTTAAAAAGAAATAAATACAGGATGAGAAAAAATGTTGGCTGGAAAATGAATACAAGGGAATTTGTCCTGTTGAACATGTTAAGTTTTTGGAAAGGGAGATAAGAAGACTAAGTCAGCAAGGATATGAAATAATCAGAACTTCATTACAGAGTTACAACAGATTTCACAATGCTGTATGTGGTGCAATTTAAAGACAGTTAACATTTAATACTGATAAATGTAAGCGGGGAAAAAGCAAATCTTGATTATACAACCACATTAGGCTGTAAATTACCTGCTAGGTCTGAGAAAATAGACTTTGAAGTCGCTGGGGATGATGTTAGGAATTCTTGGTAAAGGAATGCAGAACAACATGTTATGTTACCACAAAACTAGTCTCTTCCTTTCAAAAAAATAGAAACAGAAAAGGGGGGAAAAGGAAGAACAAAGACACCAATAACTTCATATAATGAGAGATTAACTAGGCTCCTCGGTGAGGACAAGAGGCAACTCAGGGTGTATGAAGTTATGAATAGCGGGGGGAGGTGATTAAGCAATGATTACTCACTTATTTCTCATAGCACAAGAACTCAATGAAATTACAAGGCAGCTGCTTTAAAACAAACTAAAGGAAGTTCTTTTTCATACAGCACATAGTTAAACAGCAGAACCCATGGGATACTGTGGAGGTCAGAAATATACATTAATTAAAAAATATTAGAAACGTAAGATAGGCCTATGAGTGACTATTAAACATGATATTCCAGATGAAATTTCCATCCTGGAAGTCCTCATGGCTAGAAGCTGGTAAAGTACAAAACAAAAGGACTGCTCTCTTCCTCTGTATCTGTAGCCAGCTTCAGCCTAGTTCCCTTCCCCAGGCTCCTTGTGCTAACCCACTCCAGAGCTGTCATCTTCCCCCCTCTCATGCTCTTCCCGTGGCCTGGCTCCCTCCAGCTGCCTTTTCCTCCTTCCAGCTGTTTTCCGGAGCAGCTGTTTGCACCACCACACAAAGCCCAGCTGGCCCAGGACTGAGTAGAGAGAGGCAGCCACACTCTTCTCAGTTCCTCTCCCTGGAGCTGTGTGATATCCCAGTGGCAGGAATAGATGGAGTCCAGTCACATGGAGGAAATGGGAAGGGCAGAAGAATGCTCATGGTCTTCAGCAATGTTGTATTCTGACTCCCTGAGTCTCCACATGGATTATGTGTGGCTTTTCCCCCACAACTCTGGCAGTTGATGCCTCTTGGGTAGTTTCACAATGACAATGAAAGGCATTTCCTTGATTTCAGAAGAACTGTCATGTCTAAACTTAAAGTCCCCATCCCAGAAGTAATAGATATCTGCAGTGAAAAAAGCTTTGAGAATATCTGTAGTGTGTGTGTAATAAATCACTTTTATTGTGTTCCCAAAAACAGGTCCATGTTTTTAGCCAGAGCTCGACAAGCAGCTCTGTTGAGGTGGACACAGCCTGTGGAAAGTTCCATCTAGATAGTTTGAGGCTGGCAAATTTTAAATAACTGGAAAGAGCGACTTTTAATGGAAAACGTTGAGAACTCTTATGCATGGCTCTCCAGTTCTTCCAAACTGCTTTACCTACCCTGCTTAAAGTGTGTGTGTGTGTATGTATATATTTTCACATACTATCGAACTGGCACTACTAAAATGATACTATTAAGAGAATGTTGTTTCTGTAAATCTCCTTCTCTGTGGAACAGTTTTTCCCTGGCTTTTCCAGCACAGCACTCCCTTGTACAGTGTAAGCAGGGCACTTCGAGCACGGCATGATACCATTTTAAGGCACTACTATAGTTTCAGCTACCACAGTTGGCAATTACTTGAAGAGAAAATGACAGGGCCTATTGAAGAGGGTGTAACTGAGCCTGCAAGGACCCTTTGGGGTATTTCAGGTTCTGAGCACGCCAGCAGTGTCAGCTGAACAGAAAGCTCTGCAGCACTGCCCGAGCTCTCCTTGCAACACAATACCACATTGTCCGGGGCAAGCGTAAGAACACTCCTTCTGCAGATAAGATGGTCTTGGCAGAAGCCCCTTTTTAATGGCCATATTTCACTTACAAGATAAACATATCACTTGAAAGGTCACTGCTCCTTTTCCCTTTTTTTTTTTTCACCCCCCCTGTGAAGGAGAAGTCACTATTTCCCCAAATCACATGGATCTTAGTCTCCAGCAAACGTGATCTGCTCTCGGCTGCTCGGTGGTTCTCCGGTAAAAATGTTAGCGCTTCTAAGAGGAATGCCTGGGCAAGGGGGGAAAGCATCTGTGTTAAATAAATAAGAATAAATAAATAGATAATTTTTGAAAAGGAAAAAAACCTAAAAAAGCTTCCTCTTGGGGCTGTTGTGGCTGTGCCCCCCCAGCTGCGGGTGCCGGCAGGTTTGCTCTCTCGGCAGGACCCCGGCCGTGGATGCGGCGGGGGCGGACACGGCCCGTGGGCGGCGGGGATGGATGGCCGGGGCTGGCCGGGGCTGCCCGCTCCCCGCCCCGGAGCCCGCCCCGGGCCCGCCCCGGCCCGCACGGCCCTCCCCGCTCCGCGGAGCGCCCGCGGGGCCCGGCGGGCATCGGGGATGCGGCATGGCCGGGGCCCCGCACCGCACCACGGGCTCCACGCTGCTGCACCCGCTCAGCGCGCTGCTCGGCATCCCGCTGGACCAGGTGAGCATCCCAGCCCAGCCGGGGCACCCCGGGCATCCTGTAAACCCCGGGCATCCCAGCCCAGCCGGGGCACCCCGGGCATCCCGTAAACCCTGCACATCGCAGCCCAGCCGGGGCATCCCGCAAACCCCGAGCATCCCTGCCCAACCGCGGCACCCCGGACATCCCGCAAACCCCGAGCATCCTGCGCATCCGAGCCCAGCCGCGGCACCCCGAGCATCCCGCACATCCCGAGCATCCCGCCGCCGTCCCCAGCGCGTCCCGGGGTGTCACAGGCGGTGGGGCTGTCGCTGTCACTTCGCGGGGGTGCCCCGGGGGCAGTGCAGACACACCGACCCCGCGGCAGGAGCGGGTCTGGGGGGACGGGTCGAGCTGCTGTCACCGGGGAAAGCCCTTCCCTTCTCCCGGCGATGCCCGGCGCTTCCCCTTTGCTCGCAAGAAGCCGCCGCTGGATGCTGCGGGATGGTGTCGGTCAGGGCGCTGAGCGCGGCGCTCGGGAATGCTCCAGCAGCTCGGGGGCTGGCTCGGCCCTGGGGACCTCTGGGGTGCCCTGTAAGGAAGGAATCCTGGCGTTCAGGCGCTGCCCTGGTGGCTGCAGGACTGTAGAAGGCGGGCTCAGAAGTCACTTCCACCCTGGCCCAAGTGCCCGATGGAATCGCAAAACGCGTGTGTGGAGATGGGCAAAAAAACTCACACACAAGTGGTTTTACGGGTGAGCAAGTTTGTGCTAAATCCTTGACAGCACAGCAGGGTTTTGGCTTTTGGCTGTGGTGGTGTTTTCTGGTTGTTTACAGTCTCCTGGTTAAACTGACCCCCAGCAGGCAGAAAAGGTTGTTCTCCCCAACAACATCTCTTTTTGTCCCAAGCCTGCATGCACCTGCGTTGTTCCACTGAGGAGGAAGTTAGGGCTGAAAGTTTGTGATAACCAGCCCAAGGCTCCACCAAACTGCTTGGAGGTTAAGCTGTGCTCTAAGAAACCAGGGCAGCAGAGGTGTGCTTGGTAAAAACAAACACAAGATTGAAATTTATTTGCTTTCTTCTGTTTGCAGAGTGACTGGTGCTAGGTGTCATTTTTTACTACTGTTTGTTTTTCGAGTTGAGTAAGGAATATGTCTTTTTACAGATTAAACCCTTTCATCTAACCACAGCAGTTTTTCCTCTTTTTGACAGGAAACAGGTTTTGATGCAAGAAAAGAGATCTGTTGCTCAATGTAAAACAGTCAAACAATAAAGACCTATAATTATCTGTAAGCTATTAATTTAGGAGGAGGCACATGAATAGTGATAGCTTCTTTTCTGAGGTATTCCGTGCCGTGATTGATGAATATGGGAAGACCAAAGGAACCAGGAATAGCAAACGTTTGCTGTTCCAGCCTGTTTGTGGTGCCACAGCATACACAGAATGTTAGGATGACTCAGTTACCAAACAATGAAGTCTTGACAGGCTGCAGTTTTTCTTTCTAAGCTTTCAAAAACTTGCCCTGCCATTCAGCCAAGGTGATATAAAGAGTGGAGAAAATTCTCCTTATGGTCATCCCAGTCTGAGGATGCTCCTGTGTTTGTCCCAGGGCCCTTGTCTCATGGGTGCTGCTGGGGGGCCCTTCTGTCTCTGGTGATGTGCACCTTGAGCCCCCAGCTTAAGTGGGGGGCTCTGGGGTGGGCGAGGTGTAGGTGCCAGCCGTGTTGGCTCCAGCAGCACGGAGCAGGGATGGGCCAGCAGGAACCCCACCTTGCTGGGGGTCACCACAGAGCTGCAGCACAGCTGTGATGAGATGCAGCTTCCCTCACTTAAAAACCCACCCTGCTTAACAGCTAGCAGTCATTTTAAAAAGCCTCCTCCTGCCCCATTGCAATGTGCTGCACCATGCCAAGCATCAGAGATTTGCACCTCCCTGGAAGAGGAAATCCCCAGCTCACTGCGTGGAAGCATTGTGCCACCACTCAAATCCCACGAGTCTCGGCTCTGACCTGCAGTCCTACTGCCCTTCAGATGCAAAATAAAAACATTTTCAGCTTTTCTGCCAGGCAGGTGGGTTACCTTCCTCATTAGAAAGAAAGAGGGACTTTTGCTGTGGGGGGAAAGTTCACTCGCTGCTCTGCAGAGAATGGAGCTGTTTTCCTAGATATGAATCACATGTGGAGCAGGGGCTGGGCTTGTATGGGTCTCTTATTGCAATGCTGACAGGCTCTCTGTGCCTTCTCTTGGTGGCTGCACTGGTTTGTCCCCGTGTGTCCTCATCGTCCTGCTCAGCCTGTTGGATGGTGACAGTCCCAATTTCCCTGTGGTCCATGGGGCTGGCAGTTCCCATGGCTGGCCCTGAACCTTCAAAAATGCTGAAAGTGCCCAGAGAGTGAGAGGAAAAGTGCAGAGGTGGGGTTTAGACCCTCCCTGTCATTGTGGTGTGTGAAAGCCACGTGTGTTTGCCTCAGTGTGCACAGAGGATTTGTCCCTTGTTTTATAGAGGTGGTTTACCATGAGGGAGATTTCAGCCTGTGAATAAGACCAGAAAAAATGCTGAGCTGAAGGCTCTGAAAAATGAAAGTTGTCATCGCTACCCTTTCACAGCAGAGGCAGAAAAGCTGTCTTAATTGTAGGTGGAAACTGTTTTGTCATCTAAGAGGCAGCTGTTGCAACACTCACTGTAGGAAGCATGGGTAAATATGAAAATGCCATTTTCCACATTGGTTGGTTCCTTAATTTTTAAAAAATGACAATTCTGGTTTAAAAGCAGCGCAGAATTACAGAGGGCGCAGTTCCTGTCTGCACTGTGTACCCAGCAGGCTGTCCACATTTCATTTAGCACACAGTTCCCTGCATGAGAACATAGCAATGTTTTCTGCTTTCAATGGTAAAATAATCCCGATGTCTCAGGGTGCATTTGCTTGCCTCTTTAATGCATGATTTATCTTTGAATTTAGCATTGAAATATTATTTTTTAAGAAGTGCTATATTGGGTAACAAGATTAATGAGCTTGAAAGAGGATGAAAAGTCTCTGTGTGTTCAATTCATATCCCAGGAAAGCAGACTTTGAAGTTTAGCTGACTTGTGTTCTAAAAATATCCGGCTAGGTCAATGACATACCTTCAGCAGCATTTGGAAAGGAGTTTTTGGGGGGGGGGTTATTTCCTTATCACGTATGTTCCAAATCACTGATGCTGGAATGTCATCCCTCCAGCATGCTTATACAGTGAGTTTTGGCAAAGTATATAGTTTTTTGTTATATATGCCCCAAATCACCGATTTGGGATATAGCCCTCCACCATAAATCAGTGAGACATTAAACTTTTAATAGTGTAGTATTTGTAAACAGAGTGCGAGTGTGTATAAATACAGTGAAGAAATAAGCATATTGTTTAAAGCTATATTAAAAGTAAATGTAACGGAATTGTTTATCCATATGTAGTTTTACCATGCCTTCCTAAGCATTAGGCACCTCTAGAAGTAATTCAGGTTGGAAGGGTTAAAACGTGATTAAACAGTTTCCCTTCTCAAGGTTATTTTGTAGAACTCTTGATATGCCAGGTTACCTATTGCCTTAGAAGTAGCAACCTTAGTGCAAATGCTGTACCACAAACCTTACATTTTAACAGGCCTTACACTCGGTTGGACAGGGCCAAATTTAAAGTCTTTCAGGGCAACATGTTCTCTCTTCAAAGAGACTCTCAAAAACTGCATGAACATCTCATGTTTGCATCAATCAGAGGGGTTTTAACTTCGGTGTTTTCATTGATGAGGCCAGCCCTGTTTCTTAAAGAGGGAAAAAAAAAATGTTCATTTAAACTTAATTTTGGATGCTTTGCCTGCTGGTTGTAGGCATTATTTTTCATTTCAATTCTTTCACTGTAAGTCATCTGCATGCTAATGTTTTGGCAGAGGTTTAAGTAAAACCCTGACTGTGGAGGGACTCTGGGACATGCCTCCTAGTCTTGGGGTAGTTATTAATTAGTATTAATGATGTCTTCCCACCATTCCTGGAGTTTGAATAACTTTCTGCTCGAAGCATGCTGGTTTGAATAGAAGAAAGAAGAAAAAGTATGTGTATCTTTTCTTCCTTTTACAAAACCCCCCATGTATTCTGATCCCAAAATCAGGGATGGTTTTGTTAACTTTCACATTTTCCAGCTCTTTTGCTGTCCAGCTTCAGTTTTACTTCTACACTTTCTGATTTTCTAGTCAGCAGGTCTGTTAGTTTCAAGCCTCTTTGCGTGACTTTTCTAATCCATTGTTTGGGCAGTGTAAAACCAAATAAAAAAGTAGCTTTCAGGGAACTTTAGGCTGTGAACTTTGAGGCTCCTTTAGTGGTTGTCAATAGAGGCATTAGAAGGTGTAATGCCGAGGAAGAAAGGTAATTTGTTGCAGACTGAAGTGGGCCAACTGAACGTGGAAGTCCATTAAAGACAGAAGTGGGGTTGGTGTCAGATTTTTGACTGAAAAAAGCTGCTCTCAAGCAATGACAGCAACTGTCCTTGTTTGGTATGAACTATGCTACATTTCAGTTTCCTAATGCCACTCATTTTACAACTGAGAATTCTACATTTTCATTTTAAATTGCAGCAGTACTTGTCACATTTAATACCTCCCTGCCTGACACCCTCAGCTGCAAAAAATAAAGCTGTGTAAATGTTATTTACTTGAGAAACAATAAGGAAAGATGAAATTTGAAATCAACATTTTAAAACACATCTATAGAGAAATATTACTTACTTGCCTAAACCAACTTTAATTTTGATATTTTCTGACTTTTGAGCACCCAGATTTTGTAAAACTGTTGTTTTTAAAAGAAACCATTAGCTTTTTACTGTAATGCCATGAAGGGCATAGCAGTTGATTTAAAGAACAGGGGCATCATCTTTCTGACCCTGCTTTGGGTCCCCAGTTAAACAGGTGCCTGTGAGCAGGGCAGTTCGTAGTGAATTTAGAGCAAATCCACTCTCTAATGTGTTGCAGCCACTTGTGCAAGGCCCAGGGTTCTGTGTCTTCCTGAGAGAGTCCTGGGACAGAGGTATAGTACATTCCAAAGGTTAAGGCTGCCTCCAAGGCATTTCTTTCTGTCCAGGTCAGCTGTTGCTAACAATTGAAGTCATACACGTTTTCCTCTGCTTTGGAAATGTGTGCTGTCTTTTTCAACAGGTTGGCACTGCAGTCTTGAACCTCATGGCTGATGTCTTGATACTATGAGTGTAAATATTTCCACATCCCTCATGCCTTGAAAACAAAGTCTGTCCTATTAAGTTTTGAATTTGGCAAAAGACAAAAGTGCAACTGGAATCAGCTGCTTACAATTTCCCCCCTTTTAAGCACTTTCCTTCTCATTTGTATCAAACAAGATCTGGAAAAATAAATGTTGGAGGGCTGTGTAAAGTTTCCTGAAACCTTCTCTGCACATGAATCACACCAGCATTGATTTAGTGGTGCTCTGCTGCTATTTTGAGAAAATACAGGGTATTGATGAAGGTTCTTGGGCTCCAGCCTAGGGGTCCAGGCACCAAGCACAGAGCTGGCTCTGTGCTTTCAGGGGAGCCCCTGATGCTTGGGATTTGCTGCCTGTTGGCCAGCCTGGCACAGTGTTTAATGGCCTGGCTGCTCCTTGGCTCCTGGTACAGTTCCCAAGAACGGGCAGTGCTGGAGGCAGAGCTGCCAACCTCCAAGTGGTGCTGCTAATCCCTTGGGTAGGGGTGGCTGCAGCACTGGGCTTGGCATTGTGGCAGAGGCAAATCCAGCCTTCTGTGCTTGCCCAAACCCAAGTAAAAAGTCTGATGTTTATGGGCCATGTTTCTCTTTGGAGTGAAAAGAATCCCTCTGTATGTCCCTTCGTAGTTAGAGGTGACCTTGAGGGTACCAAGCCTGGTCTCCTGGATGTTTGGGTAGCCTAGTGAGGCTGATTAAGGAGAGCTTACAGAAACTCAGTCTTGCTCTTAAAAGTACAGCCTGATGCAAAAATCTCTACTGTCCTTTATTAATAGTGGTGGGAGTCCTTCAGTTAACGTGTGCTTTGGATCAGGAGTGTGCTTTGGGAAGGAACCTCTTAACTGTCCCCACTAGGCACACTTTGCACATGAAGTGACCCTGGGGCATCTATACAGGGTTCTCTCTATGAATGCAAAGCCAAGGGATGTGCCTTAGAACTGTCAAGGCACACAGCACTAAAGTTCATGTCCTCTGAACTGAGAGTCTTCAAGCAGTGTCAGTGAATGAGGAGTCCTCACCCGCAGCTCTTTTGCTCTCCAGACCCATTGTTGGTGCCCCAGAGCACTTGGTGAGGGGGGCACAGTGCAATTCTCTGCCCTTCCTTTGGCGGTTCCTTCAGAGCCAGCACTGGTCAGGCTGGTTTGGTCGCTCCTGAACAGGTGGAATCCAGCCCGTTCTGCAGCAGGCTCAGCAGGGCCAGCCAGTGCTGCCTCTGCCAGGGAGATGAGGGGAAACCCTCTGCGTGGTCCCTCCCCACACCAGGATTGCATCATTCTCCCTTCTCCTCATCTTGGCTGCAAAGGTTCATTTTCACCGCTCCTTAAAAGCACTCCAAACAGCTTTTGCAAAATTGTAGGTGAGCACAGAAGCAAAACCAAAAGCACAAGCAAGAGTTTCTGGCATAAATGGTTTTTTAGAAGATTTTTGGAGTTAGTTTGCTTACAGTATGTTGTATCTCTAGTGGAGTTTGGGCTTCCCTCACGATAAGAAAATCCCAACCTTTAAGAAAAATAATCTTAAGGATGTGAGGAAAAAAACCTTGTAAACATATTTTTGAATGAAATATGTTGAAACATTTAAACAATTCCCCAAGATTTATTTTTCCTCAATAATTCCTCTAAGTGTTGGTAAAATACCTGAATGAAAAATAATTTAAAGAATCCAAACCCAAGGTATTAACTAGGCAGCTTTACCAGCCTGGAATTATTTTTATTTTTTTTCTTTAACAGGAAATGGCAATTGTTATTATGAGAACTAATAAGTTAATCAATCAGTCTGTAGCATGAGTGTTGCTGTGCTGTCTGGTCTCAGGCAAAACAAATCCTATCAGAACAATTCTTCATTTCCCTCTTTCTGGATGCCTTGTGCAGGTTGGGTGTGAGCACTGTGGACATTTCCCTGGTGTTGCTGAGTGGCTGGATAATGGGAGGTTTCCGTGCCCTCCCGTGGCACTCTGCAGCGTGGTGGGTCAGATGCTGTGCCAGAGCATCTGAGCTGCCCACCCAGGGCACTTCTGCAAAAGGCACCCAGACCTGAGTCTGTGGGTCTGGTAAGTCCCGGATGGAGAACCGGCAATCTTATGGAATAGCGAGTTTAAAATCAGTGGGAGGTTGTTCTGCTGTCTCGGAGTTCAGTGAGTGTGTCAGGCTGGGGATATCTGGGATGGAAGAAGGAGGCAGGAGAATACTCGGGGAGATCATTTCTTTGCATTGCATGTAGAATGCTAGGAAAACTAAGTTAACAGTCTCAGTCCAAGGGAGAAGCTTCAGCTGCAGGCTGCCATGCACTGGGGGAGGGCTTGCTGCTTCTACAGTCTGGTGACAAAAGGACTGATTGGACTCAAGCAATTTCTTAATTTGTGGTTTCTTTTTCAAGTGCAATTTGGCACTGCTATGCAGATAGGACAGGAATGGGGAAGGCAAAATGACCAGGCAAAACCCAAGACGTTTGAGGACCCCCCCACTCCCAACATTTTTTGAATAACTTCCATGCTTGTTTTCATGCTCATGTGTTGGTTTTAAGTAAACCTTTTTATTTTTTTTTTAGTGGGCCATTGAGGAGAATAGTTTTAATTATTAACTCTTGCATGCAGCTGAAATGATATCACAGAGTGGTGAGAGCAGGTTTTTGCCTGTTATCAGTGCGAGGGAGTGTTACAGAGAGGGCATTATTGACTTTGTTTATCTTAGGAGGGCACACACAGAGGGCACGTTCAAATCCCTGACTCCCACGCTTTGCACTAAGCATTTATACCAGCAAATTCCGGCTGGTGGATCAATAATTTATCTATTTTAGAGAGAGTTTTGAAATCACTCTGTTCCCTCACAAGCAGAGCTTGTGTAGGCTGACATTTACACTCCTTAAGTGTCAGGGTTTCTCAGGATGTTTTGCCAACTATGCTGCATGGAAGATGGAAACAAAGTGTAGACAAAGCATTTGGAGACAGTGACTGAGAAGTTAAAGGACTTTTTTAACTAAATCCAGGTTTTGATGGCAGTGTCAGTGTCCACAGTGAGTCGTAGGCACTGTTGGCACCCACAGCTCTTTGTGCCTCTGTGTGTGTGTGTTTGTGTTCATGCTGATTCTCTTGAGGCACAAAATTGTGGTCTGTAGTTGCCACAGCAACAATAACACTGCACTCAGAGCATGGGTGGGTTTTCCCTATTTTATACAAGAGTGTCCAAAGTGCAGGCATGCTGCTGTGAAATGGGATGGACTCTGGAGAGAGGAAGCACCCGTTTGTTTTTTATTCAGAGAATGTGATCTTAATTTTGGGTTACCTTTAGTACCACTTCTCTGGTGGGGTGCTGGTTCCCAATTTTCAAACATAACATCCCAGGGAGGAAAATGGGCTCAGCAGTTTGGGAGAAAAAAAAAGTTTCAGAGATGCTCTGCTGCTGATAATCAGTAAATAAAATGAGGAATAGAACAAAGAGTGGTCCCGGGGCAGAGGGAAATGAGGGACATAATTATGTTTCTGCCCCATTGTAGTTGCTCTTGTCAATCAAAAGATGACTGTGGCTGTTCCTTGCCATGAAACCAGGATGAAAATATGAACTAGGTGAAAGAGAAAACAAATCACAAGGGAAGCTTATTTTCTTAAACGTGCAAAAGCAAAGTGAAGGAACTGGAGGGTTTGCTTTAGAAATGTGAGTTTTAAGAGGGATCAGGGTGAAAGTATATGTGAGCAGCATAAAAGAAATAGATCCAGGCCTTAGAGTCATGGTATTCCTAGGATTCAGAACTATCCAGGACTAGGCTGAACTAGAACTAGTTCATTAATTAGAGTTAATGAACTTGGAAGTCATCTTGGGTTGAAGGGGACTTTGAAGATCGTCTAGCACCAACCTCTCCGTGCCAGGGAACCTTCCAAGTTGCTCAGAACCCCAGGTGGTCTCGAACACCTCCAGGGGTGGGGAGTTCCCAGCCTTTCTGGTCAGGGGAAGAAGTTCCTTCTGCCTCCCAGTGTTTCTTCACGTGCACAGAAAAATGTGACAACGTTGAAAGGCTGCAGATTCAACAGGGATCAAAATTAAGGTCTTTTTCCTGCACTCCAGACCTGGCTGTGAAACCCCTTTCAACAGGAGGCTGCTAAGCCCAAGGGCTTGGCCAGAGCCAGTGTGAATTTGCGTGTTTATATGAAAAACATGAGTTCCTAGAGTAAGGTTAGCCTGAAAGAGGAAGCTTTTGGAAGCACCTGTTCTTTTTCTGGCTCCTTTCAGGGCCTGCCCCCTCTGCAGGCACTGGTTTCTGTCAGCTCTGCCTCTGGTGTTGCTGGTGCTACCAGGGAAGATCAGCCAGCACCCAGGAGAGCTCACTTCTCCAACATGCCACTTTGAAGCAGCCCCAGCTGCAGCTGCCCTTCTATATATTAGTTTATATAAAAAGTCACTGACTCTTTATATGATTTGCAATGTATTTCCCTGTTGGTTATCCTCTTTTCTGTTCTGATTTTTAACTGTTGGGGTTTTTCTGTCCGTATCCTGAGCCCTTCCTCTCTGTTCAGTTCATGCTGCATATCTTGAATGCCATATTTGGTGGTTTTGTGCTTCTTTTTGAGGAGACTGTGCCAGCAGGTGTGTGGTGAGGTCTGCCTTCATCCTGTGGTAGGGTTCTGACACCCTGATCAGCTCTCTCTGTTTATCAGTTGTGCATTTCTTCTCCAGTTGCCCAGATAGCTCAGTTAGGCTTCCTTTGGTTTGGGGTTTGTTTTTCTATTTTCCTGGCCTGGGTAAAGTTGAGTCAGGGTTTAAATGATTATTAGGGGAAAATGGATTCTGTCTCTGCCTCCTCTTTTTCCTTTTCCTCTGACACGTCAGTTTTTGAGCAGAGTCACTAACAAAGGTGAGGTACCAGTCCGGTTTAGGAGGCTCTAAATGGGAATTGTGCCTGTGTCCTGTGTCTGGGGTGATGTCTTTGCAGTTGCTTGGATTGAAAGCTGGAATGCTTCTCCAAGTGCTCCTGAGACACCCAGATTTTAGTGGTGTAAGGCCTGGTGGTAGAAAATGAGATGGAAATACATTTTGTAAGGCAGCTGTGCACATCAGGCAATGTCCTCGTTCTCCCAAAGCATGTTTTTTCAGGCTTTAGTGTAAAGGGCTTGTTTGAAAGGGAAGTGATAATTGTTTATGCAACTTAAAGGATTGGTGAATTTCTTTTCTCTGGCTGCGTTCAAATTCTTGGGGTGTTTCGAGAGGAGTTCACTTGGAGTCTTTGGAATTTTGTTGTTGTACTTTGTTTCTTGGATAATAAGTTGCCTGTCACTGCATGGTGGGCGCATCACTGTGATAATTTTAAAATGTAAAAGCGTTCTTCTCTTTTTTCCCAAACTGCTGAAGGGGAAAAAATGAGACTTATTCCTGTTGCCTAACAAAAGCAAGTTACGTTTCTGCTATTGCTAACTCATAAGCATGGCAAAGAATGCAAAAATGTAATACTGTGATTCAATCATAAACCTGAGCGAGTTTTTTCCTCCTGATATTGCAGTTCTCTTTGGAAAATATCATATATATATATGTTATAACCCAAAGTTCTGCTGTACTGCATGTAACTAGAACTGTGCAGCTCTAATGGGGGGATGTGTAAAGAAGGCTCTAATGAGGCAAGGAAATGAAATCTTTTTTCCTCAAATATAGCACAGTGCAAATAAAATGATGGCAAAGTCCAAGTATCTCTTTTTTTCTTTTTTTCTTTTCTTTTTTTTTTTTAAGTTGTTTATATGTATTTATTCACCAACTGAGCTTGCTCATGCCATGTGTTTTCCTGTTAGTTTTTGTTTTGGTTTGGTTGCTAAGTTTGAAAACTAGGAAATGTTTTTGTTTTGCTTGGGGTTTTCTTTTATTATTTTTTCATTTTGTTTGAGGGGACAACCCCTGAAATGCCTTCGGAGCAGGACTTTTTGGAAAGACACTGATGATATCCAGAGATGTTATTTTAGTGACAGCTGAAATGTTTGACTCGTGCCAAGTCCTGAGCGATTGTCATCTCTAAGTTTCTTGTTTTTAGTAGTGTCTGAAGTTGAGTGCCTAAAATTAGCCATGCTCCAAAGTTTGATTCCCAGAGACATTTGCTGGAGATGTAAGGTGCTTGTAAGAGGCACAGCTAACCAGCTGGGGCGATCTTCTAGGCTTTTTGTGTGGTTCAAGAGCCAAAATAAATGAGCACAAAGCGAGGAGGCTGCAAATTCTGAGCAGAAATAAGGAAGGATAAAAAAGCCACAACGGGATATTGTCACTGCACACGTTTTATTGGTGGCTTCTCTTCCTGCCACAGTCCTGGAGGGAGTGAAAAGAAGTGTGTCACCCCCATGAATGAAGGTCAAACATGGCATATATTCAAAAGCATAGAGCAGTCGTTTTGCTTTTAAACTGTGGAGCAATAGGAAAGAGCAGCATTTTATGGGTGTGAAATCTCCAGAGAGTGAAAGGGAGTATCTGGAGCTGGCAGTTCTTCTGATTCAGCAAAGGAATGAAACAGAGATAATTGTGCTTGCATTGAACAAACCCCCCCCACACAGCTCTTTGGGAAGAGGCAAACCCGAAGGAAACAGCTCACACAGCTCTGCAGAAAATCTGCTGGCCAGCAGAACCAAGGGCCTTAGTGAGAACGGGAGACTGCAGAACATCAAGTTTGCACTGTTTATGGAAGCAAAAAGAGTGAGTTTTCCTTGCTAACTCTTCTGTTTGCAAATATAATTGCCAAAAATAGAAAGTGACTTTCCCAATCCAATAAATGGCTCTGCCTAGAATTTACCACTAAAACGAAGTGGCTGTGCATGTCTTTCCTCCTCTTGTGCCGTGTTTCTTTTCCTTCTCCTGTGAAAACCCTCTCTGTTGTGCATCTGCACAGGTTGAGCTGACTGAAAATTGACTCCAAAAGGAAAACTTCTCAGCAGATTCACTGCAGGTTTTCCCTGGCCCTTACTGCTGGCTCCCAAAATCTTTGTGTCCCCTCTTTTCTCCTGATTGGCAGGTTTTTTTTAATTTGGTTGCTTTTGGGTTTGGTTTTTTTTCCTCCCCAGTTCTATTCCAGGCACTTGGAGTGGCATTATTTTATTGCAGGATGCCATCTTCTGGAACATGATACCATTTTATGGTGTCTCTAAGTGTTAAACCAAATATTGGAGCATGGGGAGCTGTGGGTCATTTGTGGAAACTTTATTTCTTACAACTAAATGAAGTCCAGTTTCCCAAAGCAGAGGTTTCTTTTTGCTTCCTGTGAAGTTCATGCATGTAGTGTAAATCCTGCTCATCTTTGTAAGTCTGCAGTGTGCATTTCTACAGCTCAACTTGCTCATTTAGATGACTTTCATGATAGAAGTACCTGTTTTAGACTTGTGTTTTAGGATTGATGAATTGCAACCAACCTGAAATTGCCTTTCCCTCCCATTGAAATGAAGAGGAATTTAGATGGACTGCCTCAGGTATGGAGATGAGTGTCAGGACAGATAAAATCTACCCTTCCTCTAGCAGAGCCCTTGCATAAATGTTTTAAGCATGTCCTAATGCGCTAACTTTTACAGTGCCCTCGTTTTAAGTTCCTGTGAGCATGACTGAGCATTTAAATACAGGATGTTCCAGATTTTCTGTGTGTAAAGGCCTAATAAAGTATTACATAATACCATTGCAATGTCTGAAAAGTTCAGTCTTTGATCAAGCCACTAATTCCAAGGATAATGTGCTTAAATTTAGCACGGTGCTGACAGTTTCTATAGTGGGGGGGGGAAAGCCCAACTTTCTTTTGGCTTAGAATAACTTGTGAAGTTGGCACTTTTCCCCCCCTTACTGATATTTGTTTCTTTCTGTTGTGTCCACTTACTGGGATAACGTGAACAAAACTGCTCTGTTTGTATTTTTAAAGAGCACTGACATTTTTCTATAGAAAAGGAACTGAAAATAGAATTGCACAGACATTGCAACGGCAAGAATGGGGCAAGTTATTTCAGATGTGCCAGTTCCCATTCTAGTGAAGGATTGCACTTTAAGCCTACTGGTTTATTTTTAAATTCATGAATGTGTGCAGGCGCAGGGCTTTCATTCTGGCCTGGAAGTTAAGCCTGGTTCTGGGCTGGGGAACATTGAGAGAGAGAATGAGAAACATTGCTCTAAGGATCCTGCCATTCCTGCATTCATGCAACTCCCACTGGTATTTGGGAAATTGAAGCCACAGAACGACATGCTAGCAGGGTGGCTGGGTATACAAACATTTGTGTATATATATATATATAGACTTCTTTCTTTGCTTTTTGAATATATCAGCTGTGTACTTCCCAGTTGCACAAAGTGAAAAGGTGCTGGGCTTGCCGAGCTGTGTTGTAAGTTTTTAAAAACTAAACCTTTAAATCTGGGGGGGGGAAAGAACAGCTCTGTGTTGATGCTGTTCTTAGTGCTGCTGCTTTGAAGTTATTTACTGAAGAACCCAAATGTAGAAACTGGACTGGAATCTTTAGAATAATTAGTGCTTGAGGTTGGTGAAATCGATCTGGATCATGTCCAATGAGACCTCTCTTGGTCCTGATTCCTCTTTGTTGCTGACCCACTGTGTGTGGTGGATGAGGTGACAGTAGAGCAGGGGCTTGGCAATGCACTGGAGAGGTGGTGTGAAAATAATGGGGATTTGGGAGCACTCAGTTTGAAAAGATCAGCTGGGAACAATACCTATTATCCAAGAATTCATTAGTGAGAAAAAGATGGATGAGTAGTGTCTTTAATGATTATGAGCTGAGGCCCCAAGCTCCAGAGAGCTGCCTGAGCCCTGCAGGTGCCTAAGAAAGGGGGGAAGCAGTGCTGTGGTGTCCCCACAGTGGGAAGTTCCTACAGCTCTGGCCACTTGCAGAGGAGCCTTTGCAGGCACTCAAGTCTCTGCTTTGTTGTATTTTACTCCCCTGGAGTCGTTGTCTTCCTTCTTTCTGCTGCTTTTCACTTCAGCAGCTGTGTCCTAACTTCACATACTCTTAAGTGGGGTCTCCTGAGTGTATCCTGTGAGCAGAGCTGGGTGATGGAGTACTGTGATGGTAAGGTCAGGCTGGCCCCTCTGCATCACTAGGAAGCTTTGCATAAGAGTAGGTGGCACAAGGTGACCTCTTTCCTACAAGGGACTTGGTCCAAGTCACCCTTATTTCCTGAACAAGCTTTTGGAGAAGCAAGGCTGGTAGTTCAGGTATTAGTTTGGGGGATTTTTCCCTTTTTATTTTTGTTTTGTGGTTTGTTTTTTGTTTGTGTTTTTATATGTTTTTGTTTGGTGTTTTTGTTTGGGTTTTGGAGGGGTGGTTTGTGTCAAACTTCTTGTTTGGATAACAACATTTCACTTCTCTTTCTCCTTTTAAAATATCCTCTTTACTCTGACCTGCTGGCCATAGTTCTGCTTTTAGGCACATCAGGCACATAATACTGTGCAATACTCTACCTGCACAGAGGTATGTCAAATTGTTCTCTTAAAAGCACTTTTTTGGATTTAAAGGTACCCTAATTAGTGTGCTACCTTACTGCTGAGGAGTCTGAAGAAATGAGGCAGCACTCCTAACAACCTGAAGGTGTTCTGGTTTAAAAGAACCGCCTGAATGAGTGAAGGCTCCAGAGTATTTGATTCTGCTGCTGTTGCTGTTACAGGCAGAAATCAGTGCTGGCTGTCTCAGGCACAAGGGGATGCCATCACTTGGCATTCCTGGCTTCGAGAGCAGTAATTAGTGAGTTACAGGTAGTGGCAGCACACTGCTGCACATAAATGGTCACTGCTTAAACATCTGTCCACACGCAGAGTCCTTAGAGCTCCCTGTGAGCAGAGCTGCAGCTGCTTCTGGGTCATGCCCACATGTTCAATTTATGAGCCATCAGAGGTGGGGGTCTGGCTGTGTGACTTAGCATTGTGATGCAGATTTGACTTCTCCACTTTCCTTTGGACTCAAACGCTTTTCTTTTCCATTTTTTGGTGACTCGGGGTTTAATAGCTGTATTTGGGTGTCCTGCTAGTGATTACTCTGCTAGTGGCTTCACAGAGGTGATCCAGAAAGAACATCTGGTTCAAGTTTATGGTCTAAATCATGGAAGGATATTCGAGCCCGTAAGTCTGGAAAGAGCAGAATTTACCCAGGGAAACAGCACAGCAGGCCAAAATACTGTCAGTCTGGTATATTCTACTTTACCAGCTCTGTTTTCTGCAGGCAACTGCACACAAAGAGCCAAGGCTAAGGCAACTTAGTGCTACTTCTGAAGAGGACAATATCTTGCATTAGTCATGCATATATGCTTTTCTCTCTCTCTTCCAGGAGAGAAATTCCATATTCAAACCTTTGCTTCTGTCTCCTCAAAGTCTTCCATGGGGCTCCTACAACACAAGGCCAGAGAAGCGAGTTGTTTCTGTAGAGTATTGGAGATGTGACTTTTCAGCAGTCAAATCAGGATTTCCCCAGTATAAATTAATTTATTTACATTTGCAGTCCACAGTGCCTGGCTATAAACAGAAAATTCAGCCTCCTGCAAGTCAGTTCTGCTTTCTCTACAAATGCCTTTTTGTGCTGGCTCTCGGTGCACAGAGTTCTGGACAAAGTGATGCCACTGTGGGCAGTAAGGGGAGCTGCACAGATGATGTTACACAAGTCCTTTTCCTTCGGGGAAGCCTAAGTCAAAATTCTAGCAGTGGGAAATTTGACATGGTTCCTATGATATTGCCCTCCTTTTTGGGGGTGTTTGTCCCCTCCCTGTGTAGAGCAAAGTGATCCCTGCAGAGAGTATTTGTCCTTATAGTTCATAAAAATAGTCTGGAAGATGAAAATATTTTGAAAAATTTCGGTAAGTATCAGATATCTTTGAGATCTGATTAAAGAGTTTTCCATCTCTCATTCTTAACACACCCATTTTAAATATCACAATTTGGATGTTATGAAATGCTATCTTAACAGCAGGTCTGTTTCTCCACATCAAAGTAGAAATGTCTCCAGCAAAGTGAACTTAAACATGTTGTTTGCCAGGTGTCTTTGGTTATATGCACCAAATAATCTTTTAAACATGGAAAACAAGTTATTGCACTCTTGTAGTTCTTGCTTGGTTCTTTGCAAGGAAAACACCCTCCCGGAAGATGGGGCTGATGTCTGGCAAAGTGGAATTCTTTATTATGGCATCCACTCCCCAAAAAGCTACCCAGGCACTGCTGGGCTCCACAGGCAGTGGTTTGACTTGAGGAGTCAGTAGTTTCTATTAACAAGATTCTTTATGCTTTTCCAAATACTGAAACTGGCTGTTTGGTGATCTGTGGTAAGTGGGTGAATAGAGGAGAAATTATAATTTACCAGCTAAAAACCTTGTAGCAGCCTCCTAAACTAATGCTCAGTGCTCCTGAGTAGATAGCAGCAAACACAGAGTATCTTGACCGTGAGCTGCAGCTTTATACTGAGCCACCATGGGAAGCCTCTGGTTTTGTACTTTCTTTGGTTCAGCACATGAAACACAGATTTAAAGCCTTACTGTCTCATTTGGCTGGCAAGCACGGAGCCTGGAATAAAAGGAGAGGCACCCTCTGCAATGCCTGCAGTCTGAGGACAGACTGCATCATCAGCTGCACGTGGAAGTGGACCTGGGTGCTGGCTGGGAATGTTCTGAGAGCTTGGCTGTGCTGTGCCACACCTGTGGCTCTGGCACCTTGGGTGACTGTGCCACATGCCTGGTGTTTGTCCAAGGACTCTGCTGTAGGGACACACGAGCACCCTGCCAACCAGCAAGGGACAAGGTAGCAGTGTGACTGCTCGTGGGGACCTTTGTGGGGAGCGAATTACAGCGTTAATAGGAATGTTGCTTACAGAGGACTGTCTGCCTTGTGTAATGGACTTGATTGCCATTTGGAGTTTGGAGAGAACTGCATGGTCAATTCGTTATATCCTCCTAGATTTTTGGAAAGTGAGGTCAGTTTTTCTGGTACTATGAAGGAGGAAAAAAGTAGCAGAGGAAAACCAAAGTATTTTTGTGGTCAAAACAGAATGCAGGATAATTCTTTCTGATACTTAACTGTAAGGAAAAGGTTTAAAGCACTCAAATAAGAGAGTATGTGGTTGTACTTACTATGTCTTCCTAGAGTGTGACCTAGTAACTCTCAAATGCATATTACCCCTTTTGTAAAGGGGGAGATTTGTAGATGCCAGGCTTATGTGGTGAGGGGAAATGAAACTCCCTAAAGTGGGTGATTAGTAGCCTGCTTTGAACTATGGCAAGCAGCGACCAAGACTCTTTGTGATGATTTAGTGGAAGGGTATAAAGCCAGGTTTTGTTTCCTCTCATATTTTCTGTTTCCTATTTCAAGAACTTGTAGCTAGAAAAACCACTTTCCATTTTCTCCTTTTAAGATTTTTGTGGTTTTTTCCCCCAGTAATTTTTCAGTGCGCCAAGCAATACATCTCCCTGTCTCTTTTTGGAAATCCTCTATAGCTCCATGGCTTTCCTGTTAGAGGGCTTTGACAGGTTACTAATTGTTTTGTTTTGTTTTTTTTTCCTTCTAACCTTCACCACAAACCCACTTTGCTCCCAGAACAAAAGGTCATAGTTGTTCCTACTCGATGTTATTGGCACTGGGCTGATGTGCTCCAAATGGTGAGGTTTTTAGATCCAGGTATTTGGAACCTTTATTTTGTGATTTGCCACCTGGCATTTGCCCACCTCCAGATGGTTAGTGGGACCCCATAAAATACTGAGAAAGAAGTTTCATGGTTTTCCTCTGAGAGTAGCTGGGAGTTGAAGAGGTGACTGTCCTATGTACTATGCCCTGCCTGCTGATGGGGTGACTGGCAGGGTGGTTCCAAATCCCTGGGAGTGTTTCCCCTCCCTGCAGTGCCAGTCCAATGTTTGCCAGGTTGGTTTCACTGTGTTAAAACTGGGAGAAGCAGCAAAGGCTCGAGGCAGTTGGAACCACCTTTTTATGTATTTGAGGGCTTGGATTATAGCACAGTAGTGTGAGGGGATCTTGAAACCACTGTTTGGTTACTCTCACATCAGCATCACACGTGCTTGGTCAGTTGGTTTGACCTCATTGCTCGCTTTGCAGCTCAGATTTACAATCTAAATACCACTTTGAGTTATTGCCACTACAGAATTTGAAGGAATAAAGGGAGGAACTACAGGTTTTTTTCTCATCATTGCTCATACCTGATGTTTACATGCTCTGGATCCATCCAGCTTTCTAAAGTGGGGACTAATAAAGAATTAAAGGATTCATTAATCAGACAACAATAGCAATAAGCCCAGTTGGGCTGGAGCTGTTCCAGCTTTTCTGTCTCTCCAGAAGTGCAGATCTCTTGTTTCTGCCTTGCAGGGCTCTCCTCAGCTGGCTGGGACTCAGATACAAGTCTTCCAGATGTCTTTGCAGGATCCTGTGGTGAGGCTGCCTTTCTGTCCTCCAGCATTTAGTCACGGAAAATGAAAGGGAGATAGTGTCTTCTTTTGGCAACGTATCATGTGCTCTGATCCCTAATTTTATTGCATCTTACTCTCTAGAGCAGGGAAGAAAATGACTGTGAAAAGCAGAGGTGTTTCTTTTCTGCTAGCAAAGTTGAAAGCAGATGTGCAAAATTTCAATGTCAACACTGAATAGATGTGCCCAGTTTAAAACACAGGTTAAGTGACTTGCAGTGGGCAGGTCTGAATGAGAAGTTTAATTCACATATAATTTTTATTTCCATGTTATTTTTGTGTGGATGCCATTCATCAGTGTTCAGAAGGCCTCAATAAACAGTTTATAAGGTGTTTTTAGGAACAGTGGAAACAATCAAAAGGGAATAGTATGAGCCCTCTTCTCTTTGGGAAGGGAAAGGGATGAAAGCATGACTTAGTTTCCTTGTGATGCAGCACAACATTTCTTAAATTTTTAAGGATCTATTTATTTAGGTGCCTTAAATATGTAGAATGAAGAATCAAATTAATGCTAAATGGAATGTAGTAAAGTCCAGATGAGCTGTCAGCCTTTGTGTGTACATACATGAATGCTGTGTGTGTTTAAAATGATACATATAAATACTAGATAGAGGTGGTAGTTATATGAAAAGCTCTCATACCCCTCTGTCAGTCTGTGGAGAACAGCACATATCTGCTCTATTACCAAAGCACTGCTTGCTGAGTACATTGGGTCTGTGATGTTTGGCTGCTCTGCAGAACCAGCCTTTATAAACTGACAACTGGCTGAAACAGAAGGCTGATGTGTACTTTGCTTTTATCCTGCTGCAAGGCTTTGCCCCAGCTGCTGCAAAAGGAGCACAGAGAAGAAATTGTTGTGCTTAATTTGCACAACAAAATGAAGATGATTGTGGCATGGTTGGTGCACCCATCCTCACTTTAATTCCCGAAGGAATTCATGGTGTGGGCAAGCAGCAGTGTATGTGTGCAGGCTGCTCAGCTGTCCTTTGCTGCCTGCTGTGATGTAATGAATGGAATGGGATGTGCTGTCTCTGCTGCTGCTGCCCGAGCTGTTTAAATGCTATTACAAGTGTGTGTCTGTGGGATCTTGCACCTTCATTTTGCTGAGCGTGTGAACCTCTGAAATCCTGGCATCCTTAGTATCCCAAACTGGCCATACAAGATCTGGATGAAAGTAAAAAGCAAACTCCTGCTTATCTTGATGGCTTTTACTGGTGTAAACCATCCATGAGTGGCACTGCACAGAAGGGGGTATTGTCTTTTAAACCATCAGCCACATCAGGTTCTGGGAGTCTTTGCACTTCCCTTCTTTACTGACTCAGATTTGCTCTGCACGCCACAGAGTGGAGATGTGCTGGATGTGACCCTAAATGGGAGCAGGCTGAGCTGGGATTGAGGGTCATTGCATTGGCATTGATGAGTTGGCATCCCAAAGTGTTTAAATTATTGCATTATTCTCTTGCATGGGTGCCTGGATGACTGAAATAAAGCAACTACAGCAATGAAGCCAAGAAACCTCTAATAAGAGGATTTGCATGAACAGCACCATGTTGGTTATGGTCCACCAGAATAAAAGCACTTTGGGGCTGTAGTATCTTGTTGAACACATTGTAAGTGTTTCTGACAAGAAGCCTGGCTGAATCCAACCACCTCTGGACAGCCAGCATGTCAGAGCATTTCCAAGTAAGATATATCATCCTGTCCTGGACTGATAGCTTTGGATAATCCTCTAATCCAAGGGGTTGCAGCCTATTTAGTTTTGCTCGCTCTGGGATGAGTTGCTGCTGTGAAGTTCAGGGGGAATTTGTTTTATTTACTCTTTTTTTTTTAAAAAAAAGGAGTGCAACTGAATAACTGAATTTAATTCCAGCTGTCTAGGGTCCAGGCTGGACTTAAGGATGTTGTATCCTAATGCTGTATTTGCTGTTAGAGGCAGCTCCTGAGCTCTGTTTTCCCTGTGACTTTGAGCTCTGCTTTCCCTCTGACTTTGGGATTTTTGCTGATGCTGTCAAAGACAAGGTGACTTGAAGAAGGCAGCGTGATGTCATTTCTGCTCTGAGGACACTGAAGCTTTTGCTTGTCCTTGTGTGTGATAAGAGTAGTCACGTACAGTTTGCCCTGCGCACGCCTTGTGCTCCCACTGCCACGGCTCCCTCCTTTCCCTGGCACCAGCCCGATTCCCACGGGCAGGAGCCAAAGAACAATTGAGAAGTGTATTCCTTTAGCTGTCTGCTTGATGGTGGAGCAAAACTGTTTTCTTTGCACTGCTGAACCACAAGAAATGGTGAGTTGGCAGGTCTGTGTGGCAGATGCTGTGGAGTGGAGGAGTTCAGCGAAGGCAGCAGTGCAGTTAGCACTGCCTGTGGAACAGCATCACGTCAGGATGGATGATTTTGCCCCTGTGTTGGGGTTGGAGGGTCAGGCACTGGAGTGGTGCTTCAAAGTCCCAGCCTGTGTCCTGGCCTCTGCCTCCCACCTGGAGGACAGGGCAGGGGTCAGTGAGCATCCCCAGACCCTTCCATACCCTGGGGGAGCTGGAGCCTGCCCTTCCTCTGCTCTGAGCTTTTGGGTGGCTATGTGCCTTCTGTCCTTGGCCAGGAAAAGTTTCCACGTGGGCTCACCAGTGAGAATGCTGAGAAACAAAAGGTTCACAGCTCACTTTCCCCCCCTCTTCCCCTGCCTCTACTCTTAATTGTTCTGAGAACAGAGCGCCTCCTTCCCCTGCTCCTCCAGGAATCCCAGCAGCTTTTTGTTTTGTTTGTCTGTTGCAGATCAATTTTGTAGCCTGTCAGCTGTTTGCACTTCTGGCTGCGTTTTGGTTTCGTATTTACCTGAGTCCCAGCCATGCCAGCTCCGCTGTTCGCCACGCCTTTGCCACCCTCTTTGGAATATACTTTGCTGTCTTCTGCTTTGGGTGGTGAGTATTCAGTCACCATGCACACAAGGCCTGGGTAAAAGTGGTTTTCAACTTCATATCAGCTTTTCTGGACTGCATCTTTTTAGTCTTAAGGTACTTAAGGTTATCCTTAAAAAAAATAAAAATACTGTAACCTGCATAACCATTCCAAACCCCCAAAGTAAAATGAGTCATGCAAGTGTTTTTAAGTGAAGTATTTGATTTAATTTGTGATGTTTGTTCTGGAAGTTAAAGCCATGCCAGACTGCTGTTAAGACACCTTTTGAACATTATCTTTTTTAATAAGTATCAGTCTGTGTTGGATATTCAGGCCATAAAGATGTCATTGGGGTAATCTGTGCTTACTGGAACCCTGATATGATATCACTTTTATGTAATTTGCATGGGATAATATCCCCTTGCTCTGAACTGCCAGCACTTCCAGGGAACACAGAAATTATCTAAATACTCCCTTTGTTGTCTTCAAGGTACTCCATTCATCTTTTTGTCCTGGTGATGATGAACTATGGCATCATGAACATGGCGAGTATTCCCAACATCCACAGGTGAGCTGATGTGGCTGCAAGTCTGGAGCTGCCCCCCTGACCACTTCCCTAATGCTTCTCCCTGAAAACAGAGGGTTTGAGAAGCTCCTTCTCTTCTTTCCTGCTTTTCTTTCCCACTTACTTGTAGCAGCTTTGTTCATCCAGTTACAGAAGCAGCTGTAATCTCAATTTGTGGGTTTTTTTTTTTTTTTTTTGCTTTGATGTATTGCATTCTCCTAAAAAATTGCTGCCCTTAGAAGTTGACTTTTGCAGGCTTGATAATTTATGGCCATGCCTCTGGTTTCTTAAACATAATGAAGTCATACTCTCCTTGGTCTTGTATTCTTGAGGATTGCATTTGATAATAATTTTTAATGTGTTTTCCTCCTTGCTGTTTGGCCTTTAGGTATTTTCCACTTATTCTTGAGTTAGGTAGTTCAAACAAGTTCACAGTGGCAGCTTAGCTTAGTGAGCACAAAATGAAGTCCTGCACTTGGTGCTGGGCTTTGAGCTGGAAAAAGCAGGAAGTACCAGAACTGTCATTGCTTCAAGGAGAAGCTTATGGTATCATCCTGAGAAGTTCTCCACCAGGGTACTGATGTTTGCCCCATACAGATCCCTTGGAGGAGGGGAGATACGTAAGACTGGAGGGCTTTATCAAATCCGTGCCCTCCTGGCCAAAAGACAAAAAGTGCTTTCCTATGAAAATGAGAACTCTGTGATAGTTATGTCGTCTTCTTTCACTGACTAAGAGGAAACTCATGTGGAAGAACTTCTCAGCTCAGTGACTAAGAGAGTCTCTTAAGAGAGAGCTCAGCACGAGGGCGTTTTTAAAATTGTTTAGGGGGAGTCGTCCATGTCCCATCAGTCTGCACAAATAGGAATTTTTATTTGGAAAAGTGCTACTTTATAGCTGGTGGTTCTTCCACTTCCTTACTTTTCTGTTCATCTGCCTAACAGCGTGGGGTTAACACTGTGGTGTGGTACAGGTGATTTCTGTCTCTGCTCTGTGTGGCTGTTTCTGGAGCTGCTGCTACAGAATGCTCATAATCCATGTCAGTGTGGGCTGGGGAATGGAAACCCTTCCTTCCCTTGTCCTCAGGGCCAGGGCTGTCTGAGGATCTGATGTTCAGATTATCATCTTGCCTTCTTTTCACTCACTTCCTGGGGAGACCCTCTCTAATATCTAAATGGGAGCCCCACTTATGATTTTGTCTAAGATTATTTAGAAACATGAACTCTAACCAGTTCAGTATATCTCTCCCTTTCAATCCAAGTGCTTTTCACTTAAGCAGTGAGGCTTATTTTAGATCCTTCATCCTGTCTGTCACCACTACATGTGTGAGCTGGGTGACTTGCCTTTGGAGAGGTGTTTGCAGCCTCTGTAGATGAGAGGGAGTCCAAAGACCTTGCTGAGGCAGGACTGGATGCCTGACCCAGATAAACCAAGATAAATTGTACTCTGAATCTCCTGAAGAATCTGTCGTGTCCCCTCAGCCTGCCTTTCATCCAGCTGTTTGCTGTGGGCCATGTGACCTGCAGGTTGACTTGTAATCCATCACTGTCATTCACACTGCAGCTTATTAGTCCCCTGGGAGGAAAAACTCATGTCTTTTAAAACCAGCCATAATTTGACAAAGGTCTGGCTCTTTTGCAGTTGTCTGCTGAGTGATCCTATTGTCTGATTTCACCTTTGGTTCTCCCCTGTGGCTGATCCTCTTATGGGTCTGGGGGATCCTGCTTGCAGTGTGTGCTTAGCAGGCTGCTGGGGCTCGGCTCTGCTGGCTGTGCAGGATGTGAGATCTCATCCTGGCCTCTGTGCTCTTTGCATCTTGCAGGCACTGCAGCATTGCCAGTCTTCACTCTGTTCAACTCTCAAGACAGAAAGAGTTATGCTACCCCCCTGCCTATTTTTTTTGCTCTCATCTTGTAAAACACAATGACTTTGTCACACTCTGCTTCAGGAATGCTTCTTTGGTTGGATGCAGTGATCTCAAAGGTCCTTTCCAAGCCAAAGGATTTTATGATTCTTCTGGAAGGTGGCGTGTTTCAGCAGGTAGAACTGAAAAGATCAGGCCATGTGTCATTATCTGCCTTTATACAAAATCAGAAGAAAATACCTTAAACTCGGGATATTTTAGATTAGAGGAAAATCTGTAAATAGAGAACATTTACAGATAGAAAAAGGCAGTGATGTAGATACAGTATCATCTAGTTTCAAACACTGTAGTCAGACAGAAATGTCAAAATAATATGGGAAGGTGGCAACTCTGAAACTGCAATATGCAGCTTGAATTGATCCTATTCCTTCTTGTGTTTCCTCCCCATCCCCAGAGCCAAGAGGCATCTCCGTGGTGTTTCAGCTGGGTACACATCCCCACCAGACCTCTTTGAAAATTCCTGCTGGGTCTTGTAGCCCAGCTCCAGCCTTGTTACCAATCTAACTCACAGAAACCAGAAGCAGCCCGAAGCCAGCCGGGTTCTGGCTGCTGCTTGTGTGGTAACTGTGTTGTGTTTGCAGGTACTCCTTTGCCGTAGCCATGGGATACCTCACCCTGTGCCACATAAGCCGAATATACATCTTCCATTACGGAATTCTCACTACAGACTTTTCCGGGTGAGTGAGTCTGCAAAGCTGCTTCCTCTTTCAATTACTATTACTTAAGTTTGGTACGTTTCGAGAATAATATTTATGTCGTCTGTGGTGCACCTGCAATTTCGTTTCCCTTAAGCTTTTCCCAAGGCTTTTGTTGTGGTTTGGGGGGGATTTTGTTTTGCCTTTTTAAAGGAAGGAATAAACATTGTAGGATTTTTGCTCCTGTTCCTTGTTTCTGCTGTTTTCTTGTGAGTTGTTGTCTAATTAGGAAGGTAGAGCTTGGTTAGCCAGACTTCCACCTAGAGCATACCTGAAGCAGCAGAGGATGCTTTGCAGAAACAGAGACAGCAAAGCCTCTGTGTTTTGTTTATGAGAGGAAGGTATGCTTTTGCATGATTTGAAAACAATGTGCTAATCTGCAGTGCACTTGTTTAATTGAATGTCTGAATACAGACTAATTAGTAACACACTCTGAAAAATTTCTGTAAGCTGCCACAGTAAGTTCTACAGGGCTCTTCCAAGTCTCTGTCATTTTACAGGCACAGAGCAGGAAATGGGAGGGTTTTGCTCCCTGTGTGCATGTGTGTCTCTCTGAGGTAGTGGGCTTAAGCATTTAATTAAATTTTAGGGGAAGTTCCTCTGACAATTGCAAGGTGTTTTATTAAAGGAGGGTGCAGAAATGGGAACTTGTAGATTTAGAGGAATTTAGTTCTGTCATTTTTATTGTGGTTCTTTTAATACACAAAAGCCTGTCCTGGAAGAGGATGGCATACCAAGAAATGGGATTAGAATAAATGGGATTAGAATGCTATAGCCCTGTGTGTGTATGAGGCAGAGGCAGAGAGAGAAATGCACGAGATCATACTTTTCTGAGTAGTGTGTCCAGAAATGCACTGTGAGGCATATTAGCTCTCTCTCTCTGAACACATTTAATGAAGATCCAGCTCAGAGTGGGGGTGGAAGAAGAACAATGGTGGTTGTTTATATTATAGACCACGTAGCATTTTCTGCTCTCTTGATGAAAAAGGAACTACTCTTATTTAATGATGAGCTCGAGGATAATAATGGTAGTGAAAGGATAATACCTGAACTTACAGTGTTATCTTGGTATTTTCCCCTGGTGCTTCAAAATACACACCAATTTATAAACATCAGTCAAACGTAAAACTGCCAAGTAGTAAACAAATGGAAAACATAGTACGGATATGAACTGCATCTTCATGGTGTATTTTAAAAGCTAAGAATAAATAAAAATACTGCAGTGGTATCAATAAAAACTTGTCATCCAAAGTGCTGAAACCCAGTCAGCTTCATAAATCTGTCTTAAAAGAGCTGTAAATAATATGTGCCCACTGAGGCTTTATGCACACACCTGAGCAGATGTGATGACCCAGAGAGACAAATACACTCCCTGGCCACAGTTTTATCATGTATGAGCAGCAGCTGAACCTCCTCTTGCTCGTCCTCCTGTAGTTGGTGGTTCCTCAGCTATTGCATGTGGTGACAGGGAAGCATCCAGACAGGTTCCTGGCTGGAAGGAAGGCTTTAAAGTTCTCCCTCAGGACTTCCAAAACAACCAAGACAGAATCTGTGGAGCTCTGCCCACCTCCCTCCAGCCTGCCACCCTTTTGGGTGGACGTGGCTGGCGTTATACATCGAGAAGGCAAAACACTGGATTTAGGGGAATCTTAAAAAAGCCCATCGTCTGCTGACTTGTGTTTGAGGTCTCAGCATCCTGTAAGTCTCTGGTGATACCTGGCTGCAAGGAGGACATTTTAATCCCCATCAACAGACACCAGCTCTAGTGCCATCAGCTCCCCAGTGTCAGTTCCCTATTGCAATGAGCCAGGTGTTAAATGAGTGTTTCCCAGCAGCAGTGCTCTCTGGACCTGCTTTGTGCACTGAACAACTTGCATGCATAACCCTTTTGATGTGTGCTTGCAAAGACATTTTTGGGGGGTTTTATTTCTTTAGTAAAAGCTGGTTGTGCTATTTGTTTGAAGCCCTCCCCATTTTGTGAATGCAGCTTGTAAAATGCAGGTAGGGATGGAGAGAACAAGGTGATTTGGGGGTCATATCTTAGGCAAACTGGCAGATGGAAGATCAAACTGTGGTGAATCACTTCGAGGTTAAGAAATAAGAAATAGGGGACTTGTTCCTGTCAGAACTGTATTCAAGCTGTTTGCAGCAATTTCTTGATTTAAGTTTTTCATGTATTCCATAGTACTTAGGGAAAAACTCAATTTTTTTTAAAACTACAGCTAGGTTTTAAGGAAAACCAGTTCCAGCTTGCTGCGCTTGAGTTTTAACTTCCTTTCTAAAAAGTATGTACGTGTTCTATCAGATTTCTTTCATTTATATTATTTCTCAAATAAGCAGTGACATAATTTAGGAACTTTCTGTTTCCTGCTTTCTCAAAGAAAACTATTCACTTTTGAACACTAATTATACATAACTGAATGCTGTGCTTCAGCCTTAATTCAAATCAATCTTTGAGAGAAACATGCATGTTTTATTTTGCTTGGTTTGCCATGACATTTGTACATTATATTTGGAAAAACTAAATCCTAACTCTTTCTTATTTCTTCTTCTTTATGCTAAGAGGATTATGCTGGTGAGTTGCCTGGTTTCTATACAACTTTATAAAAACAGTAATAATACTCTACACTTTGTGTTTTTTCCATTTTGTGTCATTTTTGTATCACAGGCTCAGACTGAGTATAGTAATACTACGGCTTTAGGGGAAAATTAGTTTAAAATAAGGAATCTTGATTGTGATTTTTGGAAAAGTGTAATAGATTTCAATCTAGCAAGCTCCATGAACAAATGCCATGTGCATATGGTCATCTGGGTGGAATTCAGAGGAGGTCTGCACCCATGTGGAACTTGTGTCTGTTTTAATCCTTTGCTTGATTAAGACCATAGAGCTTTTTAGTTTCCTCTTTGAATTCTTGCAGTGTCTGAGCAAAATTTCCTAATAGTCCAGATCATTCAGTGAAATGTCAGAGAGTGATCGTGCAGATGTGAGTTTCTTTCATGTATGAGGAGCAGCTGAGAGAGCTGGGGAAAAGAAGGGACCTTATTGCTCTTTACAACTACTTGAAAGGAGGTTGTAGCCAGGTGGGGGCCAGTCACTTCTCCCAGTGACAAGTGACAGGAGAAGAGGAAATGGTTATGTCAGGGGAGATTTAGTTTGGATATTAGGAAAAATTTCATCATCCAAACTGTTTTCAAGCACTGGAACAGGCTGCCCAGGGAAGTGGTGATATCACCATCCCTGCAAGTGTCCAAAACAATGTGTAGATGTGGGTACTTTGGGACATGGTTTAGTGGTGAAGATGGTAGTGCTGGCTTAACAGGGTTGGAGGTCTTTTCCAACCTTAATTATTCTGTGATTCTTGCTGCCAGCCCTTTCCAGAAAAGAAACTCAGTTTGTGAAAACCACCACACACGCTGGCGCTGCTTTCAGTCTTCTATTGCTCTTCGAGGGACCATAGCTGAACCATCAGGGAGACTCCAGCAGTTCTCTCCCCACATACACCAAATCTGTGCCTCTCACACGAGTGTTTTGGTGGGCATCACTCTTCAGATGGCAGGGACATCTTGGTGTTTGCTCTATCCCAAGTGCAGAGCAGCAGCAGCATTCTCAGCAAAGCGCTTGGGAAGGGATGATTGCTGGAAGAGCCCTCTCGAAAAGCCATGTAAGAAGACACTTCAGTAACAAGTGTCACTTCAGGCACTGAGTTTTTGCTGGGTGGTTAGTGCTTTGTTGCTGGTTTTTTTCCCCTCTCAGAGGCTTAGTATCAACCACAAAAGGAAGGAATAAAGGTACAATGGGTGTTTTTGACAAAGGAAACGCATTTGCTGACGACAGCAAAGACAGATGTGCTCTGCTGCCACATTGGAGCGCAGAGATGCTAACTGGTGCTGCGAGTTCAGGTGGATGTTTTTATTTTCTTGTCTCCTAGGTGTGTGACATGCAGTAGGTTGTTGCAGTGTCTGATCCAGAAGCTCAGGGTAACTTTGGTCTGCAGCTGGTCCCCAGGGACAGTGCAGCAGCCACAGGTGCAGGGCGGGGAAGGGGAGCTCGGTCTGTTTTCTGTGCCCATTTGCTGCTTTGCTACTCAGCTGGGCGTTTGTCCACTTGAAACTGCACTGAGATCACTTACCACTGCATACACAGGATCCCTGGAAGGACTGCAGTGTGGTTCCTGGGCAGAATTCAAGCAGGCAGTCACTGCTCGAGAGCCCCACGCAGCTGGTGCATCCTAGGGCACCAGGACACTTCTCCAGGAGTAAACACTCTTGTAAGTGAAATGCTTCTGTCGTGGAGGCTTAAGAAATAAAAGGGCAACCCATCAGCACATGAAGCAAATTGGAAGGTGTTAGTGTGTTTTGTGAAGTGGTTTTCCTTTCTGTGCTTTAGTATTTCTGCATTTTACTGTTGAAAGTAAAGGTGAGAGCCCACTGCCAGTGAAGCTCTGGCCGTGTCTGTGGCTTGGCCATCCCCTCCTCAGCATAGTTAATGTCATAGCAGAGTGTGACTGTGTGAACTTCACGTCACAGGGCTGAAGAGGTAACCCTGAAAGAAATGTTTGCTGTTTTGCAGTCGTGTCTGCTCTGAGCCTTTTGACTCCACCTCCTCTCTTAGCGAAATCAGGTCAGTGGAAACTATTTCTAGCAGCGTGTGCCAGACTCCTCCAGGGGATTACCTAAGGTCGAGCAGACTGTGCTTGGTAAATGTCTTTTCTCGTGGAAGCACCGAAGCTTGCTCAGTGCAGAAGGCAGCCTGTGATCCGGGGAGCATCCCACAGCACTCTGCTACCCGTGCTGACATCTTTGGTCCCACTGGCCTCTGCTTCTGGCAAATCGATTGCACTGGGTCAAAGTGTGTTTAAAAATTACATTAAGTGGTATGTTTTCATTTGGAAGGTTTCATTAGGGGGTAAAACCCTCTACTGAGCATTCTCTGTAAACTGCTGCATCTTAGTCTTGTGTTCTTTTCCAAAGTGTCTAATGTGAGGCAAACAAAAACCCAGAACTGTCCCTACCTTGCTATAGGTGCCTTGGAAAACAAAATTGTCCCTGGGACAATTTCTTGCGTTTTTTTTCTAAAACAAATTAAAAGTTGGTTTGTGTGTAGGAGGTACAATGCAGCTATAACCTGAGATTAGACTCATGGCCAATATATAAAACACAGGGAAGTCACAGCACATGGAAATCTGTGTTTCTGTGCTGGTTGGTAACTGCAGTGCTTAGCAGGACAGGTGAAGGGGAGAGGGTGTGGAGTCTGTAGGAGTTCAAATATGATGGATTTCAAGCTTTCTTGGCTTCTATTTCAAATGCTTCACATCCTTCCCTGGTGCAGCTTGGGGCCATTTCCCCTTTCCTGTCCCTGGTTGCCTGGGGGAAGAGGCTGACCCCCACCTGGATACAACCTCCTTTCACGTAGTTGTAGAGTGGTAACATCTCCCTGAGCTAAACACCCCCAGCTCCCTCAGATGCTCCTCACAGGATTTGTGCTCCAGACCCTTCCCCAGCTCTGTTTCCCTTCTCTGGACCAGCTCCAGCAGCTCAGAGTCCTTCTTGCAGTGAGGGACCCAAAACTGGACACAGGATTCCAGGTGTGGCCTCACCAGGGCTGAGCACAGGGGGACAATCACTGCCCTGGTCCTGCTGGCCACACTATTGCTGATCCA
>JAWWTY010000077.1:59355335-59402792 GCA_035222235.1 Margarornis squamiger
GGACACAGGATTCCAGGTGTGGCCTCACCAGGGCTGAGCACAGGGGGACAATCACTGCCCTGGTCCCGCTGGCCACACTATTCCTGACATACACCAGGATGCCACTGGGCTTTGTGGCCACCTGGGCACACTGATGGCTCCTGTTCAGCGGGCTGACAACCATCACCCCCAGGTCCTTTTACGCTGGGCCACTTTCCAGCCACTCTGGAAAATACGTGTGACATGTAATACAGTGATGTCAGGAGGGAGAACAGAAGGTGTCTAATGCACTTTGCAGCTCTCCTTCCCACCCACGATGCCAGAAGCATCACCTTTGTGCTCTCTTGTCTCCTCTGGGGCTGGGATTTGAGGGAGATGAACTGTCCCTGTTCTCTGAGTACCGTGCAGGGAAGGCTGGCTTGTCCTGCTGGGTTAGAGTGCCATGGATGAGGCAATGAATTCCTAATATAGACGAAGAGAACCTCTCTGCTCTGTGTTTATATGCTGTGGGACTCCAGGGCAGGCTGTGCTCCTGCTTCCCTCTGTTACTCAGCACATCAGGGTTGTTGGCATTTTGGTTCTCTCTGACTTACCGGGGGGGCCCCGATTTTCTAAGGCAAGTGTCTAAATTTAGGCACTTGAAGTCATAGGGTTTTGGCCCAGAGCCTGAGGTTTAAAGTTACACACTTCAATATTGGCAGGAAGCTCTTGCCATAAGAAACATAGGCAACAAATTGAACCGATTTGAAAGAAGTGTTAATGTTCCCCCATAAAGCCCAAAGGTCAAGCACTGACAGAATAAAGATCTGTGTTTATTGCAGCAGAACTTACTGCTGTCACTGACAGCCCCTGTCTCTCTTAAAGATTCAGAAAATCTGCATTTTCATACTCTTAAAGGATTAGGATTTATGTATCTCTGAAAGCAAAGCTAAATTTCGTCTGGGAAAATCTACTTTGAGAAACAGGATGTTGACGATAATGACGAAAACAGCTTATAAATAATTTTTTTTGAAAGATTAGTTGTAATGAGGTTTAGAATGACTCTTTTACAATATTGGAGTTGTCTGGAAGGTGGAAAGTCATTGTTGGCTTTGTCCATTCCTTAGCTGGTTTAGGTGACCCAAAGAGAGCTGCTGTAGAAACCCTTGGGTTACAATTGTATTCATGCTCTGTGTATATTTAAGCCTATTCTGAATTTTATGTACAAACTTTTTTTGCTTACATTTCAAGTAAGGACTGCTGAAATGATAAAAATAGTCTCTGATTAAGAAATTGGCTGATATTGCATGTTCTGGTTTTGGGTAGAAAATGCAAATTACCCACACGGAATTACTTGTGGACCCTTGAAAAAGATCAGCAATATTTAGTGTTAAAAAAAAGACCACTTAGAATGAATGTCTTTTGCCCATATTTGTGTGTTTACCATGCTTAGCATATGAATTGTCTTGAAAATCAGTTTGATTTATTTTAGGGGGATAATCTGGTTGCAAATAGTTTATCTTAGCCATTGGGATTGTAATCAGTAGGTCAGTTTAGCCAAAGATGATCCAAAATCTCTTGAAAATCTCTGCAGAACATAAGTGTTTTACTGTTATTTTATATAGAGACATTTTTGAATGTAATTTTTGCCCCTTTTTTTTCCCTTTTTTTTTTTTTTTTCTCTCTCTTTACCTTGAGAACTTGCTGGGGAAAATACAGTGCTTGAACTAAAGAAAAACCTTCACCTTTTTTTTCCTTTAATTGCATTCCAGAAAATACATTACAATAGTTACAATGAACAGCTGTAATATTTGGAGTAATCATCTATCTCTCTCTGAAAAGTTCCACATAGTGGTCAAACTGTGTAAATAGCATGCACATAAACTTGAGTTTTAATTTCCAGGTTGAAGGCATCATTTGGGTTCGAACAGAGGCATTCATATGGTTAATGTTAATTTATCCCCAAACTGAGAAACGATCCATTGTGTTAATCCCCAGTGAACGCACATCTCTTATGTGGGACTGGTTTTACATGTGGTTGTCACGATGTTTTTTAAGTAGTGGTGACTCCTCATCACCCATTGCTGCCTCCTGGCTGGTTTTGAAGGTCTCATAGGTTGTGTGAGCTCTGGGCAGCCTGTGCTGGTGTCCCCAGGGGCACAGAGATGGGGACAAGCAGTGTGAGCAGGGTTTATCCCTTGCTTTGCCAGCCATGGGGCCCTCCAGACTGCAGGTTTTGTGTTCAGGACTCCACAGCCCTTAGAAACTGTACATGGGCTACACTTACCCCTGGGGTCTCTGCCCATGACAAAGTGGTCAGTTGTCCCCAGGGTGTTCTTCCCATCTTTCTTCTTACCTACCTCTGCATGCTCTTGGCTGTGTCCTTTACCCTGGTGGGAAGCTGTTCCTGATATTGAGTTTTGTCTTGTTTCCTGTTCCTTAGCTGCAGCAGCTCACACTTCCCTTCACACTTCCCAATTTGCTCTGCAAAGCTGGACGTGAGAGGTGTAAGTGGCTCTAGTGGGCATAGTGGCTGTTTGTACACTGCATGTGTAGTTGACACCAAAGCTCCTGGGTCGTTGTGAGCCTGGCTCAGGTACAGCCAGCTCGTGTTCTCAGCTCCCACATTCCCATCCACTCCCAGCTGGGCAGTGTACCCTGTCCAGGCTGCCCACAAGGCAGCTTCAGGGCCAAGAAACAAGTGGGAAACTGCTGTGCTGACAGCTATTCTGGTGTTTGCACACAGTCCTAATTGATAGAGCTATTCATGTGGGGAAATAGGCATCTGTATCTGCAGACTCAACATTTTTTTAGGGCACTGAGGAGGCAGACAATAGGAGAGTGATAGTAAGAAGAGCCAGAGTTCTGTTGCAGCAGCATTGCTGTATTCTGGTGTTGCACTGAACTTGGTCCTTGCCTGAAAGGAAGCTCGGTGCATGCAGAAGCTGGTGTTTCCTGGTGGTGCCATTTCTTCTGAACTCCAATTTGCACCGCTGCACGATAGGGACACATAAAATAAGGCTTTGTGTGCACTTAGCAATTAAAAATTCCAGTGCAAGTTACTGTGGGGTTGTTTTGAACCCAGGCAATTGTCTTATGCCTGAGTGCCTCCTTCAGTCTTAATTGGATGTTTTCCACTTGTTGCTAATACAGTTATGCCTTTTAAAGGAATAAAGACATTCAGTAAGAAAGTTGGGAATAATTTGTACTACAAGACATGTAACTGTTGTTTCTGTCTCTGTTATAGTCCACTGATGATAATTACACAGAAGATCACAACACTCGCATGCCAGTTACATGATGGTAAGAAAAAGGAATCTCTTCCCACATCCTGAAGACAAGCCTTTTTATTCCAGTGTATAATGTGGCTGAGATATGGAGTGAATGAATAGAGTTCAACGAGTTGTTTCAAATGAAGAAGAAAAATGCTTTGTGGGGGAAAATTAGAAACTTCAAGTTTTGATCAGTTCTCTGGGATCAAACTGTCCTTGCAATATCAAAGACCTCTGTTTTTTCCCTTTGGGTGCTCTGCTTCCTTGGGGCCCAATTTGGATTTTAGCTAGTATCAGTCTCTCCTGTTGAGATGCTACAGTGCCTCTCCATTGAGCCCTCTGAAGCTGTTACTGGTTCTCAAAAGTCAAGAATTGTGTTTGATGCATAGGTTCAGTCATTAATTTAGCAAAAAATATGCCAGCAGTGATGTATTCAGTGGTAATACACTCCATGAGTTGTGAGGGATAGAATTCAGTAACTTTTTCCCAGTGCAGAGAGGAGCCCAGTTGGAAGCAAAATAGCATTGTCTTCAGTCTTGTGCTGTGCTGTGACAAAGAGCACTATTATTTCCCAGTAGAACAGAGCAAAGGCTGCAAATGCCAGTTGTCATCAGTAGCACTGTTCCTTGTGCCTGCTGATGTTGCAGTGTGAATTTCTGATGGTCTGAGGCTGTGGGTGACTAATCAAGTAGCCTGCTATAGAGTTGTTATGGTCTAGGATTTAGGTGGTGGCCACACCACAGACTACAGGGTGGGCATTGTTTGCAAGCAGGGTTTGCACTAGTGAGTCTAAAGCTAGGTACACACCTAGAACATGGAAGGGAAATGAACAGCAAGGAAAAAGGTAACAGCAGAGGCAGAAGCATTTTAAATAGACCAGGAATCCTACAGATTAATGAAGGTGGAAAGGCTCATTACATTGTGAACACCCCTGCGTGGAGCAGCTGATCAAATGGAGGCGGCTTGCAGTTCAAGCATCAGTGACCAATTCCTATTTGTAAGAATTTAACGCAGCTGCCCATAAATGGAAACAGACAAGCAAAATACCCAGCCTTTTAAGTAATTAAGTGCTTAGTTGTTTCTTTGAAACGCAGGCCCTCCCAGTATTTACAAACTGAAACAGTAGAGAGAGAATGGGACTGAGCAGCTTATCCGCAGTCTGTTTGGGAAATGGGTCCTCTGTGTGTGTATTGGTAATTATGGGCAGCAGGTTTAGAACAGTCGTGTAAGCTGATGCCAAGCCCCTGATCCTGTGGAGCTGTACACACACACACTTGGCATCAAGTGCTGGGAATCGTCCTTGGTGAGTTCTGAAGCCAGTGGGATTCCCCTCAGTATGAGCAGCCACAGCTCCAGAGTGAAGCAATGGAGATATTTGCTATAAGTGACATCGCTGTGCCACTGGCCATCACACAAGAATTCATTTTCCCTAGTTTTCCTGGCATGGTGAGTCTGTGGTTTACCTCTGGCCCCAAAGGTCTTGTGCCCTCAACAGGAGGTCACCCTCCCAGTGTGTGTCCAGCTCAGACTGTCACTGCTGTGTGTGTCCAGGCTGGCTCCAGCAGCATGAGCTGGGCTGCTCATTCACCCCAGCAGAGCTTCTGTCCCCTCCGAGCCTGTTCCCCTCCCACAGCCCACTCCTCCTGCTGTGAAATGCTCCATTTCTCACCAAGAAGCCAGCGGGAGGCTTGTGCTTGAATGAGCCCGTGGCTTCTGGCAGCTGAGGCTTTTGCAGCCCAGGACTGTTTGGTGGGGCTGCCGGGGGTCGCTGCCACTTGGGGGCATTGCCGGTTCCAGTGGGTGTGTGGGAATGTGGAGCTGCAGTTCCTGGCAGGGCAGGGTGAGGAAGGGGCAATGAGGCAAGGAGCTAGGGTATAACATGAGTACACTTCACCTAAAGGTTAGGAACTGAGCTGTGTCACACCGGCCTGTGACAAAGAAATGCTGAAGTTCATGGGTTTAGAGAGTTATTTGGGGGCGTGCAAACATTAGGCTTTGGGAAGAGCTTTTACTGTTTGTCTTTTGGGAGGATCTGATGTGACTTTTCTTTCTAGGAATAGGGCGACAAGCTGAGGAACTCACTGCTGAGCAAAATCGACTTGCTGTGAAGTAAGGATGCAACTCCCCTAATGCTTTGGGTTTAATTTCTCCCTAAGAAGTTTAGGGTTTGGGTTGTTTATTTGTTTTTATTGTTTGTTTGTTTATTTTCTTTTCCATTGCAATGTCAGGAACAACTCTGTGTCTCAGCCATGAAAACATCCCCTGCTTCTGTGCAGTCCATGATATGCCAAAAGTCCTGTGTGCTTTTTCTGTTTGCTTGGGCAGGTGTTTGTTCTGCTGTTATTGCCCACCTTACCCAAACATAGCTGCTCTCCTATAGTCCTTCTTTCTTCAGTGCAGGACTTTATCAGCCTGTGCTGGTTGGCAAAGCACTGAAGTACTTGGCAATCTCTTAAATTTGTACTCCACATGCAACAAAACTAGTCTTTACTGAATTAACTCTTTTAAATTCAGGCTGACTGTTCTATATGGACTTTTTGGCTGTTACCTTCATCTGGTCTATGATATGTTATTTTTCCAAGTAGAATACTCCTCCCCTGCCACAAAACTATTGCATAGTAAAGATCAATTTTGGTTTGACTCTGAAACTCCAAGTACTGCTTTTCTTTGCCATCCTTTTTGAACACTGGAATTTGATTTTTTTCTGTCTCCCTCTGTAATGTTAATACTCCTGGCTCTTCATGTTATATGACCAGTCTTCTCATTTTTCTGAGGGAGAGAGCATGCTGGTCATCTCTTTTGAATGCTTTTCTTTTTTCTAGTTTGTGCAGGATGCAAATGAATTTCTTGGGTGTTTATAAGAATAATTTCTGTTACAGAATTATTCTTAGAACCATAACTACTTTTCATCATGAAGTGTTCGTTTAAGGCCAGGGAAATTACTTCCTTCATTTCCAAGGCAGAAGATTCAGCCATCAGAAAATCTGCCTAGGAGCTTCAAACAGCAAGGGAATAATTTCTTGAAAAGCAAAAATCCTGTAGATAGTCTCGTATAACTTTGCTGTGACCCATAGCTTGGTGTCTATTTTTAAGGCTCACAGCATAATGTTTAACTGCACTGGGCCCCTGTGACCGTATGATTAATTCTAGTCAAATTCTTACCAAACAAGCTTTCTTTTTCTTGTACAGTAAATGGGCTCATAATAGAAAAGCAGATGCCAATAGCTCAAGTGGCAGTGGCAGACAAGTCATAACTGAAGGGTTTTAAATCCCCTTTGGTAATACAGCCTTTTGTCTTCCCTCCTGTTCTTGGTCTGTTTTTGTTTCTCACTCATCCTCTGTACATTCCTTCGTGCATTGCTCATGTCTCCCCACCCAACCATGTGCAGTATCTAAGTTGAAACTAATGACTTTATTTTTAATCTTACCATAGAGCTCAGAAGCCCCAGATCATGGACCTGCTTTTGCAGAACAGAAAGATGAGCCTTACCCCAAATTGTTTTCAGCATCTTTCTGTGAAATGCTTTCAGCAGAGAACATACCGTTCAGGCACTAACATCTACAATAACCACGAGGGTGAATGCAGAAAATCCTGGCTAATCTAACTGTTTATTCAAACTAATTCCGCTTCAGAATAGAAGGAGGCAACAGAAAATGTTTAACTGTTGCTTCGTTTTTCTGCTAGGAATTTGTTTCAGTGTGGAAGAATTTGAAGTGGGTTCAGGTTTATGCGAGTCCATCTGTGCCTGGGACAGGAGAGCCCTGAGACACTGAGCCCAACTTTGTGCTCTCCTCTGGGGGCTCTGAGTTTGCTGCAATGGTGACTACTGGGCACTGCAGTGCAGAACACAGGGCACAATTTGGATGTGGCAGGTTTTTTGCCACATTAAAAAGCTGAGCCCCACAGTATCCAAATTACACTAGTGGAGAGAGGAGTGTGCATCTTCTTTTTCCATTGTTCTGATCCGTAGCCAGGACGGTGAATCTGCCCCATTTTACATCAAATGTAAAACCCCAGAAGGAACTGGTGGGATACGTGAATGCAAAATGGAAAATAATGGCCATGGTGGACTTTCTTTGACTTTCATCTTCAGCTGCCTTTTAACTTATGTGCTTTTTTCCCCCCCTTAGTTCCTCTTCCTGTTCATGATGCAATACAGGCAATGACTTCCTTTATTTGCATGTAGGAGAGAGTGCCTCTTCCTTCTCTTCTTCTGTGTCTCACATGGCACTTCCCATTTTCCACAAGGCTGGACTGGAGGGTGGGTGGGAGCCTCTCTCAGGATGGAGAGCCCTGGTCTCAGGGACTCCCTGCCCTGTGGTGTGTGTGACAAGGCAGTATGGCCCCTGAGAGATGCCCCAAAGCAATTGCCAGCTTCTCACTCCTGGTACTGCCTCCCTGTTCAAAATGGCACAAAATTTATTACTGTTTTAAACTAAAATGTTTCCAAGATTGCAACTTCTCAAATCCTTAGTGTTAGTTCATCTGTAACTTCAGCACTTCGGTGTTACCTTTGCTCTGACTGCCACCTGCCAGACATCGCCAGAATACAAGATAGACTGTGTTTCATGGTCCCCAAAACAGACCTGGTGAGCTTTCAGCTGTGGGATTGACAGGACAGAGGTGGGGAAATGAGGCAGACAGTGCACCAAAAACCACTGGTGAGAGCCTTTGCTGTGTTTTACCTTCTTTTGTTGTGTATGGCTGATTTTTCACAGGTCAAGACCTTCTTTACTGGAGTATTTAAGTTATCTCCTCAATTTTATGAGCATCATAGCTGGGCCTTGCAGCAATTACAAGGATTATATTGCCTTCATTGAAGGGAGGCATGTGCACATGAAACTGTTAGAAGTGAACTGGAAGCAGAAGGGTTATGACAGACTTCCTGATCCTTCTCCAACTGTAAGTTTTACAATGACAAAGATTTCATTGCAGAGGGTAGGAGAGCACAGCTTTGTGCGTGATTATCACAACTGAAAGCCAAGAATTAAGACCAGTTTGGGATTATCCTTCCCAGTAAATGTTATGGTGTTTTTTCCCTGTGAGTGGCTGCTGGTTTTCTCACAAGGTCAGGCGTGAAGGGGCTGGTGAATTCCCCAAATGGCTTTGGCTTGCAGGACGGGTCACTGGGTGATGGGTGTGCTTTGTGCAGCCCTGGGAACAGCCTGCAGGTCCTGACAATGGCAAGTTGCAGTTCAGCTCCAGACAGAAGAGGAAACATCAGAAAACACATCAAATTTCCCCTGTGGTGCAGGAGATGTTAGAAATATATGAATCGTGGCTACTCAGAAACTGTAGCCTGTCCAGGTGCTTTGCAAGAGAATCTCACATTTAAGATGACTCAGAGGTAATTTTTTCCCATGCTGCTAACACTGATTTTATTTTACTTTTTTTTTTTTAATATTACTTAAAACCTTCCTATGGAATGGGCTTCTGGTACAGCAGGATAACAGCATGAGAACCAGATTGCTCTCTCTTATCTGAAGGTGACCCTGAATGTGTAGCTCAGTGAGTGTGTGCAGAATGTCTCCGCTGAGGCTGTGCTCACGTGTAGCTGATTCCTGATACACACAGTTGTCTTTCTGCTGACTCTCATGGTGTTACTTCTGATTTACACTGGTCTGACTGAGGCCAGAATAAGGCCTACATTGTGTAAGATGCAAATCAGCAGAGAATGTTAAAATATACATTTATAAAATGATTCCATGATAATTTATTCCAGAATCTTGAGACTATATAAAAAACAGTACTTGAGATCAAAAACCACATTGTTTCAATAGTATATTGCATTTTTGTTAGTCTTTTGAGAACATGAGTCCATTTTTCCAAGGTACCCAAGTGCCCAGATTTACTTTTTAATTCTGACTGGATCAAGAAGGGTTTACTCATTAATTGTATTTAACTCTGAGATGAGCTCAGTTGGTTAGAGCCTGATGCTAATAACAGGCAGTGGTGATGGAAAACACTGTGGCAGAGCAGATCCCCTGTACCAACATGCACTCTTTTTGGACAAGTGATTTTTAGCAAGACCTCTGAGTGGTGTCTGGGCAGAGACCTACTGTGGTCCTGAATATCAATGCTTTTGGCTTCCAGGAGGACCCCAGTCTTCAGTTCCAGGAGATGACAGTACATATAGGGAGGATTTCTGCTTTCCATTGTGGGGTTTGGTTTGTCTTCTTTCTCAGTTTAGGACCTCCACTATCTGATGTAGGAGTCTTCCATGAAGTTCATTGCTAATTGCAATTGACTTGTGGTTGTCCTTTGTACCTATCTATAGGTAGTTCATAAACCAAATTAAACTAAAGCTGTGACTCTGGCCTTTTCTTCATCACCTCTTCTAAATTAATTGGTATCAACTTTGTCACTGCTGACTTTGTTGTTTTTGTATGTCATGAGCACTGCCTTGTTTTCCCCTTAAGCAAATGTTTCTAATGAATGTTTCATTGTTTGTGCTTTTTAGGGAGCAGTGATGTACAAGCTTTGTATCACACTGGTATCTCTCATTTTATTCCTGACGCTTACCAAGAACTTTCCTATGGCATATATTATTGATGACGAGTTTCTGGATAAAACACCCTTCCTGTCAAGACTTGCTTACCTGTATGTTGTGACACAGGCAGCAAAACCAAAGTATTATTTTGCGTGGACCTTGGGTAAGTGTGGCTACATCATCTGTTCTTGTGTGTAACAAATAAGCTCATAAACTGGGGAGGGGTGAAACATTGTGGGTGGGGACAGAATAAAATGGTCCCTAGACCTGTAGTCCTCTTGGGAGGTCTATTTGTGTTCCTTAGGCAGTGGACCCCGATGAAGTGGGGAGATGTCAAAAGTTTTGAAAAAACATGCATAAAATCTCTTCTAGCTTGTCTGAGATTCCCTGTGTCTGGAGCCAAATCTGCTTTTCAGCTTCTCTACAGTAAAGTCAATGTAATGATTTCCTCTTACTTAAAACTCTCTTAATATACCAAATCAATTAGGACAGGAAATACTCCTCTAAACATTGATTTTTATGCTATATTTCATAGCTTTTCACTTACATTGGTGGGGTTGAGAGGTTAAAATTTTGCACAGTGGCTCAGGCTTTGCATGTTACAGTGCAACAGACCCCTCTCTTCCTTTGGGGTTCTCTATAGCTCGTGTGTCTCTATTAGAAAGCCATGGTGCATGTTGGGGGGCTGAAGGTAGGCTTTGCCTCTGAGGCACTGTGGGGTCCTGCATACACCTTCTATAGAACCATGGGGAACAAAGGAGGTGTGTTGGGAAGGACCCAAAAATCACTGCAGGGAAAAGGAGAAGAGAAGTAAGACAGCTCCTTAGAAAGAGAAGCAAATCTCTTTTAGGAGCCAGCTAGACTGGTGGTCAAAACAATCTTTTTGTCTTCTTGCTTTTAGAGGTCTCCTTTCACATCTGTGTGTGAAGAGTCAAATCCAGGTTGAAAATCTGACTTTTCTTGCTGGTATTACAAGATGTTGTGTGTAGGGAGATCCTGAAAGCCCAGCCACTGTGGAGCTGAGAAGGGTGTCCCTGAGATGGGATGGAAATAGTCAGGGAAATTCATTGTGAGGCTGGGATTAAACTACTGGGAATAAAACTGTCAGACTGGGGGAAGGCATCCAGGACTGACATGTGTGGGATGGGAAAGGCTTTGAGATAAATAATGGCTTGCTCAAAACCTTTTTTTTTGTGGGATCCAGTGTTAACTTGTTGCCTCCTTTTTCCCCAGCATCGTAGTTATCTGAAAGTCCATTACTGAAGAGCTAAACTGAACTTGGATGTGTGACATGACTAAGCTGTACAGGCTGTAGAAATATCTTACAAATGAGGTGGTTCAGGGGAAAAGCATGCACTGCACACTGGAGGGCAAGGCCTTGATTCTTCACATTGCAAATCCAGGCAGCAGAACTGCAGACACTTTATCCTTTTGCAGTTTTGCTCCTGGTGGCGTGGCCCTGGCCATTACAACAGTGCCTGCTGAAACGGGCTGATAAACACTTCTATCCTCAGGAAAGGACAGGCAGGCTGTTGTGTGAGAGCCACTGAATTCCTCCAGATCCATGGAAAGAAAATTTGGCTTCTTGCTGCATTAGTGACAGTCATGGGAATGTGGCTAAAATCCTGACTGAGCTGTCAGTGAAACCACTTCAGGTCTGAGTGCCCCTGCCCAAGGAGCTGTGAAAGGAGACAGCAGAGCTCTTCAAGTCAGCAGGGAGACAGAGATTTGGGCTTGTGAGCAATTTGAGGGTGGGTGACCTTCCTGTGCTGCACACCTTGTTCTGCAGACAGCAGCTTAGGAAGGGAGAGGCTGAGGGGTTTGCTATATTATTATCCCTCATCCCATGATTTCTGGTGTCTTGTTTTTGGCAAAGAGACACTAAGTGATTGATCCCTGCAACCTTTGGAGCAAGGAGGAGTAAAATCCAGGAGTTCCCTTGCCCTGGGGTGACAGATACATGCAGCTCCACTCTCTGAAGCTGGTCAGGATCCTATGGGCCAACTTCAGCCAGGGCTGTTGTTTGTTGTGTGTTTGGATTTTTTTAAACAGGGAGATAATTGACAACATGGAGGCTTTTCTTTCCATCAGTAAAATCTAGCTCATTTAGTAAAGTGGAAAAGAAAATGGAAAGTTTGGGGTTAGAGAAGGCTTCTTGTTTATTTATTTATTTATTATTAATCTTGTAGCTTTTAATTAGACTCTCTCCCTAGTTTTGTGTATTAGGGCTTCTTCTCCATGAGCTTTTGCCTGTGCTCATAGCATTTACAAAGCAAAATCAGTTTCCCTTCTTGGGAAAGAAATGCTAACCTTTTTAAAGCATAACCAGGCTTGTATTTTGTAAACGTTCTAGAAGGGAAAGCCTTACCTTTGTATTTGTAGTTCCCATTTTCTTCCAGTGATCCTCAGTGGTGGCTGCAAGTAGTGATTCAGAGATGACAATGAATCCTCCCTCCTGTTTTCTTAGTGCTCCGAGAAGGTGTTTCTAGCAGGGGCACACTGAGAGCAGGATCTCGAGCCCCAGTGATGAGGTGACTCCCAGGCAAGTCTGAGAGGGAAGGGAGTTGATCAGCACCCTGGGAAATGCCTACTTCTCATCTGAGCTTTTATTTGCACTTAAAGTAGCTAAGTCTGTAATTGAAGTTACTCAATATTTGATTTGTAGAGATGGTGAGGCACTTCAGCGAGGCACTGAGCAGCAGGATTAGCAAAAGGCTTTGTCTGTGGCAGTCTGAATGACAGTCTTAATTAAAACAACCATGTTGGAACTCTTAATAGAAATGGGAAGCATGTCTTTGAGACAGTGCAGTTTTTCTGAATTCTGGAAAATGCTGTGACATCCAGTTGCCCTTTTGAAGAAAATGCTCATCATGCCTATGTCAGGTGAATAATAAAGGCAAAATAGTAGGAAAAGTGATTTCTAGTCATTGTTCTTTTATTATTTTATTCCTTTTGCCTAAGGAGTAGTTAGTCTCTCTTTCCTCTTCAGGAAATGACTCTTGTGTAGCCTTACAGCAGTGCCCCTTTGCAAAGAAGAAGCTCCTCTTGGAAAGAGATGCTGCTCTTTGCTACAAAGCTGTTTGAATGTGTGTTTAGTGTCATACTGACCTGTAAGAAAACATGTCTCTGCCAGCATTCTGATTTTGACCTGTCTTGCTTTGACATTGCAGCAGATGCAGTCAACAATGCAGCTGGTTATGGATTCAGTGGAGTTGATGAGAGAGGCACTTTCCGCTGGGACCTCTTGTCCAATTTGAATATCTGGAACATTGAGGTGAGATAAAGGAGTGGCTGCAGTGGCATAATTAGAGAGAAATGGGCAGCACAATGGGGAGAGGCTTTGCTGAAAGGAAAAGAAAGCCCTGCCACCAGGCTGCTCCTCTTTAGCATGAGGAAGTTTTGTGTTTTATCTGCTGGGCAGATAAAAAGCATCTGTCTCCCAGGCCTCCTCACACTCTGTATTCAGGCTGTATTTCTAACTAGTTTACCGAAGGCTAATAAATAATGAGATATTTAATAAATGAGCAGTCAATTACTGTAGCTTGTGGCTGAGCTCAGTGGGTCAGTAAATTGCTTGCAGCTATGATTTTTCACCATCTGTGGTGTATTCTGTTCACTTACTTCTAACACTCTTTCACTTTTGTGGCCCAGTTGAGATAAGTGGTGGCAGTGAAAGAGACCTCCACAAGCAGTCATTGCACAAACACTTGGAAAGGCTGCAGTGCCTCCTGTCAATGGAGAAAAACCAGGACAGGAGACAGAACAGGTACAAATCAAGCAACCTGGATGGGAACTGACAGGGCCACAGAGAGCCTAGATGGCTACTGGTCTAGAGCACCATCCAGCAAGACACACTGCTTCTCAAAACGTCTGCCACACATTTCTTGTCACTTTGAAAATCCATTAGTCTTTTGGAACCAGTTTATGTTTGTGTCTCTAATGCAAAAGATGGCCAATTATGATCTGTTTGCCCTGAAGAAGATTGTGTGAATGCCAGCGAGATGTGGGAACATTTATGTGTCTGAGGCTGCTTTCTAAAGGCTTCTTTTTTAGAAAGAAATTCTCTAGTTATGTTTTTAAACACAATCACAGAGGAAAATAAGTTGACTGTTTTATTGCTGACTGATCTGTGACTAAGTGAATGTTCTGTAATAGCTCTGCTGAAAAAATTTTCATTAAAGATGCCAAAATTGGAAGTGTCATGATACAGTCCCTCTTTTTCAACACTTTCTCACTTTTTTTTTTTTTTAACATCAATCACTCCTCAGTGCCCACCTCTCCTTGAGCAGTACAGAGTCCATAAATGCTTTACACTCCTCGATGACAGCAGCACCCCGGATGCCACTCTGAGATCTGATTGCATTTTGGGGCAGGAAATAATTCCTACTTTGGTGGCCTGAGGCAGCTTTTGTTTGAAGTAGGAAGGGGAAGTGCAAGCAGATCTCTGTAATCAAGCCAAATTAAGGAATCAGGAGCTTTTGCTCCTCCCTACCCACTGAACTGTAGGCCTCTCAAAACTTAGAATCACAGAATAAGCTGGGTTGAAAAAGATCTCTGAGATCATCAAATCCAACACCACCACAGTTACCAGACCATGGCACTGAGTGCCACATCCAGGCTCATCTTGAAAACACCCAGGGATGGAGAATCCACCGCTTCCCTGGGCAGCCCATTCCAATGCCTGATTACACTCTCTCTAGAGAATCTCTTCCTCCTATCTCATTGGGTGACCTAAAATAACCCCAAAGGGACAAAAAGGAACTCCAAAGTTCTCTGTAGGGAATGAGTGACCTGCAGTGTCCCCAAAATGACCTCGAGAGACCCCAAAATCACTTCAAGTGACCCCACTGAACTCGAATAACCCCAGAATGACTTATAGTAACCCCAAAATGCTAATTTTTTGACCTAAAGTAACCCCAGAGTTCTCTGCACAGAGTGAGTTTGGCCTATAGTAACCCCAATGACCTAGAATAACCCCAGAATGACCTAGAATAACCCCAAAATGCTAATTTTTTGACCTAAAGTAACCCCAGAGTTCTCTGCAGAGTGAGTTTGACCTATAGTAACCCCAATGACCTAGAATAACCCCAGAATGACCTATAGTAACCCCAGAATGACCTATAGTAACCCCAAAATGCTAATTTTTTGACCTAAAGTAACCCCAGAGTTCTCTGCAGAGAGTGAGTTTGACCTATAGTAACCCAATGACCTATAGTAACCCCAATGACCTAGAATAACCCCAGAATGACCTAGAGTAACCCCAAAATGACCTAGAGTAACCCCAAAATGACCTAGAGTAACCCCAATGACTTCCTTCCTCTACTGGTGCCATGTGCAACAGAGATCAGAAATTGTTTCCAAGAGCATAAGGCAGAGTGCTCTCTGATCTGAGCAGGTGTACAATGGGAAAAAGAGGAGCTACAGAGACCATGAGTTGTGGCAAACCTTGAACCATCACTTTATGTGCCAGCCACAAGGCTGGGAGCTGAAGTTACAGTGTGATTGTGCAGTGTGTACAGTACAATCTGTATGTTCAGCAGGTAGAGCCACCTGCATATGTAAAACTGCTGAAGAGTTGGCAAACCTGAGTGCTAAATGGGACTGTCTGATCAGCAGTAAAGACAAGCACACGGCAAGAGTTGTGCAGGCATTAAAACATGGACAGGGGGCTAACCACGTGTTAAGGACTTGAAAGCCTTGGCAACATGCTTGTTTTGACAGCCAGTGACTACTTCACTCTTGGTAATGGAACTGGGGAACTTAAAGGAGGCCAAAAGAGAGCGACAATATTAGTTGGAAGCAAAACTGTATTTTTCTTGGCTTGTCTTGGTGCAGTAAGGCAATTAAAATGTGGCAGCGCTGCATTGGGAATTGCTAATCATTTTAACTCTTGAAATGCAGCAGATGAAATGCCAGCCTTCAGGATTCTGTGTGGAAGTGCAAACATATCTGCATATTCCCCCTGGAAATCTTTGTCCTTAATGCATCTTTTCAGGGTGCCCTTGCCTTCAGCTGATATGGCAAAATAATGGGGTGCCACTGAACCACGTCCCTGCTTGGTGAGGGGTCCTCAGAGGCTTCTGTCAGCAGGAGAGGAACCAAGGGGAAGCAGGGATGGAGAACAACCAGAGGTGAAGCTGATCAGGATTAGGGAGCTGATGGTGAACAGCCTGAGTCTTGCAGTCTTCTAGGTCAAAGGCTGGAATCGATGGTCTCAGAGGTCTTCTCCAGCCCCACTGATTCTGTGATTCTATGATAAAGCTGGGGGAACTCAGAGGAGGTGTGAGGGGTTCTCTCAGGACCCCGAAGGCCACTCTGGTTTCTCCATCTTGGCAGTGGTCTGACAGTTGGCTTCTAAACTTGCTCCTAAAATTTTTTGTCCGTGTTTTTCAGTCTTCCCCCTTTCTTCTCCTTTTGATTTTTATAACACATTTTATTCATACTCTGGGGAAGTCCAGACTGCATAATGGGTGGCGAGATATCCTTTCCAAAAATGAAGCTGCTTATGACCTAAAGGGAAGACCAACCATATAAAATAAGAAAGCTTTCCAGATTTCCCATTATTTGAAAAATAACCAAACATTGTATTTAATTTTATGAAACAAAGTGAGATTTTAGAGCAAGTGCCAAGTTGGCGGTGAGCCATCAGCCTAGTTAATGTCCCTCTCAAATCATATTAGTGCAGTGATGGATCGTGGCACAGTCTCCACAAAAGTTAGCTGCTAGAATTAATATCTTTCATCCTCATGAATTTAAAATGCAAGTAGTATTTTACAGGTTCCAGTGCTAACATTTCGTATGAACTTCTTTCTTAGACTGCGACAAGTTTTAAAATGTACCTTGAAAACTGGAACATCCAGACAGCTGCCTGGCTAAAACGGTAAGAACAAGGAAACAGTGACAGGCATGTGAGACCCAAAAGCATTGCATGGCCTGGGAAAACACTGACTGCTGAATCTCATACATGTGTAGCCCCTCCTTTGTTCTCTGCATCTTTAACACTTGGTGGAGTACGAGGGTATTTGGTGCTGTAAAGTTTTATTGCTGCAAGTGTAAAATGCTCCTATTTTATATATGACCAGCAAAGTCATAAATAAACTGTTCAAATCTCTCATAATAGAAAACAAGAGCATTTTGTTGTTTCCCTCCATTGTTCTTCTTGTACTGTTTCACTCTGCTGTTATGTTTCCCACAAGGAGGTGAGCCTTGCTGTGTCACTGGGATCCAGTTCAGCTCAACACAGAGGGGAATAAAAATCTTCAAAGCCCCAGTGTAGTCTGGTTTGGAGTTACCAGAAGATGCTTGCCAGGGGGGTCCTCACTAGGATATGGCACTGAGATGATCTGATTTTATCCTGTGACTATTGAGGCACTTATTCTAAATACTGCCATAAGTCCCAATTTTGTAGATTGGACCATCTCTTGTTCCTCATTACAATTTCTGGCATGATTAAAGCTCAGTGTACAGTCAACACAGTGTCTGAATTGCAGGCACAGATTTATTGTAGTTATCATAACTATAATGATGTTAAATCTATACATCACAGAAGTCAGTGTCTACTATTTTTCATTATTCAAGCGATGCTCCTGGTAAGAAATGCATTATCTTGACTCATTTCTTTGGAACACAGTGTTTCAGTTAAACATCAGACAGCCAAACAGACTGGTTGTTGTGTTCTTGAACTGTTGCCCTCACTTGCATCTCGGGAGTAAGATTTTTGGGCTGCTAAAGTTAGCAGGAATCCCCTGTTTTGCAATAGCTTACGGCACTCCCTGTTGTTCCCAGCATCTGCCAGATAACTGTGCCTAAAAATATCTCTGTTCACCAGTGAAGGGTGGGGTCACATCTCTTTGTCTTTCAACTTGCTCTTGGTCTGTCATCAGAGTTTTCAAGGGTGGCGTATGATTCCAGATAGAGATCTAAAGGTGAATGAAGTCTTGCTTGCCCTTTATCCCATTATTTACTTAAATGCTTTGAGCACCAGGAATATTTGTACAGGCACTCTTTGGATACTTAGTGCATGAAAGCATGCTTCCTCATTCCATCTAAACCTTCTTTAAATGAAGGGAGAGTGCCTCATGCCCTAGTCTGCAACAGAGGCAAGACAAGGCCATTAAGAAACCAGAGTAAGACCTTAGAAACAGAGGATTTGGAGTGCAGTGCCCACTGTTCACTTGTATTCATCCTCCTCTCTTTTATTTTCCTTTCTGCAGTGTCTGCTATGACAGAGCTCCCTGGTACCCCACGGCTCTAACGTTTATCCTGTCGGCCCTGTGGCATGGTATCTATCCTGGATATTATTTTACGTTTCTCACTGGAATCCTTATCACACTCGCAGCCAGAGCAGTATGTACCTTTCATTGTTCTCTCCTAAGGCCCGTGCTAGCTCCTCTCCAGCTGCACCCTCACACAGTCAGGCAGCTGAGCCCTCTTGCATGCCCTTGCAGGCTTGATGTTCTCTGAAACTCTGCTCTGCATTGACTTTTACCGATTGCCAAGTACCCCCAGCAGTTCCAACCAGCACTGATTCTGCCCGTGAAGCACTGCTGCCCCTGGCTGTCAGAGGAAATGTTTGGGGGTATGCAGTTAGTACTGCCACCAGCTATGGTCATGCAGTCAGACTAGCCTGGAATTCAAGGTCGTGTTGGATTCCAGCCTTCTGCTGGGTCACGTTGCCCATGTTGCTGGCATGTGACTGACTCTGAGCCCAGCCTTACACAAGAAGCTGCCATGAGCTAAGCACTGGCCCAGACTTGAACAATTCATGGGGATGCAATTGATGCAGTAAACTGATCAGAACAGGTTTCATGTCTCACTGTTGTTAAATTTATCACTGCTGATCTTTCAGGCTGGGCCTGCCAGTTGTGCAGGGCTGGGAAGCACCACTGTTGTCTTTTAGAGTTATAAATAATGTGTGGATAAATAATCAGGTCAATTTGAAAGATGATTTAAACTAGCAATCAGTATTAACTGCTATGGCTAGAGCAGGTTGCTGAACATGCTGTCTTAACACGTACTTTGCCTCTTATTTATGAGGGTTTAATAAACGTGAAACTAACCCAAAATCTCTAGGGAACAGCACATACTTGCAGGTATAAACACCTATTTATTCATTTAAATAACTTTGTTTTACTGTTGATAAACAGTAAGAAATGAAAACCAGGAAGGAGGAAGATCAAATCATAACAGCTGCCCTCCCCAAAGATATTGTGCTTCTGTGGTTATGGCAGAGGAAACTGGGGGCCACTTCTGTTTGCCACTGGTTGGCTGTGGGATCTTAGATATGCCAGTGCTTTCTAACTGGTGTGTAAACCTTTCTGTGGTACTAATGCTGGTGGGAAGTGGAGAGTCGTGCCCTGCAAAGCGTCTGCGTGACTGTGCCTGAGAAATTAATTTCTCTAATTTTCTGTTTCCTTTTCCCTGACCTGCAGGTAAGAAACAACTGCAGACACTACTTCCTCTCATCAGTGCCTCTTAAGGTAGCCTATGACGTGGTCACCTGGGCTGCCACTCAGCTGGCTGTGTGCTATACTGTGGCACCATTTGTCATGCTGGCTGTGGAGCCCACCATTAAGTTTTACAAGTAAGTTCCCTCCTCTTCACTGTTACTCTCCAGACTGGCACAGGCTTTTGTTAAATAACCCAAAGCACACTGACAGGCAGTTGGCATCTTGTCACATTTGAAAGCAGTTTAAACTTTATAACGTGTATGGGGTGATTTTCAGGCTCTTGTAACATGGTGAGGTAACAATAATGCCAAGGCACAGCCCTTCACTTATACTTCTCATTCTGTATCCTTATGTGACTTTTCATATGCTCAATTTTCATTAAAAAAACATCTGAGTCTCAGCCACTAGCCATAGCCAAGGTTGAAGAGGTTAAAGACAATAGGAAGGACTTACTGAGCAAAGACCAGGTTTCCAGCTGCTGAGTGGGTCCAACAGGAGGCGTGATCGACCAGCAGATGTGGAGGGTTCTGGCAGACCATTATTGGGTGAAATGAAGATGCTCTTCTTTATGAATGCATGCTTCTTCCCCAAGTTCCTTAAAAATAGAAGAACACTGGTGTTGCAGAGTATCTTGGATGTACTCTAAGAAAACCAAATTGAAAAAGAGAAAATAATTAGAAAAGGGAGACTGGAGTACATTGCTTTGCTTTTCTCTCATTCTACGGTGAACTGACAACATAGAGTAAGAGGTTTTGGTTCAGAAGATACAGAGTTCCCTCCCCTGACATAAACCCCACAAAACTGGTAGTCAAGATAGCTGCTGTCAGTCTGTTTGGAGGGGGTTGAATTTCAACATTTTCTTTTCCTGTTTCTTAAAACGTTTGATTTCAACACAGAGAACTTACCGTATAAAAATTACTCCACCTATTGCCTAGTTTGATTTCTTAACATTTTTTGCCCTGGTGACTTTGAACATAGTTGACATTTAAACTTAGAGACTGGTAAGCAAGGAAATTGTTTGCCTTTGGACTAGGGCATGAATTTTTGGAGCACTGCACACCCAGCAGTGGATAGGATATTAAGAACTTACAAGGATATTAAGAATTATGTTACAAAGCATAAATAAGACCATGGAAAGGTGCATTGCTCTAGTTAAGAGCTGGACCATACTGCTCCCAAACATCATCCTCCCCAAGCTGCCAGAGCCTCATGTATTTGGTTTAAGTACTTTTTATTTCTCTTCAATCTTGTGTATACTGAATTATTTGAAATAAAAATATTTGATGTTTAGTAAGATACCAAATAAAGATATCTCCAAATAGTTACCTTCAAAAACACAAGCCTTCTATAAACATCATTACCTGACCTTCCCCAGTTAAAACTTGAGTGCTTTGATTTATTTCAGGTCTCAGCACTTCGAGTTAATTATTTTCTTTCTGTCACTTCTTATATTATTTTTGAAGCGTGAAGGATATTTCTTCAGAACGTGGCCTTGTATACCCTAACATTAAAAGAGAGATGGGCTGAATAAGTCTGGGGCTGAATTAAATGGGTTTATCTGAGCTGTCAGACTTTGGATTCAGAGTTTGCTGATTGTTTCCTTGCCTCATTAACATCCACAGCAACATTTTCATCCATGCCAGCAGATACCAAATGTGTAGCTGTGTGAAATGTGTGACTGTGTGAAATGCAAGGGTGTATTTTTGTGCTTTCTAGGTCAGGTTTGTACATTCTGCATTCATCCCTCAGCACTTAATTCTGCATATTGAGGTTGCACAATTCGCATTAGTGCCAACAGAAATATAATAGTCTCTTTCTGCTTTTGTTCCCAGGTCCGTGTATTTTCACATGCACATTCTGAGCATCCTGGTGTTGCTCCTGTTACCGATCAGACCTCGAGGCCAGTCCCTAAGAAGGGCTCCGAATCAGGCTGTGATGAACTCTGTTAAGAGCAAAGACAAATGACGCCTCCAAAGAAAATTGCCAGCATTGGGAAAGTGAACTGTCATATTGTAAACAAACCAAGAAGGAAAAAACGGGTGGCATGAGGGTCACAGTGCAAGAGAAGTGGCATTTCTGTTGGCTATCTTAAAATCTTACTGGAGAGGGCAGAGGAGAGCCTGAGTGACTGTATTTCAATTTCCTCCAGTTAATGGAGATTTTACAGGCAACGTTTACAGGCTCATGGGGCATTTTGATTTTTATAATAAATATTTTTATGAAGTGTTTTTATATATTTAAACTTTTTCACAGAGAGGCTTTTTTTTTTTCCTCTTTTACAGAAATACACAATTATTAATCAACAAATAATCCTGTGATCAGAGAGAGGGACAGAAAGCAGCTAGGAAGGAGTTAGACCAGCTGCCTGATAGCCTGGTGCTGTGGGCAGCTGGCAGGGGAAACCTTTCATCTCTTGGTGATGGAGAGAGACAGTGCAAGTAGAAGACCACAGACATGGGGTTGCTCAAGGTGCTGGCACTGACTTCTTCCCCAGCAATCCCCAGAGCAGGGACTGCAGCCTGAGCTCGGCAGCAAGGGTGCTTCACATCCTTCAGTGTGACACCTGCTGGTAATGAGGGCAAGACAAGTCCCTGGGGAACAGGGGCCTGGGAGCACTGATAACTGGCTAAGCCAAAACCTAAAGCCAAGTAAATGAAAAAAAAGAAGAAACAAGCCACAAAGGGGAACTCAACCTAGAGTAAAAGAAGGGACATAGACCCTGTGGTCTGTAGAGCTGTGCTTCTCTAATGATGCAGCTGGAGTTTATTGCTGCAGCAGCCTTCCTTTGCAGTTTTAGAGCCATGTAGCACTTCCTTTTCAGTATCTAAATAAGTGAGGAGCCATGCAGGGTTAGTGTTGTCAAGCTTGCAGCTATGAGTTAAATCTGGAAAAGCTTTGTAGTGGATCAGACTGTTCTCCTCAAAAACATCCCATCTTACAGAGCAGTTCCATTCCAGCAGATAACACTAATAGGAAACCTGAGCAGTAACTACCATAGTCATAATAAATCATCCTCTACAAAATATTGTGATGTGGGATGATACGATGACCACAAGAGTCCTTGTATGATCTTGACCTCTGACTTGACTGTTGATGCAAGTTTCCTTGCTTGTAAAGCCCTTGATTCATAGGGATATTTTGAGGTTTAATTCCTAAAGAACCTGTTGTGCATTGAGAGAACCTGCTGCAAAATATCATGTCAGGTTTGGGGATTTTTTCCCTTGAATCCACTTACCCCAATAAAATAGGCTGGTATCACACATAAAAACCAACTAAAATACGCTTCTAAAAGTTTTCCTGGAATGTTTTTACCAGGATTCTGTAGAAGCAGTTCCCTTGTTAAAGTATTGGTATTGCTTTATGAACATTTTACTGATGTGTGACTGAGCAAAGAATCTGCAGTTTACTGTATTCTGATTTTTGTGTTGGATTAAAATTTTGCAGAATCCTAATGTTCTGAGAAGAAACAAATCAGCAAAACCAAAACAAGTTCCAAAAAAAGTGATTTTTTAATTCTGGTGGGAAGTTTTTGTCCTGTGACCACCTCACAATTTAAAGCATAGCTCATGGAAGAGTTTATTTGGTAATTTATTTTAAAGAGCGAGATGGGATTAAAAGATTGATCTCAATAAACCATTTGCTTTGTGTCACTGCCTGGCATTATTAATCACAAATGTCTAATGTGAAAAGGGATCAGTGCGGGGGGTAAAATCCCTCACATTTGTGAGCACCTTTAGCACCTGCTTTGGGAAATAAAGGCACTCAGAGGTGGTTGTGGCTCTGTCCCTGCTGCTCTGTACCCTGAGCTCTGCCTGCACAGCCCTTCCTGAGCTGCGTGTTCAGGACAGGCCAGGTATTTATTATCAGTGGGGTTTCTTTTCCAGTGTTCCACCCAAGTGGAACTTGCCATGGGCTTGCACTGTGATTTCAGCCCCTGCAGTGTGAGGGATCAGTCAGGGCCAGTGAGCAAACTGTTGTTCTCCTGCCACGTTGTCTTCTCAGCCTGGACCTCTCCCTGAAAACAAGCACCCTGCCTGGCAGTGTGAGCTGGGCACGTGGGGTTATTGGGATGGGTTACGTGGACTAACACTGAAGCTGTCTTTTTGAAATGCCATATTCACAGGATAGCTTGCTGCTTGAGTTAGTCTTAAAGCTGGGTGGGGAGAAAAAGGAAATTATTTAAAATCTTTGCTGTACTGTGTTACTGTGGACTAGGCAACTTACCTAGCCAAACATGGTGGTCCTGCAAAGCTAATACTGAGTGGATTTAAAGAGCTGTAAAATATTCCTTTGAAAAGAGGCTGTTAGCTTTGGGGCTACCCTGATCAATCCATTGTACTGAGGCTTCTTCTCCTTTTCTCAGGGGGAGAAAACTTGGGTTTTATGGAAAGACTGAAACCAGCCACAACTATTTAAAAGGACACTTGCGCTAGTAATGTGGATCCACTTTGCACAGGAGAATAGAACTCAGAGAGCCAAAGGAGAAATTCAGGTTATAACAGGGTGATGATGGGAACTTGAATTCTGGTAACTCTTAATTCCAGTGTAATTTGAGACTGGGCTTCAGTGATTAAAATACATGATGGTGATTACCAATGTATTGCTTTCTAATCCCTTTCTGAGTTCTTTGTGCTGCAAGAAGCTCAAGAGCTGAAACTTCTAGGAAGATTCTGAAGACAAAAACAATCTGGATGGTTTGTAAGAGAGAAATACAGGACTATCAGACAGAAATAAGAAAAATGAATTGCACTGTATGGACAAAGATTGATTTTAAATATGAGGATACAAAAAAGACACTCCCACCATCACCCTCTTGAGCTGAAGGCAAATTCTAGCTGCTATTTTTCAGCATCTTTTTCTAACCTAGAAGTTGACATGCACTTGAAAGAGAGGAGTGTATGAAGAATAAAACTTCATTTGAACTAAACTATGGGCTTAGTATTTAAAGAAGCAACAGCTCAGCAATTTCCTCAGTGAACTGAATGCACAATATACATTTTTACTGTCCTGTGAGCTGTCCCACTCCTTAAGTACATTCCTGCATCCCCTCTTGAAGCTTGCCAAGCAGTGCAGGCAGCACAGAAGTGGGATACAAGGTGGGCAGAGATTTTTCCTCCCTCTTTGGCTGCTCTGTTCTGTGTGCATACACTGCACATAGCTGGGATTTTTCTATCACTTAAAATGATGGAGGTGGGTGAGAAGGCTGTAGATTTTTACTCTGTTTGTAGGTGTTTGCACAAACCTGCACTTGCCCCTTTGCACATGTAAAAAAGCAGGCTCAGCAAGCTGCATCTGAGTCCTGTCACAGAAATACAGGTTGAAATCCCAACACCTAGGGAAGTCTAGGGGTAAAATTCTGATATTTAAAGCTTTTATCTCCTTATCCCTGAACTGAAGACTTGACAAAAATTACCAAGTGGCTGTGGTAGCAAGTAAAAACTTGTATAAACTCATATAAAAATTTGAGAGTGGAACCGCTATAATCTACCTGCTGCGGACAGAGGAAGAGCATGTGTTTCCTCCTCCTTGCCTGGGATGAAGTGACACGCATGGTAGCATATATGGAAATACAGAACATCCTTTTGGGGTACCTTTCCCATCCCTTATGCCCCTGAACTGATGCAGTTCAGCTCTCGGGGGCTACAGGCATTGCACAGAGCGGGAAGCCTCCCTGACACCTCGGCATGAGCACGACTGGGCTTCCCAAAGGCGCTCTCTGTGCTCCAGCAGCCTTTCCTCCCGGGGTGACAGCAGCGACTCGCACCGAAGGGTCGGGTCCGTGCTGAGGACACGGGAGGCGGCAGCGCTTTTGCTCGCATTCATTTACGAATGGTGCCCTCTGTGGGCTCGAGAGAAGATTCTCCTCTGCTGGGCGAGGGATGCTGCGAGGGCCAAGGGTTCTGCACGGTTCCACGTTACAAAGGGGCAGGAGGAGAACAGGAGAAATTAAAACCTTAGATAGACTGGGGGAAAAAAATATTATTAAGGGGGGAAATGCTGTTGGTTGGTAGAAAAGACAGTGTTTGTGTGCCTTAAGAATTTTGGGGTATACTTTTGTTCACCTGACTCAAATATGGAAGGGAACCGCAGGATGGGGGATAAGCAGTTCTGAGAACGGTCCTGGGACTGATCTTGGGACCTGATTTATTGTCCACACACAGAGCAGCTCTGAAAGTGAGAGCCCAGGGGTCCCTTTCCTGGTCCCTCTGTCAAATGCTGTACAGGTGAATACTGTGCCCAGCAAGCACTGGACAAAGAGTGTGGAGCATAATAAGGCTGAAGGGAAACGCTGCCACAGCCCAGACGTGCTATGCAACCCTTGCCTTGCCCAGGGATGGAAACTGGCACCCCTCTTCATCAGGAACATCTTCAGATGGTGGCGTTGTCACTGCTCTGAGACACATGGATTTCTCCAAATTCAGACTTGCTTGTGCTTTTATGGCCTCTGTATTAGCACACTATATCTCTTCTGCTTTAATTGTTTTATTTGTGTTTGAGGAAGATGGTGCTATGTGGCTATTTTATATCTGATCAAGCTGTTACACAATTAAGGACAACCTCAAAATATGTGGCAAATAACATGAATATTGGAATAGGTAATGTGAACACATTCTATTAATTGACCTACCTGTCTGTTACTCTGATGTGGGTTTTTCTTCCCTGTGAATACTCTTAAATGACGCTTTTCACTGTGGAGCAGATGGTGCAGGTTTCCCTTGGAGGTGTCTCAGGAAGCAGCTTGGGCTGAAAAAAAACAAAACAAAACCCATTTCTGAATCCCACAGGCTCCTCTGGCTGTCCTGGGGAGTGGCTGCCAGGACACTTTGGGGTAGCTTAGGGTGCCATGTGCTTCCTCTTTCTCCCACCCTGGGAACACAAGTGTGATCCACAGCGTGTGTGGGAGAGAAAGTGCTTGCAACTGCAGTCCTCAGTGTGCAAAGCCGAGTGCAGGGACCCTTGGATACGTGAAAGAAAGGACAATCCTCAAACAGTGAGCATAGAGATGGATCTTTTCAGGCAGCAGACAGCAGAGATAATTGTGTAGGTGGGGACTGGAGCACAGAGAGATAGTGACGAGTGACCATGAACAGGCAGCTCGTGCCACAAGAAGGAGCAAAAGGCAAGGTTTGCACAGTGCCAGCCTTTGGCTTTTTGTGTGTGTGTGTCTGCTGCCAGAGACAGTGCAAGGTTTGCCTGCTGCTTCAGAGGGGTCCTTGTTGGGCCCAGCACCTGTGGGGATGGGCACAGCCCCCACGTGAATGACCCGGGTGGCACCGAGGCAAGGACTGCAGCCCCATTAGCTGCCCCACTTTCGGGGTATGTGCCCTATTGCCAGTCCTGGGGTTTCAGCTCCTGGGCTGGACCCTTCCGTGCTTTCCTCTACCCCAATGAAATCAAGAGATGCTCTTAAAATACGAAACGTCCCTGAGAATCTTTAGTGTCTTCACATTTGCCTTCTGATGCAGGCTCCTCTGAAGCCTGTGCATCCAAGCTGTTCCCAGGGCTGAGGCCAGAGTGGCATTTGGAAAATGCTGCTGTCAATAAAACCATTTCCACACTGCACCCAGTCCCCCCACAAGCTTTGCAAGCCACACAAAGCCACAATGATGGGCAAGGGAACCCTCCTCTCTCCTTCCTGCCCAGAGTTTCAGCTGGCAGGAGTGGCAGTGGCAGAACTGCCCAGGGGATGGGAAGTGACATTATTGGCAGCTTTCAGAGCTCTGCTTGCAGCCAGTCCCAGCGGCATGCTATGGGCCTGCCTCAATTAGACTTCTTGACTGATGGCCAGTTTAATGAGCCTGTGTGCAGAGGGTCATTCAACATGGCAATTATACCTATAAATCTATTTGCAGCAGGGCTCGAGTAACCTTTTGCACACAGTTCTCCGTAAAAATGACTGTCTGATTAATTAACATTAATTTATCCACTGTGTGTAACCAGATGCAGTCTGTATGAAAGCCTCTGCTCTGATGTGCAGGCGCTGTGTGAACTGGGAGGATTTAGGATTTGGGGATGGGAATGGCTCTGATGTTGTTTAAAGACTCTCTTTTAGATTTTTTTTCTTCCCCTTCTTTCTTCCTCTCTTCCTCTCTCTCTGGTCCCAGTTGATTAACATTCCAGGGCAGCATCATATAACAGGGGGCAAAATTCAATTAATTGAATATGAAATATTTATAACCCTACTCTATGTGTCTATCAGAGAAGGGTCCTTAATAGATCTTCTCATTAGCATGGACTGGTGACTCACTTCTCTGCTTTCACAGTCATTTGGAATTAAAATCCAATTAATCTAATGTCCCTGTGAATATTATTAAACTATTTGAAAAACTGCATAGAAGAGATATGAGGCAGGGGGTGAGGGGCTAAGAGAAGAAGAGGGAATATATCTCGAGCTCATGAAGATTCATTTCTTCTCTGTTAAACACATAGTCTGGAAAGACTAATTCCCTGTTTTCTGCAAAGTGGATAGCTAATTCTTAGTACCAAAAATCCCATGAATAGAAAAAATAACTGACTTTCTACAAGCAGACCTGTGTTGCCTTTGAGCAGGCAAAGATATGCCCTCACATCCTTCCACCTTTCAGGTTGCTCTGACTTCTTGGGTGCCTGAAGTGATAGACAGATTTACATGACATACTTCGACACCATGAGATAATTTTGGGGTTTGTGCCCAGCTCCCTAACAGCGTTCAGCTGCTGGAAGCCACAGGGCTGGCTCAGTGACCAGACCCCCCAGCTGCCTGCACTGGGGACCAGAAGGGCATTGTGTGTCCTTCCTGACCATTGCAGAGAATTTTGCTTCCTTTAGGAAGGAAGGGGAGTGTGGGGAGAGGCAGGGTAAGATTATTTCTTCATGGAGAGAAAACAGGGCACGTAGAGCCCTGGGCTGGGGAGCACTCCTGGACCACCTCATATGGATGTAGCCTAGAGGACTATTTAATTGTTAAATCTCTCTCTCTCTTCAGTGGCGAGGGCACTGACCTGAAACTCAGCAAGGAGGGGTCTTAACCGTGGATTTCACATGCAAACTTTGAACAGGAGGCAAGTTTCTAAATTGAATATTCCCCTAATGGGAATGACTTGAGGACAAAATCCTTTAATGACTCAAAGGAATTCAGAGACTGCTGCAAGAGCATGTATGTCAGGAGATAAATATTTCTGAGCTGGAAGAATATTCTGGATATCCAGACTAAAAAATGTTCCTCTTCTATTTTAAACACAATAAATTAAAAGATCTAGGCCCAAAATTTTCTCTGGTTTTGTTTGGATTTTTTTGTTTTAAAGGAAAGTGGCCTATTCTTTTGAGCACTACCCCCTTCTTTTTTACCCCCTCTCTGTTAGCTTAGTCCAAACACTATCACAGAACATAAATACACATTAGATACAACCACTATGCATTCCAACATCTTTATGAAACCTTTTAAAGTCAGACTTTAGAGAGACAGAACACACTTCCCCTGCCACAAAGGTGAAACTCATGGGAGACACTTTGCAGCATAGAATCATAGAATATTAAAGGGTCTTAAAGATCACCTAGTCCCAGCTCCCAGTGCCACAGGCAGGAATACCAGACCAACTTGCTCAAGACCTTATCCAACCTGGCTTTGTGCCCTGCCAAGGTTGGGGAATCCACAACCTCCCTGGGCAATCTGTTCCAGTGTCTCATCACTCTCACCATAAAGAATTTCTTCCTAATAGCTAACCCAAATTTCTCCTTTTTCAAATTGTACCCATTAGTCCTTGTCCTGTCATCACAGTTCCTAAAAAAAGAGCTCTGCTCTGGCTTCCTGATAGGCCCCCCTCAGATGCCATAAGGTGTCCACTCAACCTTCTTTTCTCCAGGCTGAACAGCCCCAACATGCTCAGCCTCTCTTTGTAGGGCAGGTGCCCCAATCCTCTTACCAGCTTTGTGACCCTCCTCTGGACTTGCTCCAACATTTCCATATCCTCCGTATGTTGGGGACACCAGAACTTCACATAGTACTCCAGGCAAGGTCCAAGCAGAGTAGAAAAGCAGAACCCCCTCTCTCAACCTGCTGGCCACGGTGCCAAGGACTCCACTGGCTGTGAGCTCACACTGCTGACCCATGTGGAGCTTTTTATCCATCAGCAGCCCCCAGTCTTTCTCCACAGGGCTGCTCTCAACCACTTTTCCACCCAGCCTGTGGGTGTGGTTGGGATTGCCCCGACCCAGGTGTAGGACTTTGCAGTTTGCCTTGCATGAACCTCATGTGGTTTGCATCAGCTCACCTCTCAAGTGTGTCCAGGTCCCTCTGGATGGCATCCCTTCCCTCCAGTGTGTCACCGTCACCACATTTGCTGGGAGTGCACTTGATCCCACTGTCCCAATGCTGCCTTGTGGACTGCAAACCATAAACAAGGAATATTCATGTGTATTGGGCAGAAGTCCAGCTCAGTCTCTCCTTTCCTTCAGTACAGCTGGAGATTTTGTCACTCCCTGTATTGTCTGGAGTTTTGCCACTCCTGTATTGATTAGTTCCAATTTATTTACTGTATCTGGTCAAATCACAGGCCCTGCTTGCATGGTACAGTGAAATTCCATGTGCAGATCTGCTCTATACTTGATGCAGTAAATAAATAGTAAGTTAGTGTTTTTAATTTACTGAGGGAAATCTATACCTAAAATGCCCCTTTGGCCGTTGTTGTAATCCTTAAGGTCATCTAGATATTTTTAGGTTTCTTCATTTACAAGTAGTGAAAATCTCATCAGCAGTTTTGTTTGGTGCTCATCTGTGTTGAGGAGCTGAAGTTCAGACCCGGCAGGAACATATTCCCATCCACACTAAATCTGAGCAAGAAGCCTCTTAATTCAAGCCACAGCTTTTCAGGGAGCAGAAACTGCGAACTGAAATCTTGGCCCTCCTCACTCAGGAGAAATCACAGTGCCTGAAATGTGGTGGCACCTCACAGGACAAACCCTGACTGCCCTGAGAGTGCACTCTTGGTCTGCTGAAAGCTGATGGCACTGCCAAAGCTGCTGTTTGGCTTTGGTGGCATTTCATACCTGTCTTGTATGGCTGTCTGTCAACCTATATTTATTTATGGCTGCTGACCCGCTATGATGGATATAGAGAAGTGACTGAATCTGAACTGCAGGCTTCAAATGTTATTATCTAAGGCTCTAATTTGGTTTGCTTTTGATAATAGAAGAGATTGATTATGGCAAAACTCTAGAGTCCAATCAAATTAAGAGAAGGAACAAGTTATTCTTTTCTGTAACTCTGTGCTCCTTCTGCAGCTGGTCACTGGATGTTTTCCCCAGTTTGTTCTTATTCCCCCTTCCATCCTAGCCAGAGATAAATGTGGCAGCTCTTCTCAGTGGTTTCCCTCTTCCTTTGTCTGTTGTTTATGGTCTCTGTCCTAGCTTAGGCTCCAAGCCCCAGTGGTCAGGGACAAATGGTCTTGATTGCCCCTTTCCCTGGGAGCTTTGCAGCAGGAAAATAGAGAGAAAAGCACCATAAAGTGCACTTGTTCCGTGCCGTGAAGATTGCACTCCCGCTTTGTGCTGGTATAAAATGACTGCTGCTGATGAAGGGCAGTGGAAAATCAAATCTCTGGGTCTTCTTTCTTTTTTTTTTTTCCCCCCAATCTTTTGTAGTTCCCCTGCACACTTCGGGCGCTGTATTAATCATTATAATTTCTTCCACATTGCCACTTTGTCTGTGAGCTTCCTTTGAGCAGTGTTTCCTGTTTTGTGCTCTCTTCCAGCAGGCTCCAGCTTTTCTGGAAGCGGCTGCATGAGCTCTTTCCCAGAGCGAGGGTATGCCAGCCAGTGCATCAATCCACTTTTGTTTTCATTATGCCAGCTTCCTGCAAAGTTTTCAAATTAATTTTAATGCCTCCCTCAATTTTAAGGCCTATAAAAAGACCTCAGTTCTGCTTACCTTGGTGAACTGGGACCTGTTCAGGAATCCGGGGGATGCTTTTGCCTTGGTGCTGGGGGTAACTGTTTCCCCTGCCTGCATTCAGTGGGTTCCTGGCACTGTCAGGCTGAAAACATCCGGACCCTTCCCCAGCATGGCATGGCTCAGAGGATGGAGCTGTGTTTCAGATGTCACAGCCCTGCCCCGGGCTGTGCTGGGCACTCTGGAACCTTGCACCCTCATCCCTGTGCTCAACCAGCTCAGCTCATCACAGCTGGGGTTGCTCCACAGAAACCCAGCTGAAGTAGGGTGGGAGTGCTGTGACTGAGGTGACAAGTGATGTGATTTTCCTATGCAAGGTAAAAAAAAAAATAATTAAGAAAAGGTTAGGTCTGTGTTTGGACTCCAAGTCAAAAGGGTGCAGCTTGTGGTGGGCTTATTTATGTCAGTGTTAAATTAGCTGGCTCTGTGGCAGCAGAGCCCTTGGTGTGGGCTCAGAGTGGGCAGAGGTGATGGGGGGAGAGGACACCCTTGCACCTCTGACAGCTTTCCATGCTGCATGTTAACTCAGGGGTCTATGACTTGTGGATGCTTGGGGGGCTGTGAACAACTGCCAAGAACTCTGAGAGGAAAAGGCAAACCTGCTGTTAGCCTTACATTTGGGATTTAGACATCTTCACCGCTAGTGGAAAAATGTTTAGTGGCCTACAGGTTGAATTAAAAATTCACGTTAGGACAGGATGCCTTATTGGACTGGATAACCCCTTTTCTGCTTTTCTCTTCTCTCTCTGCTAGGTATCTTTAAAACAGCTCCCCTTTCTGATGAAAGAAGGGTGGGGGGGTGATAAAACAGTTTGGAAAGTACTTGACTTCCTTGCAAGGAATTGGTAAGTCTGTGATTCCAAGGGACACCCTCTCCCTTTTTATGATCTGTCTCACAGTGACAAGGCTTGATTATGGCAAAACTCTAAAGTCCAATCTAATTAAGAGAAGGAACAAGTTGTTCTTTTCTGTAACTCTGTGCTTATTCTTCAGCTGGTCACTGGATATTGATGGGCAAAAGCCCCCTTGCTGTCACATGGGTCTCACACAGGGATGGGGGTGGGGGAAGAGGGCAAAGTGTTGATGAATGGGTCCCACGGCCACCTTTCTGTGTCTAGTTCTCCTTGTTCACACCAGTAAGGGACGCTGAAGTCAGCAAATTGGCACTGGCAGAGCATGGGTGTTGTGTGGAAGAGACCAGAGAAGAGACTCACACCTTTCCCCTGCTCTCAAGAACATTTCAGATCTTTTAAATAACAGAAAGAGAAGAAGCCTTAAAAAACTTTCTATTCACAACAAGGAAAGTGATAAAGCTGCCAGTTTCCCTATTGGCTAAAGCCTCGTGGTCTAAGTGTGGGCATCACCTGGCTTTCCTCAGTCAGATGGTGAAAGGAGCTTCTCTGCCAGTGCCTACGTGGCTCCTCCACCTCAGATGAGGCTGAGAGACAGGTTACTCATTGTGTTTTTTCCCTTCCCAACAGCAGGCTGTTTCACAAATGAGATCACCTTTCCAGCCCTTGCATTGTCACCCACAGGGATGGCACCTTGGGTTGTGCCATTTGCTGCTGTAATAGCTGTGTACAGCCCGTGTGCTGGGTGCTGTAATTGCAGAGCATTATTTTCTCCTTCGCCCTCAAAGCTTTCTCTCCTTCCCTTTCTGTTGTTTCCATGAAGGTCCATTTACAATGACTGCAGACCTCTCTCTTCCTGCAGGACTCCCACCCATGCTGGGTTCTTCCAAGAGCCCCCGTGCAAACCCCATGCCCGGCAGCCCCACGTGTGCCCAGCGATGTTATGGGGGCTTGCTCTGTGGTCAAACAAGGGGCCAGGCTCTGCCCCTCACTGCCGCTGCTCTGGGCTGCTGCCTTTTATGTGGGTTAGCGTGGAAGCTCTGAGATGATTAATTCATTTGTTCCAGGAATATTCTGCCCCTAGGTGCCTGCGTTACTGTGAATCAATTTAGTACTTTGGGGCCGGGATTAATGCAAGTGCCGATGGAGCATGCACAGGAGGAAGGAGGGGGGTGGAGAGGGGGGAGCAGGGGGATATCCAGGACACAGCTAGCAACTCTTTAAAATGAAAAATACACAGACGGAGTGTTTTAAGGACAAAATTCGCTCATTTGTTTTTCAGTCCTCTCGGCTATCATGCTAAATTCGGTTCATTGAAAGGCAGCGAGCTAGTCAGTGTTTCAGGCTGTGCCTTATAAATCAAGGCTGTAGCAAGGAATTTGAAATGTATATCGAGTCTGGCTGTTCTCTTACCTCCTGCTGTAATGAATTCATGTCTGCAGACAACAGACACAATTATTATGGAAATTGCACGCACACACACGCACACACAGGCACACACACAAACACACAGAGGAAAACAGGGTTCTTTTCAGAGCCCTTGCTTTATTGCTCCTAGTCCAGGCCTCCTGACTGTGCCTGACTGAGCTGTCACAGCTGGTGGCAGGATTTTGCCCACCTTCTCAGGCACCTGCTGGGGGACATCACCCATGGCTCAGCAGTGCCATAGGAAGTGTGGGAAATGGCCACACCTCCATCCCCTGATCACTCTGAGGAAGCTGACTGTAATGAAATTAAGTAAATAAACCCAAATTCTGCTAAGTGTTCAAGCCTGATGTTGTGGTGAAGGGAATCAAACAAGTGAGTGAGTAGGACTGTTGTGATGAAAAGCTGAGCATTTCCTGGACCCCATTTTGAAGGCTGGAGAGGGACTTTTTCCTAAAGCAGGCAGTAATAGGACCAGGGGTAATGGCTTTCAACAAAGGGAGTAGCCTTAGATTAGCTATTAGGGATAAATTCTTGATTGTGAGGGTGGTGATGCACAGGAACAGGTTGCCCAGAGAGGCTGTGGATCCCATCCCTGGAAGTGTCCAAGGCCAGGTTGGATGGGGATTTGAGAAACCTGCTCTGGTGGTTGGTGTCCTTGCCCACAGCAAGGATTGGAACTGGATGTTCTTTAAGGTCCCTTCCATCCCGAGCCATTCTACGATGACACTATTTTCTCCTGGGCAGCAATGCCTCGGCAAAACCCTTCTCTTTCAGCCCTACATCGAAAGGAACCCTTCAGTCAGGGGCTCAACACCATCCGGGGGCGGCGGGGATGATGCTGGGGCGGGGGATGATGCTGGGGCGAGGGATGATGCTCGGGTCGTGGTCCAGCCGCCGGGCCGGCCCGGCAGAGGGCACTGCTCCCTCAAGAATTCCGTGTCTGAGCTCCAAACCCAAACCCAGAAACCAGCCACTGCCTGAGAGGGGCACCTGCAAAACCACAGGAAAGCGAGCGCAGGGCGCTGGGGCACTTTTCCCTTTCTTTCCTCCTTTTTTTTTCACAGGGAAACCTAGAACTATTCACCTCTTCGGGGTGTTTAAAATAAAGCCCGAAGATTTCCTTTCTGTGCCTAAAAGTAAAAACGAGCAGACCTTGAGCTCGGCAGGGTTAGGGGTGAGAAGGTGCACACACATCCTCAGTGTTGCTGACCACTAACACCACGATATTCTGTGCCAGCAAAAGGGCACCAGTGGCCAAAATCCTGCAGCTTGCACATACATGGATTTAGTTCTCCTTCATCTGAAGGGAATGCATTTCTTTCTCCTCCAGCCCCAGAGTTATGCACCTTTTTGTAAAACCTCAGGTTGTGGTTTTTCTGTGTGTGTTTGTGTTTTTTTGTTGTTTTTTTTTTTTTTTGTTGTTGTTGTTGGTGGTGGTGGTGGTGTTTTTGTGTTTTTTTTTTTTTTTATTTTTTTTTAAGTTTCCTTTATTTGTTTGGAGTTTTGTTTGGTTTGGGTTTGTTTGTTTGTTTTTCCCTTTTTGCGTGTGTTCTTTTCCATAATTTATTTGGTAGAATCACGGAATTGTTTGGGTTGGAAGGGACCTCAAAGATTATCCAGTTCCAACCCCTCTGACATGGACAGTGACATCTTCCACCAGACCAGGTTGCCCAAAGCCCCATCCAGCCTGGCCTGGAACATTTCTAGACATGAGGCATCCACTATTTCTCTGCATAACCTGTTTCTGTGCCTCACCACCCTCTGAATAAAGCATTTCTTCCTCACAGCTAATCTAAATCTCTCCTTATTTAACATAAAACTGTTCCTCCTTATCCTATCACTCTCTGTCCATCATTTCCACACTGTGATGGGCTGTTCCTTGGCTGCATTTTGTTGGTGGCTCAAAGACTAAGGCAAGGGCAGGACAAAGCAGAGGTGTCTCAATGATGCAGGAAAAAAAAAAGCCTCACAAGAGAAATTGTCCAGCTAATGATATATCTGAATGTTTCACACAAATCCTTCTCAACTGCTGCAGCTTGAAGAGAGTTGCTCTACCAGAACCTAGAAAACTTTACTATATCAGTGGTATTTTTTTATTAGAGTACTTAATATGGAAGTTTCCTCAATTCAAACTAATTTTTTGGGCTGCATGCATATGTGAAGCCTGTTCTGCAAGTGCAGCTGAGGTACAGAAGGGACTGCACGATGGCACAGCAGTTCTTACCTCCACATCAGTGGCTAACAGCAGCCGAGGGCTGCATCGATGGCTGTCACCATCTGTCACTGAGAAAGGGTTTGATAGTTTGGAGTTGTGTTTTTATGGGTTGAGTTTCTAGTTAACAAGAGACCACCAGTGAAACAGGCACTTTTGCTAATCGTTATGGAGGCCAGAGATTGGCTAGATGATGGAAATGGAATTTCTTTCTCATCTAGCTCTGGCCAACACTGTGTGAAAAATAGAGCAAGCCTTAAATTGGGAAAACAGAGTTCATCAAATTTTGAACTTCCACAGTTGTTTTCGTAGTGCAGGAACCAGAATGGACTTCTTCTCTTTCTTGTGAAATAGGCCATAGTATCCTTTAATGAAATGTGTTAGCAGGATAACTCTTGAGATATTTAATTTAGTGATTTTTTTTTTTTTTCAGAGACCAAAACCACTCAGCAGTAACTGGTGCTAATTTTGTTAAAAATTAGGACAAATTTTTGCAAAAACAAGGAAAAAATCCTGAAAAGTGTCATTTTTTTCCCAACTAAAATGTATTTAATGTGAAATTCTCTTTTGTTCCCAGGTGAAAAATGGCCTAGCCATTACTGAATGTTCACTCCAAGCCAGGTTTGTGCTTTCTAGGATATTTATTTTTCTTTGCTTGTAATAATCAGTCACCACACTGGAAACCAGACCTTTAGCTGAGGTTCATTTGAACCCCTTGCCATTGCCTGTCTTTGAAAACTTTTACAGATTTTGAAGTACTTACACCTTTTATGTTTCCTCTCCTCTCCCTCTTGTTATGTTTATTTTTGCATTAGACCCACCCCAGCAGACTTGCTGAGGATTAGGCTCCTGTTGTGATCCTGTTGCACAAGCGCGTAGCGAGAGCCTGTTGCTGCCCCAAAAACTTTTGTAAACAGCGTGATGAAGGCAGATGACTTTTGGGAGTGGAAGCAGGGAAATGGAGACACAAGAGCTTATCCAAGGTCAAGGCTGGGACCAAATCCAGATTTCCAGTGTCCTTGTCCAGGGCCTGACTCATGAGTGGCTCAGGCTTTTCCACCCTGACCTCTTCTTCAGTATTTTGCAGTTAGGTGGACTTTTCCACTGGCCTTCCCTCCCATTTCACACCATCTTTGGGGGAGCCACCTCCTTCCTGGTCACACCTTAGAGGAGATGGGTAGGGAGAGGTCAGACACCAGCAGAGGTGGCTCAGCTGAGCTCGCTGAGCTCCAAACACTATTGCCAGCAGTTACTGGAGCCACATGTTTCGAGGGAATAGAGAAGAAACCCACAGCACGAATTATGAAATGGCTTACCCCTGGGAAAGTTTCCTTTGAACTGCTCTCAGTTAAAGGATGACTTATGGCCTTGAGCTCTAGTTGTTTGGGGTTTTTTTCTTAATATTTACTATTTAAATTCTAGATGTTCTTGTTACCCAGACTTGTTTGTGCTTGGTCTGCCTAATTTAAGCAAAAGCAGCTCCTCAGGGCAGAGTTCTGGTCTTCTTAGGATTTTTAATTACCATGTCACCCCTAAAATCATGCAGATAGTAATAAATAAAACAACAATCCTGAGTTCTTCTGGTTTTACCCAGTCTTTCCTTCTCTTTTTGGTGTTGGTTAGGCATACTCCTTGTGTTGAAATCATCTTCATCCCAGATTTTAAACCAAAAGAAAATTGTATTCAAAGGAACCAAATCTCATCCAAAGAGATGAGGACCCTGTTTGGGATGGCTGCATCTTCGTTCCTGTGACCTTTTTGGTTTGGGCACCTGGGTCAGTAGAGAAATTCAGTATCAAGGGTCAGACCTTCAGCCAGGTTAAGTCAGGCTGCTTCCCAGAGGGTGGTGGGAACTGAGGGCATGGCACTTGGAAAGCTGCTCTGGGGCACTCACCAGACAAGATTCATTTTGGGATGGCTTGTGAGGTGGAATGAGCCCCTCAGGAAAGAGCTCCAGGAAAGCCACAGCCATCCTCCCTGCTCCTGGCACAGCAGCCAGACTGGCTGAAACCAGGGCGTGCTGGCAGGGGTGGATAACTCAGCTCATCTCTAAATGAGACAAAGAAGATGTGGCTCTTACAGGGTCCTTTCAAAGCTGTTGTTTTGTATGGCTTTGAGACCACCTACCCTGGAGCTGGCACACGCTGAGGAGGTGTCTGTGCTGATGGTGAAAGCAGGGGACACTGCTTTTGGAAAGCAGGGGGTGCCACCTCACCTGTGAGACCTGTGGACCTGGAGCTGGGTGTACTTCACTTACAGAGGGTTTGGCACCTTTGTGGTGACCCCTTTGGATCATGCACCTCCACCACAATATTGTGAATGGTTTCTCCTCAGAGCATAACAAAGGAAAAGGTTTCCCAGGGTGAGTTAACTTGACGTAGTAGCCTGAGTTACGTTTCACTGGGCTCGTCTAAATGTCACTAACCCAACAGTGAAGCAATCGAGGAAACCACACTGCAGCTACACAGATGTTGTGTTGTAAAACCCCAAACCTGCTACCCAAATCCAAGTCTCCCTGGTCCAGCCTTACTGAGAAAAATGAAGATAAACGAAAGCTGCTGTGAACTCTGGACTAACCCCTGTCTGCAGGTCTGGCTTAGATTGAAGATGACTCATTTGCTGTGGCATGGTGGTGAAAATGAGCATCTGGATTGGGTTTCCAGCATGCAAAAAGCCACACTGTGCACGCTGCAGTCCTGCACGCCGAAGTAGGATGAAACAGTGATTGTTTTAACAAGTGGATTGCTAGAGCTTTTATTATCTTCCTTCACCCCTTTCCCCCTCCCATAGTCCCAGAGACCAAAGTGGGAGAGGTCACAGAGAGGACCTTCTACCCCAATGTGTGCTAGCCTGCACCCTCAGAGAGAAGAAAGCATGCTGCCTGCCTGCTTGGAGCAGCACTCATATGCAAGTCTTCACCACAGATGGCTGAAACTGAGTTTTCAGTTCACTGGGTGTGTTATTTCTACCCTGTCTGAACCAGAAATATGTTTGCTTAAATATTTTCTCTGAAATTTCACTTTTGGAAATTTGCCTTGTAGCATTTTTAGAACTAGATCACTTGGTCATTTATTTAATTTGGGAGCTAATAATTACAATGTTATGGTATTCCTTGATGTCAGCTATTAGAACTATCATGATAGGTAATACAAATAGTACAAAACCTAAAATAAACCACCTAAGAACCTTTTGACATTATATTCTCAAGTTTCAAAACTCCAAAATCTGACCTCAGCATGCCAACGTGTTCTGGGTTGAAGGCGCCTAACTCATTTTTATTTCATTCCAGTATCTCTTCAATTAGATCATTGCAAAAAAAGATTAAAATGGGTAAAGGCTTCAGTTTTCCATTATAAATTCTGTTGCCACTACCCTGCACCTGCAGCAGAGACGCTTACGTGAGGTACGTGTTTCCATTAAGTCTGGGTGAGAGGCTTTTGCCCGAGTCTTAGAGAAATCTTAAATGAAACATCCAGTTAAGAGTTTGATTTAATGCCACAGTGAATTTATCTTAATGTATCTTTATTTTCTCAGACCTATCTGGGCTCCAGCTCTTTTCATTAGGAGTAAATGCTCAGAAACTAAGTCGCTGCCTACTTACATGTCATACCTAACTGAGCCAAGCCAAGAGGGATTTATGATGCCAGTATTAAATATGATATGAGATATTGGCATATAGATATGTGATGGAGGCTACCAAGAGAGGGCTCCTGCTGTATTACCATGTACCTTCATGGAAAGAGCTGAAGGAGGGACCAGAAGAAGACAAGGTCAGGAGATAGGGCAGCAAGCTCCAGGTTTAGTGTTGAATATGGCAAATGTTGAAGTCACTTTGATTCCTGGTGATGGTGAGCTCTACAGCGCATCAATCACAGGTTTGTGGGAGAGCAGCCATGCACTGCTGCCAGGAGAAGATGGATGGCTGGTGGGGAGAGGTGGGCTCCCAGGTGAGCCTGGCTGGGCCATGCACAGGCACAGCAGGCATCTTAAACCTCTCCGGCTGCACCGAGGACTCTGCAACCCCTGGGCAGGGTGGGCGTGGAGCTTTGTTCCCAGGGACCTGCTTTGCTGAGCAGATGTGCCACTCTGCTTCTTTTTTTATATATATATATATAACAACAGGAAGCATCAAAACTGTGCCCACTTGACTCACACTGGGGGTGAGCAATAAGCCATCATGGGCAGGTGAGAAGCACTTTGCTCTGTACCTGCTGTTTCTCACCTCCTAGTGCTCAGCCCAGTCTCCAGGGTGGAAAGCCCTGACCCCAACAGCTGAGTGGGAGAGGAAGACAGCTGAAACCAAAGAAGCCTTTCCCAGAGGTGTCTGATATTGCCAGTGCACTGTTAGGACACACACAGGAACAATACAAAGCTGCTCACAACCTGTGTCTCCACTGACCCACCCACCACTCCTCCTGCCAGACTGCCAGGAGGGCATCCAGGACCCCTTCTCCTGACTGGACTGAGAGCTGGGGTTAAATCCTGGGGGGCTGAGGCTTGCACAGCTCACAGAGTGTGCTGCCCCTGGCCCTTTGCACAAGTGTCCTTGTCATGGGGCAGCATCAGAGTGGCAGGGCTGTTCTTTGCATTGTCTCATCTTTGGTCGTCCCCTCCTGTCTCTGCACTCTGCCCTGTGCTGAACAGGATAGCAGAGTGAAGATAATGATCCTCATTTGTATCAGTTAAAGCCTCAGCCCACTCTGGAATTTACTTCATTAGGACTGTAGGCTGAATTTATTTTCATTTCTCCTACTCTAATGCCTTGCTGCAGTGTAACTGAAGCATCTTTTTTGAGTGTACTAAAGTAGCAGAGTTGTCTCTTCTCATTTCTTTTAACCTTCTTCAGCTTTCTCTTCCCCCGCTTCCCACTTCTCCTTCTTGCTCTTGTTTGTGCTACTTATTTACCCACCCCTTTATTCACGCAGCCTCTGATGCTGGGCATCATCTGGATTCATCATCCACTAGCAGTGGAAAGGCAGCAGGCAAGGATGCCTGACACACTCAGCACATCACTTGGCCTGTGGGTCAAACCCTAATCTCACTGTGGGGGACAGGTACCTACCCCTTTTCCCCTGGCTATAGCAGGGCAGAAGATGGACTAAAAGTAAGAGACTGAGGGAGGGCAGAAAGATCTTGCTGCCTCTGGGGCAAGGAACAAAACAGCAGGGAGAGACAAGAGACAAAATTCTAAAAAGAGGGAAACAGAGGCGACCCTGGGAGTGGAGATCACTGCCCCTAGCACAGAGCTGTACCTGTACCAATGCAGCTGTGCACATCCTACCCTGATGTGGCCAAAAGCAGTGCTTCATGTCCAGCCCTGTCCCAGGGGCTGCGACAACAGTGGCCTTTGAGGAGATGCTCCACCCGCAAGAGGGCTGGACCCTCCCGTTCCCCCTTACACCAGTTTGTGCCTCTGATGGACAAGAGACGGGACAAAGCAAACTTTTTTATTGTGCTTTTGTGGGTCGCCGCCTCTCGGCGCTTTCACCCTGTGCTCCCTCTGCTGGGGAAAGTGAAGAGGTGAAACCCAGCCCTAAATCGGCAGAATTGGCCGGAGAAGTGTTAACATGGTATTGCACTTTCCACTCTGTCACGTACCTGTGTAGCCGTAGCTGAAGCCACTGACTGCCTGTGGATCTACACAGACATTTGTTCTTTTTTCCATAGGTTTTCCTGTGAGTCTATGCTTTAAAAGAGATATACAGCCTTCTTTCATAACAGCCTGGCTTTACTATAGCTGGTCTTGTGCCCTATGTTTGACCCTAACACGGGACTATTTCCAAAGCTTGACCCTAAACTCAGAGTGCTGGGGGCTCCGAACACGCATCACTTCATTTTCCCACACCCTTAGAAACTCTATAGAGGCAAAGAAGTCCTTCATTAGGGTAAACATTCCACATAGCACCGGTGCTGCATTACAATGCTAGAAATGCCTGCTTTGAATAAGGGAAATGGCAAAGTTTAAATCTGTGTGCTTATGTGCTGCACAAACTTGCACCTGCACCAGTGCTGTCAGTGGGCAAGGAGAAAGAGTGTGCCAGGCTCTTCAGCTGCTTTGGATGTGGTGGCAGCACTTTTGCTTCCACAGAAAGCTTTATAGACATGCTTCCCATCAGTGGGCAGTCCCTGGCTGCATTATTTCATTCCATTGAAACAAATGAGTCTGTGGCTGGATCTGACTGCGTGGCCTTCAAGAGAATTCACTCTGTATCTTTCGTGTTAGTGATATCTGTGAAAAACAGGAAACTGTTTCCCCATCTCATTCACGTAACAGATAAGATGAGAAATTAGCTGCTGGATGAGCACCCCAGGAGCTGTTCGTTCTGTCACAATAAATAAGGCTCTGCTGCCTCCTGTGCACGTGCATCACACACACACACACACGCACACATGTGCACCAACACACACATCATGCACACTCACACTCACGCTGTCTCCCTTTCAGGTTCATCTTCTCCCTTGAGAGCAGCTCTGCCTCATTGTTACTCTCTTCCTGATCTGGAAAAACGTTCCTCCCTCAATTTCTCTTCTCTCTTGCTTCCTCCCACATCTGCTGCCTGTGGAGTGCCCGGGCTCCCCACACCTGGCTGTGTGCACCCCAAAGGAGGAAGGTTTGCGTGGGGAGTGGATTTTCACAGCATGGTACATCACCCTCCTCCTTGTTAGTCTTCCTCCTTCTACCTCCAGGGGCAAGGACCAGACAAGAAGCCAGATGTGCCACTGTGGTGAGCCCCAGCCATGATCCCATCCAGGGACCCCCTTGGATGACCTCCATGGCTTGACAGCAATGATTTTGCCCCAGCCCAGTGAGGACCACACTGTCCTTCTACACTTCTCCCTCTGCAGACATCCCCAGCATCACGTCCAGGTATCACTGTCACCCACAGGTGACAGGTAGCATTGACTTTCTTTTGACATTTGCTTTTCCCACCACCTCACATTTTGCCCGGTTTTGGACAGTAAGATGAAGTCAACAACAGGCAGAATTAATCATGTCCAAGAGATGCAAATAGTCTTTAGGATGTAACAAAAGTATTCCCAGGAGGATGCTGGAGAGGGAGAGGGTGATTTTGCCCTCCCAGTTGTCTTCCTGCAGCTCCAGCTTGGGGGAAGCTCACAGCCTTGGAGCAAATTTGAAAAAAGGAAAGTGTAGTCAAAGCAGAGGTGGTGCTTTTTTTTTATTATTTTTGCGTGTTTTGTTTAATGTTTAGAAAACTGAAGAAAAGGAAATCAATTATGAGGCCTACCTGAATTTTATTTCCTCACCAAAAACCAAATTACTCAGCAAACTTATCGCTTGCTATTGCAGGCCTTGGTATTAAAGAAAACAATCAGGCCAGCAGGATTAATCTCTGACAGCTGCCTTATCTTTAACTTGCACCTTTGTTATTTTCTGATGAGCTTCTCTTTTTTTGCTGCCACGTTGTACCATACCTCACTGGTTCCTTTCATTTTATCATCAGGCAGGAGCGGAGGACCTTTCAGTTTATTAAAAAACCTTTATTTGTGAAGAACAAAGAGAGGGGAAAAAAGGCAAACAATGAGGTCAGACAATCTCCTTATTGCCAGGAGTCACTCACCTGTTATTTAGAGTGTTATCAGTTAGAGGAGACTTGCATCATTGAAAATCAGCCCCTGACAGCACACTCTGTTAATGCACACACACACATGTACGTGCATCCACACAAAAGACCCTCACGATTGACTCGTACCAACCTCCAGACAAGGTCCTCTCTTGCCAAGCCTATAATACTTTCACAGGAAGAAGTCCATTCTTGCTCTGGCTCGGTGCAGTGGTCAGGGGCTTGGCACAGGAACACAGCTTTGACAAGTCTGGCTGTGCCAGGCTACTTCTGTGTCTCAGTGTCCTCTGCCCCTCAGGAAACCCTCCTGTCCTGACCTGCCTTGTGCTCTCCTGGCAGTGCCTCTTGGCACACAGAGGGACTCTGAGATTTGCTCTCAAACAACACCCTTCTCTTCTCCTGTGCCTCTCCAACCTGGCTTTGCTAAGGAGGTTGGCTCATGTAGGACCCAAAATGACTTTGTCAAGTAGGGACATGTCATTGCTCAGCTGCAGTCCTCAATGTCGTGCAGATGTCCATCCCCTTGGTGCAGGAAATGCCTCCTGCCTTGGTCCTGCTGGTGGGTTTTGCTGTGGAAGCCTTCACAGAAACTTGTATGGGCATCATGTGCATGTTGTGAGAGGGGTGGAGTCAGTGCTACTGAGAAATCTTCTTCCCTTCCCTTCCCTTCCCTTCCCTTCCCTTCCCTTCCCTTCCCTTCCTTTCCAATTTTTTGGGGGCTTTGGTTCTGTTTTTTTTGACAGTGTGTTTTGGTCAGTATCTGTGTCCTTTCCTCTCTAGTCCAGCAACAGTCACATATTGCAGTGAACTCTCAATATGAGCTTGAAGGACACATAAAACCCAAGAATCCCACTGCAAGGATAGCAATCAGTGGCATCCCATACAATCTAAGGGAGGTAATGTGGTTTACTCCCTTTTGTTTGGCCATACCTACTTATCCTTTCTGGAAATATACTATCCTTGTCTTTGCTTCCCTGGCTCTCCAGTAAACAGAACTGGCCTGAAGCAATTGTAATTATTTATTTGATTTCATTTATGCTGTGCACAATCTGAGATTGCATTAGCCACAGTTAAAATAAAAACAAATCAAACCTCATATTCCCTCCTGAATTATACTGCCATGACAACAGTGAAAGTAAGTGTCCTCACCAAAACCTCCCTTCTCAGCCCACCCCAATATTTTAAACTAAAGCTTAAAAAAAGAGGCAAGTTTTGCAATGTGCCCTGAAGGTTTTCTACACAAGGAAGCAAATTCAAGAGCTGTGGGCTGTCTTCTACTGATGAAAAAAAAAAAAGCCATTTCCAAATGTGCTTCTTGAAGGACTTTCTGTTCAAATGCCTCAACTCATCTCCACGGTGGACCCAGAGTTCGCAGGCAGAGGTAATCCCTGGGGGATGAGCAGGTTCAAATCACAAGGAGGTTTAGAAACTAAGGCCTGAATTGCACCTGGAAATGAACTGAAAATTGGCGCAGCCTGTGTGCCATCTGCGCTCTATGGTTTGTGTCTGAAATGTGGATATGCAAGCAGGCAGCTGCATGCTGCAATTAGCTGAAGTTTCTGAGTGGTCCTCAGACGTAGAGCTGAGCAGACCACATGGCAGTGATCCAGTCTGGAGATGAGAAAAGCACAGACAATGGCGACACAGTCCAACAGGACAAGAGGTTGAAATCTCCTCACCAAGCAGATAGGAGAAGGGGAAATAAACACTCGTAGCTCCTGCTGCCACTGGAACATTCAAAAGCATCTGGAAATCCAGGAGGCCTTCTCCAGCCGGGCAACAAAGGGCAAGGCTTCCCTCCATCCAGATGGCGAGCATCACTTTTGCCATCTCCCCCAATTATTTCCTGCCACCATTATCGTTTTGATTTCATGTGCAGTCAGCTCTTGTCTTCCAAAACCTGGATTTGGATCGAGCCTGAGAAAGCCAAATGTCTGCAAAACCTGAAGTCCTATGAAATAGGAGTCACAGTTGCTGAACAACACGAGCATTTTGATGGCATTGTTTTCCAGCACTGTGATGGTCCCTTTGTGAGCACCACAAGCCATCTGTGGAAAAAGCAATGACATAACCCCCTAATAACCTGAAATACATGTAATTTTTTACTCACATGGCAGAACCTCTTGATCATAAACTGAGAGGGTGCAGAATATAAATGATCTGGGGCATAAGCCCTGTTAGGGAAGACTCTGTCTAAAGTTTGTCTCAAAGCTGGAGGTGTCCTTGCTGCAGTGAGCAAAGTCTATTTGAGGCTTGCTAGGGTTATCACATTCAGGATTCAGAAGTGTGGTGAATTCCAGCCCTAGTTACAGGGGCAAAGAGGTAAAATCACTGCACCTCAGAGGTTAGACAGCTATGCAATCTAATGGCAGCCACTTGCAGCTAAAAGCAGTTTCATCCATGAAACAATGAACCCATGGAAACTGAGACGAGTTCATGTGGGGAGCAGACTCCAGTTTTTTGAGAATGATTGTATGGCAGGAGCAGTAATATGGAAATCCACCTTATTATATCACCTAGGTGTGAAAGATTTGGTTTAAGGGTATATTTGCTCACTGTGCTAATTGAAATGGAGAATATACTCTTTTAATTGTTTTTCTTGTTCAGCAAATGTTGAATACCCAGTGTGGGATGGCCTGCTTGATTTTGTTCCGACACACCCAGCATCCTGAGGACTGACAGCTGATTTCAAATTGGCCAGCTTTGACTGTGGTGTGTGAGACAGAATGGCAGCACAGGCTGAGGCTGTTGTTGACAGTTAAAATAATGATCTTTTTACTAGTGAACTGTGCACGTTTGATCTTGAGTCACTGAGAGAAAACAGCTTGGAGAGAGATCTGGGAGGCAGCTTGTGTAGCTCCTTCCCTAATGCAATGGCAGGGCAGACTCACACTTGAGATTTCTGCTCACTTGATCCCAGCTTCAATCTCGTCCAGCTTTGACTTTGTTCCTGGCACAAACTGCACTTTGGTTCAGATCTGCTAGTTTCTATTTATGCTTAGAAGAAGACCAATTAGGGTCAGTGTAATAGTCTGCATACTGGATTTGGTAGTCTTGATTTTAGAATTGTCTTTTTGAGCTCTGTGACCTTCTGAAACTTTGAGAGCATGCTGTCACCAGATCTTCTGCTTACAGAGATGTCCTAACAAAACAAATCACTTGACCAGCATGATCCAAGTTTGCTATGGCTTGTTGTGTGGACTATGCCAGTCAATCCCAAGGAATCCCCTCCACTTGTTTTTCTTCCCATGCTGCATTGAAATCAGTTATATACCTTAGTTTTCAAGGCCTGATTTCCCAGCTGGAACATCACTGGTTCACCATCATCTTTTGCATGCTCATGAAATATCTACTTCCACCTCCAGTCAAACAACTTTCTGGTATCTATTGCTCTATTGTTACATTTCCAAACAAGGGCCTCTGTGTTTTCTTCCCTGTTGCCTTGTTAAAGTTTCAAACAAGTGTCTCTCTGTTTTCTTTCCTGTTGCCTTTTGTACTCAAGATACATCCCCTGCAGCCAAATCCAAACTTGCCTTATTATCGCTGTCCAACCCGCCTTCAAACTGTCCTTTATAATGGTATCTATAAAAGACTGAACCACTGCTTGTGGGTGTGCTGGAATGACTGCCTGTCCAGCTGACTATTATTTTCCTGTTATTTCCTTGTATTTCCTTCCTGTCTGCATTTGCCTGATGTCTCCTTTCTCCCACTAAGCCCCATTTCTTTGTAGTTTAGACCATTTTCTTATGTTGTGCTTATACAGTGTATGCCATAATGTGAGCCTTGTCTGTGCCTGGGACTCTTGGGCTAGACAGTGGTTTCCATCAGGTGGGGCTGTACTGCTGGGAGACAGAGGGGTCTCTATTGCCTGTTGCTAGCCCTAGTTAGTGTGGGACACATGGTCCTCAATCCTTCAGTGTGGCTGTGCAGCCTCCTGACACTCTCCCTGAGTCCAGCCCTGTGGACTGTGCAGAAGTTTGGAAGGGTTTTCCAGTGAGGAAACACAAAAAGGTGTAGGGTCGAGTCTTTATCTGGTGCAAAAAGACAAAGCTGCCATCCCAGCTACAGGAGGCACAGGCACAGTATACGAGGGCAGAGAATGAGAGCCCTGCAGGTGGGTAGACGCTGTGGAGTGCCTCTGGTTTGAAGGAGTCACCACGGGCTCATGCCTGTCAGGAGAAACTCCTACCAGGTCAGCAGGAAGCAGGGAAGGAGGAGAGAAGAGAAGAGAAGAGAAGAGAAGAGAAGAGAAGAGAAGAGAAGAGAAGAGAAGAGAAGAGAAGAGAA
>JAWWTY010000077.1:59402892-59486919 GCA_035222235.1 Margarornis squamiger
GAGAAGAGAAGAGAAGAGAAGAGAAGAGAAGAGAAGAGAAGAGAAGAGAAGAGAAGAGAAGAGAAGAGAAGAGAAGGAAAACAAAAGGCATTGTTTGGAGCTATTGCCCAAATTTGTTTCAAAGATATAACTGTATTTTTTCCACCTCAGCGGAATAGAGAAATTCCATGAAAGAATTTTAAAGATAAGTACCAGTTAAGTAGCCCCCAAATAATCATATTTTTATTTGAGCTTTATATTTCTCTTAAGTTAAATCCATTAGTAGATTAGGTTTTGCCAGCTCTATTCATGGCCATTTGAACCCTGAATCCTTTCAAGAAAATCAATGCGTGGCTTTCCAGCTAATTAGCATAGCGTTAATAAAATGTATAAGGCGGCCAGGGCTGCCGAAAGCCCTCACTCGCCTCACCAGGGCTGCGGGGAAGGTCACCGAGCCCCGGGGGCAGGGTGGGAGGGGATGCGCATCCCGGGCCGGGGGGAGCGGCGGGGACCGGGCGGGCAGGGACGGCCGCCCCTCCCCTGCTTTCCGCCCCCCTCCCGCTTTCTTCTGCAAATCAAAGCCGCCATCTGCTGTGACAAGTGTTCCCATTCACCTTTTCCCTCTTATCTGCTCCCTCGCAGGGAAGTGCTCTGGAGGCTGACAGCCTCGTCTCCCTGCTGAGGCTGCATTTCTGCAGCCACTGCCCCCTCCCTCCACCTCTCCATCCCTCCATCCCTCCATCCCTCCACCCCTCCATCCCTCCATCCCTCCACCCCTCCATCCCTCCACCCCTCCATCCCTCCATCCCTCACTGCCCGGGGCACAAGGGGGCCCCAGGAGAGTGCCGAGGCTGCGGGTGTGTGGGCGAGGAGGGGTGGTGGAGGTGCCTCAGATGCCCAGGGTACCCTGTCGTTCCCCAGCATCTCTCAGCATCCATCTCCAGCTGTTTGCTCCTCACTGTGTTACTCTCATTTTTGAGGCTGATGTGGGCCAAAGGAGATGATGGGTGGACACCCTTTCTTGTTTTCCCTTTGCCCTCTCTCCTGCAAACTTGAGCAGCTCACTGGTATTTTTCATTTGCTGAGAGGAAACCATTTGGGTGGCAAGAAGCTTAAGCTAAAATGTGTAAGAGGCCCTGATAAATCACGGCAGGAATGGCAATGCAGCAGATCGCAGAAGTGCTGGGGGTAAATATTTTTTTCTTTTCCACCCAGTCAGCTCATGCTGACACATCTGCAGTTCCATAGGTGTCAACAGAGAATTATTTCCCTGCATGAAGGAAACGTGAGAAGGTAAAAAAAAAATGATGGAGGAAAGGATAAAAAGCTCCTCTGAGTACTTTTTTCCTGCTGTAAGGGGGAAAAAAATCCCTTTATTTTGTTCTTTTGTCTGGATGTAACATTTTACGCCACTTCCCTTCTATTCTTCCTTATCCAATTTTAAAGGCTGTGGCTATCTCACATAAGTATTCCTGTGGCAGGCTATTAGCCTGCTGAAGGCTGCCAGCGTGGGCAGCAGCAGCAGCTCTGTCCTCCAGGCTTCACCCTTGCAGTCCCAGGGTGTTCTCAGGAGGGTATCGAGTGATTTCTCTGATTGTTTGAGTGTTGATGTTGCTTCCTTGTAGAGTAAATTCCACTCTCTCGGCTTTTCACAGCCTTTGGCCCAAACCCTGCTGTCCCAGTGCCTCTCTGCACAGCTGCACAATGAGGCTTTTCCCTTCATTTGAACCACTGGAGGGTGAAAGGACTTTGCAGGTTCAGTAAAAATGAAGAACAAAATAACTTCCATTAGAGGCAGAATTATTAGTTACTGGTAACTGATGGAAGGACATCACTAGATGGATTTACAGGAGCTGCAGATATGGGAAGGAAACTGAGAACGTGTGGTAAGCCCTGCCACTGTTAAACTTGGCTTAAGACTGGCTCGGGTTTTGTAGCCTTTTGACTCTCGTAGGTGCTTCACTCATGGCAATGTGTGGTTTAATGCTCTTCTCTTGAGAACTGTTACTTAACATTTTCATTAATCACCCAGCAATATTTGAGCTGATACAAAAACCTTTAGGTTATTCAAAGCTCCTAAAGACTGTGAGGAACTTCATAAATTCAGAAAGGTAGATAGCTCAAGTCCAAATATAAATAGTGGAAAAAGATGAAGGACAGCCATGGACATAGTTTGAATAACTATTCAAATCACAGGGGCTAGTGGGGTATCTAGAAAAAAAAAATAATGCAAATAATGTGTTAGAGTCGGTGGGACTTAACAAATTTGTGTAATTATAGAGTCTTCAGACAAAAGAAGAAAAGTTTGTCTATCTTACAAAACTTTTCAGGTAATCATAAAAAAAAGAACCAAGCAAAAAAGATCTCTGTATGAAAGATGAAAGGATCTGCAATATGAAAGGATTGACGCTGGCTATGGAAGTTGTTGGAGATGTGGAAAGATTACCTTGGAGAGAGAGGGGTAAACGTGAAATCTGGAGCAGACCAGGGACTTTCAAGGTGCTCACAGAGGTCTGGAACCCAAAGGATGTCTAAAAGGGAAGGAGAGCTGCCCTCTGCACAGTGGTATAAACCCTAAACCTCCATGGCATAACTCAGACCCAGTGTCTGGCTTCAGAAGACACTTTCCAAGTTGGGAAGTTATTTCATAACTGTGCACTACGAATAGATTTGCCTTGTCATCAAACCTGCTCATACTGGTGGCTTATGGAGTCCTGGTACTTGTCTCCACTGCTAATCTGTTATGGGATATAATTACATGTCTCTGTGCCAGGGCTCTCAGTTAAAAAATTCTTTTAAAAAGGTTCCTAATATTCTATCATTTAATGTCCTTGGAAGTTGTTTCAAGGTCTTTCTACCCATATGCTGAGTGTTTTTCTCCCAGTTTGAATGAGTCAGGAAGTTTCTATGGGAGGACATGGATCTGGATCCAAGATGTGCTTTTAAAGAAAAGAACCTCTCCCCAGCAAAATAAAATGTGTTTGGCTAGTGCAGCATCAAAGCGCTGAGCAGCACTTTTTCTGAGCATGAAACATATTGACCAAAATTCCCTGTCTTGTTCGATGGGATTATGATAAAGTGCTGTGGCTTCATTGCTGTTACTGCCATGATGGTTTGTTTAGGTTAACATTTGTAGCACTGCTAAAAAGCAACTCTCTGCTTGTTCCTGATTCAGCTGTTCTTCTTTCCTGTGCTGGGCTACAGAAAAGTGAAAACACAGAGGTGAGCTGTGACTGGAGTGGCTGGGATGGAGGGCAAAGCTTGAGACTGGAATGTCTCCACTGCTGCCAAGTGTGTGCATGTCTTGCAGTGCTTTGGGGGCATTGCCAGTGACACAGAGCTTTGTCTTTTGATTTTTTCCATGTGACAGATACAAACTGCTTTTCAGCTTAGCTTGCTCTTGCCCCCACAGCAGCGATGCCTCGGTCATGGCTCGGGTGGTCCAGCACATCAGTGGTGATGAGGTGACGTGGGAAGGTCTGACCCAGCCCTATGGCTAGAGCAGAAGGAGCTGCTAGATGTCTTCAAGGCTAAAAGACATTTATGTCATCTTTCGGGAAGCTTCTCTACCTTGAACTGACTGGCAAAGGTTAGACTAAACTTTGTGTGCTGATTAATAAAGCCTCCGTGGATGGGGTCCAAGCCAAACCTGTGAACAGTCTCTATCTCTGAATTTCAGTTTGTCGCAGCATTTACATTAAGTTGTAGATAATGTGCTCGTAAAGCATTAATCTAATACTCTGAATTAGGAAGCCGTTGCAGTTGAATTAATGTCTTTTTACAATCGAGTCTTATTTTGATACCCCTTATGTTCAATTTCCCGAAAGAAACTCCTTTCTACCTAAAATTTGCATATCTGTTTTTTAACAAATCTGGTAGAACTGCTCGATGGAAAGTGTGAGGTAGCTTGGTGAAGGTATTTCACAGGCTTAGGCACCTAAAACGAGCTGCTGTGCTTATTTTGCAATCGCTCCCTCCATTTTTAACCCATGGCTCGAAGTTGTGTTCTGGAAGTGTGAGCCGTGAGAGAGATGCAGATTGCAGAAGATACGTGCTGTTGACTTTGAATTTAAATCAGTGAGACACGCAGTGCTCACCTCGGGAGTCTGGGGGGAAGGCACTTCAAGGCTGGGGGATAATTCTGGCATGTATTTGAAAAGGTGAAACTGTAGGACCCATTTTGTAAGAAAGACAAGTTAAACTCTGCTGAGACATCCTTAAAATAAGGTAGCCCTGAAGTCAGAAGCCTGCATAATCCTGATAGTGAATGTAGGGGGGTCCCTTTAATTCCTGGTGGCAGCAAGGCAGACCTTCACGTTTCCCTCGACCCTTATTCCAACCCCTTTTCCCATGTGTGAGTAAAGGACACAGATTTGATTCTTTTACTGCACCAAGGGGTTATTGTGCTTAGGAACTGTGAGAGCAAAGTTTGAACATTACCGTGTTTGTCAACAAATATGTTTACCAGACTGTTTTGTTTATCAGCTAACTATTTGATTCTGATTGCCAGTAAGGTACAATTATGAGACAGAAAGCAAGGTGCAATTAGATTTTTCAGTGGTTTTTAATGAGTCCCTTTAAATCTTCAGGTTTACTACCTCAAAATACTCCAGGAATTTTCAACAGAGTTGTTTGCTATGTTTGCTAACTGCAGGAGCAAAAAACAGCTTGGCAAGTTAGCTTTGTAATGATATATATTCTTAATATCCAGATAAACTCCTAATCCTACTGATTTATTTTTTTGGCTTCAGTCATATCAGTTGACAGTAAAATCCTGGAGTTACTTGCATTTACTGTACAAATAAATAAATCCTTTTATCAGTTTTCAATTGGATGCTTTTAATTTTTTTCTCTCTTGTTCTTTCATTGTGAGAAACAGGAGATAACTCAAAAGCAGTTGGTTGGGGTTTTTTGTGTCACAGAGTCCATTTTCCTTACTTGTCTAAACCAGAAGTCCTGTTCTTTTCAATCTCTCTTCCTATAGAAATTTTCCTCATATCTCTGATAATATAACACTGAATTGCACAAAAAGGACTGAAACAGGATGTTTCCTGTTGTGCAAATAGCTTGGTGGGTGGGTCTGCCAATACCAATGGCTATCAATAGTCGGTTTAGATCACATCCTTAGGATTCATGGATGGAATAGACAGCTTTCCTGGTAGCAAAAGGCTGGGAGGGATTTGCCAAGCTAATTTTGGAGCAGATAGTAAGCAGCACTGTTGAAGGGGCGAGGCTCCCCATTCCTTCAAAGAAATAATTGTTGACCACTCTCTCAATAAACCATCTCTTGTTTCTGATAAACTCACCATGGTTTGCTCTGCCTCTTCTTTTCCTGCCAGGAGGATCAGGCCAAGCAGATCCAGCATTATCCGAGCCTTTTGCCTTTCTCAACCTCAGTGAGGCTCTTGTGTGCTGTGAGAAACCCATGGCAGAGGTGCTGATACTCACTGCAGATACTCCTATGGGTTGTGCCACCTCCCCAGGGTCTGTGTGGGGCAGCTGGGCACACCAGCTTTGTCCTGTGTGGAAGTGCACAGGCTTCCCAAGCAAACACAAGCCTGGAGACCACGGTGTCAGTATGGCTATGTGCTAGGCTATGGTTGTCCTAAGCCTTCCCTGTACACCTTTGGTGTAGAAAGGGATCACTTACACCTTTGGTGGGCCCTGTTTCTGTTCTCACTCCTGGCATCTTCTGCACCACATCAGTCTCAAGCCAGCTCCTGGGTGGGGAGCTTCCAGGTGTTCCCTTCCTCTGGCACCATCTCCACCTTTCCTTGTCTAGGTGTTTTCCTCTTGGCTATTTCCTTTTCCCACCACTCATGACCCTCTGGTTTCTTGTTTCTTCACTGAGCCCCACAACAGCTCTTTATTTTGGATTGTAACAGGAGCATCCAAATATGCAGAACTAGTGCAGAGTAAATAGTTTGGGAGGTACTTCTCAAAAGTGTTTAAATGTTGTCTGGGCCTTTTGTAAGCCAAGTAACCTTGGTTGTTACTTTGCCTACCTTTATGAAATTCTGTGTCCAAATTATGAATATTCACTTCTTCCTGCTCCTGAAGCAGGTGAAAAGACAGCTCTTGTGGCTTTTACTACTTGTAGAAATGACAAAAGTAGTCTTGACCAAAATGTAGACACGAGCAGAGATAGTTCTACAGTGGGCATTTGATTGATGTGGACATTTGATTTAACTTCCAAGCACCTTGGTTTTCATTCATGACCTCAGATCTGGGAATGTTTCATTTATATGTACTGGGATGCTTGGGAGATGAGGACTTTGCTCTGTGGTCAACCAACTTTAGGCTGGATTAGAGTGTTGTTGATTTGTATCAAAACAACAATAAAATTCCATTATCTAGATACCATTTCTCAAGCTTTTCATCTGATATGAATGAAACGGTACTGACTTCATTAAAGTCATGGCTTCTGGCTCCTATATTGTGTGTGAGAAGAAATGTCCACAGGGTATCTTTTCCTAGAGAGACAGACTAATTTGTGGTTTCTAGATTTCATTCTGCGTTTGTTGTCTTAAATACAGAACACAGAGAAGCAAAACTCCCAGAAAAGAAAGATATAAATGTCACTATCAGTCCCTGTATGACCCTGGTAAAAGCAGCTACAGGACTGGCTCTTCACTGCATCTTCTCAGGCTTCCTAGCTCTGAGCTAATGTTCTTATGAGGATCACTAGAAAGAAGGGTTATTGTACAGAAAATAAGTGTGTGTGTGTGTGTGGTGGAGGGCTGTGATAAAGGCAGTCAGGGAAAGTTTTTATAAAATTAGTATTTTAAGTATTCTGTAATTTGCAGCAAATCAAAACACATTATTGTGTGAATAATATGTAAAGCGATAATATTATAAATGCTTGCTACATTTCTGTATCTGCACACCCAAAGAAAATTTTATTCAATCCCATAATTTTTCCCATCCAATTGCTGTAAAAAATCTCTCCTCTCTCACATCTGTCACTATAGTACCTGAAATATGAATATGCATTCAGGCAGCAGTATCTAGGTAGACTGCAGAGAGGTTTCTGCTCTTCCCCTGCCTGTGTCAAAAATAGGTCTTTGACAAAATGGGGGAAAAGAGTCATCTTTTGCTTTAGAATTTTCCCATTTTTATTTTACTGAGAGCTGCTCTGATAATTTTGTTTTCTGTTGGCTTGACTTTTTTCACCCCAGCTTGTTTTTTCAGTAAAGAACAAACCAGAGCTGTGGGGAAAAGCAGAAGAAAGCAGGGAAAGAAGCAGCAGCCTTTACTCATCCTTAATTTTGACATAAATCTTCAGAGAGGAGTGAATGAATGAAAAAGTTTGTCTCAGAGCTGTCAAAGGCAAACATTACTGGAAGCTGTTACAGTTTTTGAGGAATCTGAATCATCCTCCCTTGCCAGGGAGCAATGAGCCACGTTCACTGAGCAATATTGTGAAGTGAGGTTTCTTCTTGCTCACTGCTGTGGTTGAATTACTGGCACTGCTCAGCTCCTTCCTGAAATACTCCATTCCTAAGACACAACATTGTGTTCAGGATCCAAAATGTGGTGATGATTTCTGTCGATCAGATTTATTTCAAATACCCTGGTGAAACTCATTGCTTTCCTATGGAGGTCTCATCTGATCCCCACTTTTTAACAGGCACAGTCCTAAATTGAGAAACCCATTTCTCTGCCTTAAACCAGCATGGACATGGATGAAACCATCCAAAACCAAAGCACTTAATGGGGCCTAGCCTTCACAACTTGAGTTCATGTGTTTGTGCTTGGGAAGTGTCTGTATTTTGTGCCACCCAAATCTTTATTATTTTTAAAGGGTTGGGGATCATTATATCTGAAAACAAAGTGTGAGGGTGATGTTGCAGCAGTGCTTGCTGAGGTCTTTGCAGAAGTAGGTGACCCAGGCATTTTCAGAGTCCTCGGTGGTGCCAGCGCTGCTGGCAGATATGCATGCATGCAAGTGGATTTAAAATGCTTGCTTATGTATGTTTAAGTGCATGTGATCTCATAGATAGCACACATTTGGCCTTGGCAACTACAAGCTGTTAGAATGCAAAGTGCCCTTTGCCGGACACAATGGGGAATTTTAAATAGGAGAATAAAAACTATTGTTATCAAGTACTGCTACTGCTTAACGTGCAATGCCAGCAGATAAACTTTTTTTTTGCTTCCCCTTGTCTTCTGCTGTCCAAGATGTCCTGTGCACAGCTGTCCTTACCTTGGCTAATTCTGGCATTATATCTGACATCAGACGCTTCCGTCCTGAGGTGGGTCCTTGACAGTCTTTAATATGACAAAATGATTTGAGCTTCCTGTCACCCAGCTTAAATCACTTTTCTACCCACACATACAAAAGCTCCAGTGCAATCCTGGATGGCTGCAAGTAAACTCTGGCTGGTCCCAGCCCAGCCATCAGCTGCACGGCACTGCATTGTCATCATAATTGGATGGGATAGATTTTCACTCTGCTTTACTAAAATTCTGTTTGTAATTGAGTAAATGTGCCACTTGCAGTTGAAAATAAACTAACGCAGAGCAACAGCAGATTGAGTGTTTTTTAAACGTGTCTGTGGGTTTCTTAAGTACATACATACATGTATATATATACACATACATCTAGACATACATATAAATAAAATGGGATAGGTCAAGTGCATAGCTAAGGTGGGAGAAATATCCCCTTCATTGTTAAATGGCATCCTGAACTCCATTTTCTCAATGTGTGTTGTACATTTGCCCCCTCAGAGAGGGTGAAAACATAAGAGCAATAGACAGCAGACTGTGGCATGGGGGAGGGTTCCCTTCCTCACACTTTCTAGTTTTGTCAAGCCACCTGAGAAGTTGATATAAAAAGGGCATTTTAGAATAAAGACATTACTCTGACAGCAAATACAAATGAAATAAAATTGGCCTAAGGCTTTGATGCCAGAACCTGAATGGAGAGCTGAGACTTGGCAATGCACTAGTTTAATACACCAGAGAAATAGAACTAGAATAATTTGCAATGCAGTATGATGAAAGAAGAAAATATAACAAACCCAAAGATTAAAATAGATTTTCCAGCCTGCATATATTCACATTTTGCACTCAAGTTGACCCATAAACACAGCAAGAGAAGTAAAGGCGCACTTTTCCCTTTTGGAACAAAGCTGTGCAGAGATACCATGTCAGGATCTTGACCTTGAGATTCCAGAGGGAAGGATCTGAGGTTCTCACAGTTTGTGGATGAATTCTCCTTCAAGGACATCTCCTGACTCTAGAAATAGCCACTACCAGCTACACTAAGCCATTGGTCTAGTCACTAGCCAAAGGTCTTGTGGTGGAAGAGAAGGAATACTGGAAGGGAAGAAGGCCCTCCCAGGACAGCTTGTGTTATAGTTTCACCTTGTCATGCCACTGATGCTCTATTTCCCTGTACCTGTGTACACACATCCTGAGCTCTCTTGTGGTCTGATTCCTTTCCTTAGTGTGAAAACTCTCGAGTTAAGGATTATTTGGAGTTTCGTGCTTGTGCAGCATTTATAAGCAGAAGTGGTCCTATGTGTGGCCACAATGCAAAGATTAAAAATAATAGCCACTGGGTTAAAGACTGAGTTGTTTCATATTAACATATGGGTCTGTTTATTTTCATATCCTCCAGAAGACCTCATTTATTGGTCTCTAATGTTTTTCAGGTTTCTATGACCCAAATATGAATTGTTTGACTTTTTTTTGCAATAGGCATTTTGGCAAGTACTGAATTCATTTTATGGTATTAAGTCAGCTGTAGAGAAAAATAAATAAATTGCTGAAGTATCAGAGCCAATTATGGGCACTGGTTCATGTGCTGGATTCTGCATTTCTCTTTTAGATATTTAAATGATTCCAGTGCACAGACCCAGTCATTCCAAGTCTTTGGATGTATTTAAAGCAATTGAAAATCCCTTTTGAACACAAAAGTCAAGTAATACTACAGTCCTTTTAACAAATATTGATGTTTACCTTAAGATTGTGGTAGGATGTAAGTTTCAAGACAAAATTCCCCTTGCTGGTAAAGGAGTGTTTGAGCTACACAGGAAAAGTGCCATAAAGTTCTGTTTTGGTTTGGTTTTTTTAAAAAAAAAACCCAAAACCCTGGGTTCAAAGACCACACTAGCTTCACCTCCTGGTAAAAGTCACTGCAGTTTCTTCAGATGTGATTGAACAGAGAGTGATCTGCAGCAAATAAATGCAAGTCACACAGAATTATACAGTTTTTTCTTAAAGGAAGACTTTGCAATCAGCTCTCTCATACAAACTGTCCTTAGGAAAGAAACCAACAATTCATATAAACCAGTCATGAGTTTGCATCTCACTCGTAAGTCTGAATCCTCCTGGTCATTACTTTTGGGTGGGAAGGGCAAGAGTACTGCTCTTGTCTGATTTTGGATGTGGAATAAAAAGATAGTGCTACTATCTATTTCACTAGGAATTTATGTATATTAAAAAAAGCAATAATTTTGTCACAAGCACTCAAATTATCACATGTAAACAGCTTCTTCGAGCCTCCTGGCAAAACCTCCAGCTTGCCACAGCAGCAGTGCACTTGTTTATTATCATATAGAGTTTAACCTGTTTTCACATTGGCCATCTGATTTTGTGCTTTTCACAAGGATTGAAAAAAATCTAGGCTAGGATGTAAAGGAAGGCGAAGCTTGTAAGCAAGAGCTGGCCAGCTGGTGGTGGAGGTTATTAACTGAGGACAAAGCAGACATTTACAACAGTGGCACAGGAAAGGGAGAATGAAACAGAGATCTTTAGTTGTATTTTTCTCCTTCAGAAATATCACTTTGTCTATGGCAGTTCAAACACTTGGGGGGAAAAAAAAAAAAATGGAATATGAATGTTTAGGCTTTCCCTAGGCATTTTCCATGCTCCAGATATCCCCAGACTGTAGCAGAGCATCCTAGCACACCACTGAAGAACATCTCAAACATGCCCTTCCCCTCACTGGCTGGAGGGACTAATTTATGAAGAGAGATTAAAAGAATTAAATATAGATAGCTTTGCTAAGTGAAGACTATAGTGGGACAAAAGAATAGCCTATAAATACGTGGAGGGGGTAAATTCCTGGGGGAGGTGAATTATTTAGGACAATAGGAGTGGGTTTAACTAAGAGTAATGGGAGGAAATTAAGAATAGGAAAAATTAGGCTGAATATATAAAAGAATCCTTCTTGACAGCTAGATCTACTTGGTCATGGATGACTGTCCCTTGGGAAGTGATGAAAGACCCATCACTTGGTACATTTAGAGGCAGGCTTTGACAAAACACCAGTTAATGCACTATGGGAAATGTGGGAGAGGAGCTGATAGGTATTCTTGGCCTCCTTAATCTTTCTGTAACACATTTCACCAAAGCAACCCTTCAGCTCCGTGTCCCCACTTTGTCCTCACCACTCTTGGACCACGTGGCTGTGTTGGAGCCACACCACCACCATTCCCACACCCAGGTGGAGGCTGGTAAATCTCCTGCAAGCTCTTCCCTTGGCATGCGTCCCTTTGGCAGGTCCAGAGGCAAATGACAGCTACCTCCACCTCAGGGCTCCTTCTGCACTCTCAGATGCCAAATTATCCTTTCCCTCCCATTTCTCTACACCACCCCATGGAGGCACTGCAGCAATTTCTCCATTTTAAAATCCTCCAGTGCAGGTGTCTTCACGCTGGGAGCCCCCTGACCCTCCAAGAGTTTGAAATGCCTCCCTCTCTTTCCAGTGTGTTTCAGGCAGATGGCTCTTGTAGCCACCGTCAGTCACAGCAGTAAGCACTGCAGCCCAGGGATTACACTGCATTTGAGTTTTGTGTTGGTTATAAAGGTGGTGATGCCTTTGTCTTATGTCTGGGAGCAGAAGAGATGTGGTTTCTGCAGCTAGCAGAGGATCCCCTACCCTGTCCTTTGCCTCCGCATAAGAATGAGATGCAGTACAGTAAAATTTGTACCTATGTTTATTATGATTAAAACTGCAGTAAATAAAGAGACGTGAAGTCTATCACATTGAAAGAAACGGGGCACAGAACTGCTCTCAACATGGCTTTGCTGTTCATTCAGGCCCTCAAAACAAGAATAACGTGCTGCGATGGAAAGATGTGACTTTCTAGATCCATCCGATATCCAACATAGTGAGGAGCTTCATTCTGACCCTTAAAAATCCTTAAACCTTCCTAGCTGAGATGCAGAATGTTTCCATATTACCCCTGCAAACCTCCCTCATCCAAAGCCTTGCTGTGACCCTGTCAACTACCGAGCGCTGCCCCACACCCTGAGGGATAAAAACCCCAGGGAAAGGGGGTTTTGAGAAGGACCAGCCTCACACAAAATGAATTCAGCAACTCCAGTTTGTCAATTTGCCCTTCTTTTGCAGGGAAAAAATACCCACCATCAACAAAAAAACCCACGCTAGTGATTTCTTTTGACTTAAACTGGGCATTCAAAAAGCTGTTTTTATTAATGAATCATATTAAGCCATCAGTGAAAGGCTCCCTGACTCTGTTTAAATAACAGGCTATGATTCCTCCCTCCCGCACCCCCCTTCCCTTTGGCTCCACTGCTATTAATTGAGGAGTTTCTTTGTTTCTTTTCTAATGAAGCTAACAGAACACATCTGTCAGGTGCTTGTATTCTTCACCCGTCTATAGTATGTAATAGCCCAGCTGGAGGCTATAATGCTACACAATACCCCTGGCCGTTACAGCAACTATTTATTCCTGGGCTTTTCCTCAGATAGGGATTTGAAAAAAGTCTGAAATTTGGGCCTAATTGCTATTTACACAGCGATAGACACCTGTTCTAGCTGAGACACTGGCTCATGAATCCCACACCTGAGACCTTAGGGAAAGCGAAGGGGAAAATTTCAAGCAGCTGCCAGTCCGGTTCAGAACCAGAGAGCTTTTCTATGAGATATGTATGTACAGTACATAAATCCGTGCCTGGGCATTGCCATAGCTACTGTTTCACGGCCAAATGTTCATTTAAAGGCTTAACATATGCTGGTTGTGTGGACACATGTACACAACCGGCAGGAAAGAGTTTTCTGCCTTTGCTTCTACATTTTTGTTGGACTCTCCCAAATCCCTTGTGCCAGGCTTTATTTCTCCAAAGATCTGTGGCTGTGGGCTGCTGCCAGCCACCCAACTTCCCCTCTTGCCTCATGTCGTGCAGCACAATCGCTCCATTTTCCCCTTGTTTATGCAAAGGATCCTGCTCATCCTCTTTGCTTTTGTTCGGGGGAGTCCTTCTTGCCCGAGCAATAGTCCCTGGTGATGGAGGCGGTGGAGACTTTGCTGTCACCAAGGTGCTGGTAGTGAGGAGCCAGTGTAAACTCCTCCAGGAATCGAAGTCAGAGCCCCTTCAATGCAGTTAGGAGTGCAAAGTGATTAGGATGCAACTGGCCCATAAAACCCCCTGTTTATTACCTCAGATGTGTGTCAAAGACGCCGGGCTGAAGAAAAGGTTTCTCTCCTTTTCTCTCCTCTCTCCATCATCATCATTCCTCCCCTGCTATATGTTTCTGTCATTGTTCCCCCACTATATGTTTCTGTTTGGTGCCAAACAGCCCCATTCATTAGGTGCAGGACAGAAATAAAATGTTATTGCTCTGCTGTGTTATCAGATGACAGTGTCCTCTGCTGCTGCCAGGGAAAGATGCTGGGCTGTCTGCTTTTTACAGAACTTTCCCTTGCACTCAGGGAGGGATTTTTGGTGTCATGTGGAAAGACTTTCAAAACAGTCTGTCTCTGTCAGATGCTCTGTCATCCCAAGCCCACCTTTATAACGCTCTCGTTTGTGAGGGATGGAGGGAGAGGCAGGAGAAGGGGTTGAATAATTAACTGGAAAAATGAGTTCTTATGTCATGCAAAAGACATCTGAGAGCTGCTGAACATCAAATGCAAGAAGGGAAGGTGAGGAAAAGGAAGGTTAATGGGTGGATTTAAAAAGAAAAAAGTGAGAAAAGCTCACACAAGGGATGAAATAAGACTACTGAGCCAAGCTGAATATTCTAGAGGCTTTTAAACACTGGTATATCAGAAACAGAAAGATCAGTCAAGGAGCAAGCAGAGCTTTTAAGATGGGGTGGGACACCCAGATTGGTGAGAAATGAAGGGGATACTGCTAATATTAATTGTTTGCCACAGGACTCACAAAAGCAGTTCAGTAGCTGAGGACAGAAACAGAAATTCATTTCCCAGAGGAGAAAGAAAGAAGTAGTGAGTGATCTCAGGGTCACTCCGGGACAGGTGATAATGAAATTAGAGTTAATGAAGATGAGGAAGACACCAGTGCCAGATGAGCCTCCACCCCAAGATTATGAAGCTGATGCTGGTAATAAATGCTCCCTGCACACGAAGAGGTGCCTTAAAGGCAGAGGGAAACCATGGCTGTGTCTGATTCTAACAGGAGTTCTGGGATCATAGTAGACCTTAACCTTTTTTTTTTTTCTAAATATTGAAGTTTTATTAGCTGCTGAATACCCAGGAACACAAACTCACCCTGGTAATGCTGTTACTGCACCTTCTCCACCTCTGGAATAGACTCCAGATTAAAGGGAACAGGCAAATCTGAATGGGTCAGATATAATTTCCTTGCTATTTGGCCCTGTATGGCGCTGGGATAACTTTCTGATGAAACCAAATCCTTGATCTCTAATAGAAACAAAAGTATGTATACACATTTGTGTGGGTATTTATATTCTTCACTGCAGAAGCTGCACATGCTTGTGAATATAAACCAGAGGAAACAAGATGAAAGCAAGCAAAAATTGTCTCTTGCAGAGACAATAAAGTGACGAGGTGACAGCTCTGATCCACAGCTGGCTTGTGCCAGGCTGATTTAGGGGGCCTCTGCCTCCAGCTGTAGCCGAGCCAGTAGGTAGGGATGAGGTGGCCGAGTCTTCAGTGTGGTGGCACTGATTTCAATTGCCTGATATCATTTGATATTCAAGTAGGGTGCTGCCTAGGGCAGCTTTGGGGATGTGCTGTCTGTTCTGCTGCTTGTGCAGTCCCCGGTGAACGTGTGTGTGTGTGTGTGTGGCTGCTTAACATCCACAAGGAGCAGACTTTGGGGCTGTGATCCTTGCAGAACAGCACTCCTGCTGATTCCCACCCCACACCTGGCAGAGAACACAGCTTCTCATTGCTTTTAAGTGCCATGGCAGGATGTTGGTGTCCTACCAGCCTCAGCCACGTTTCACCAGCGTGATGCTTCTACAGCTCTGCTCTGGACTTGTGGTTTTGTCCTCAGTATCAGACTCATCCACTGCTCCTCTCTATTTATGCCTATATGTTCTTCATTTGACCTGTTTTCATATATGAGCTGTGTCTTAAATTTTTCTTCTTAACATCCTTACACGTGTAGAAGATCAAATCATCTTCCTTCCCGTTTCTGTTGCCACAGATATCTTAACCTGAGCTACAATAAACAGGTCCTCGGGGCAATCCCTTGAAATGCCTTTCTCCTGTGAAAGTTTTGCAGGAGAGTGCCTTGATTATTTTCTTCTTATTATTATTATTATTATTGTTTTTTTGCTAATCAAGTAAATTACTCCTCAATTGAGAATGAAAACATTATGCTTTTGAGTAAATTGTAGTAATCCTCTCATAAATCAGCTTTTTGCATGATGCTGCCTCAAAAGCTTTTTTGTTGTCTAGGTAAATAATGCTCAATGGGCTTCCTCACACTGATTCTGGGTGTTACTTCTGAGTGACTTCTCTCAGCTTTGTTGGCTATGATGTTTTTTATTAAAGATATGCCTATATCTTTTATTGGACTAAGCCCCTCTGAATAATGCATTAGTGCAGCTCTGTGTGGCTGGTATCTTCCCTGTCATGGAACTCATATTTACAGCTGTGAAGGGTTTTTCCAGTCATTAGTTATGCATCCCAGTTTAGCAGTTTCTGATGTTTACCTTGCTTTCCTTTGTTATTCCTGTAACCAAAATGACTATCCCTGGAAAACACAGTTGTCAGGATGCCATTCCTGGCTCTGCTTTCAGTGTGATAGGTTAAGCCCTCCCGTGTTACATGTGCAAAGTTCAGGGTGAGTAGTGCTGGCCTCAGCAAACGTAAAGAATATTTTGGGCAAGCAGTGCAAGTTTCCAGTGAGCAGCCAGACTGTGTGATAGCATCATCACTTTGGTGTGGCTCATTATTAGTGGGTGAAGTTCTAGAGATAAGGGACTCTGTTTCTATTTGTCAGCAGGCAGAACAATCAGCAGCAGTGGGGTATTTCCAGCTCTGGGTGATCTCAGGTTTCTGCCTAAATTTGGTTAAATCTGAATGGCAGGTTACTCCCAACATTTCCACTGTATTCTTTTTAATGACAAAGCATAAAATAAAAGTCAGTTGGTCATCCAGAAGTTTTTAAGTGAAAGACTTTGTAAGGCTTAATCATGATTTAAAACTCAACCAATTCTGGTCATTAGTGCAGTATTATCTTGCTACTTTTATGGGCAAACCCTCAGCATTTGAGAACTCCTGTTTATTTTCAGCAGAACTACACCCAAGATGAAGCCCAGTTAGTTTTTGAATTTTATGAAGCATGCTCTGATCTTCCTCTGGGAAATATTCTCTAGGCCAACATTTATACCTGTTATAATCTGAAATACACAATATACATACATATCCAAATCCAAATGTGTGTCTAAAACAACAGCATATCCACCTATAAAATAGGTCTCCTGAAATCAGTGAGACCGTTCCCAGACAAAAGCATTGCACAATGTATACAAAGGTTGCAGATTTCAGCACTTTCACACCCAGCTCTAGAAATCAAATGAATGAATTAAAAATAGGTGGGAAGAGGGCAATGAGGGCTCCTTGTGAGCCAGGGTCTCACCACATTGCGTGTTTGTACCCTGCCTTGCACAACAGGGTTTTGGTTTTTTGGCTGACTCTTAGACACAGCAGAGTTTAAAATTAGTGAGGCTTATGGGGTCAGTCCTTCCCACGTGTGAACACCTGGCCACACAGACCACCTCCTTCTTACCAGGAACTGCAAAACATCCTTGTGGCCAAGACAGTCATTTCTTATAGACAATATTAATGTTGGGAGAGTATTTCATGTATTTTAAGCTGCCTTTTAATCCTATTTAGCAGGTGGAAACCAGGAAGAGATTTAGCAGCATGTGAACAGTGGACTACCAAAAGGCTGGAGCAGCTGAGGTGAGATATCAGAGGCACTTCCAGATGTTGTCCAGCAGCATCCATTTGACTGATTATGTGGAATAATAGCGCAGTCCAGATGTGATCGAGCTACATCTGAGTTCTCAGGGCAAGAAACTTGCCTGTACATGATACAGATATTACACGCTGGCTTGGCATAGTCCAGCAGTTTATTTTCCATCCAACGTTTAACCTCTTTTCCCCCCAAGGTACAAATGTCAATATTGGATTTTCTCTGGTTGAATGAATGTGTCACAGAGCAGATTAACCACTGGCAGTGAAAAAGGACTTTCACTTGCCAAAACTAAATTTCTCACAAATGGATCAGAACAGTCTGAGATACAGAAAAGAAGGAAGACAGGAAATCCTGCCAAATTTGGTCATGATGGTTCATTAAAGTCATCTAAGACCCTGGTGTATGCACTTTATCGAGAATGTCCTGCTTTCAGCTGGCAGGAAATACAGGCTTGTGTGTGCCCATGTGCCTGTGTGTGCAAGAACATGTACTCTTGGGGATGAGGTGGCAGGGCAATAGCTAACAAGACAGATGAAGCTAACACTTGATGTTCCTCAAAAGCTCACTGCCCTTTTGGTTATCCACATTTTCCCAGCGTAGACTGAGTTTTCCCACTCAGTCCCTGGGTAGTGTTGCTTTTCCACCACTTAATGTTGTACTTAGGTACTGAGAGAAGCCCTGTGGAGAGGGACTTGGGGTTGTTGGTGGATGAAAACTGGACATGACCCAGAATTGTGCATTTGCAGCCCAGAAAACCAACTGTATGTTGTGTGGCCAGCAGGTGAGAGAGGTCATTCTTCCCCTTTACTCAGCTCTTGTGAGACCCCACACTGGAGTACAGTGCCCAGCTCTGTGGGGCCACATCACAAGAAGGACATGGACCTGCTGGAGCCAGTCCAGAGAAGGACCACGAAGATGCTCAAAGGGCTGGAGCACCTGCTGTGAAGACAGGCTGAGACAGCTGGGGCTGTTGTGCCTGAAGAAGAGAAGGCTCCTGGAAGGCCTTAGAGCACATTCCAGTACCTAAAGGAGAGCTGGAGAGGGACTTTTTGCAAGGGCGTGGAGTGCCAGAACAAGGAGGAATGGCTTCAAAGTGGGAGGGTGGGTTTAGATGAGATATCAGGAAGGAATTCTTTTCTGTGAGGGTGGTGAGGCTCTGGAGCAGGTTGCCCAGAGAAGATGTGGATGCTCCATCCCTGGAAGTGTCCAAGGCCAGGAGCTTTGAACAACCTGATCCAGTGGAAGGTGTCCTTGTCCATGGCAGAGGGGTTGGCACTGGTTCACCTTTAAGGTTCCTTTTAATCCAAACCTTTCTATGATTCTATGACAGGTTGTTTAAGATAACTTGGCTCACCTTGGATTCAGTTCTTCCTGGAAAACTTACTTGCCCCTGTTATTAATTCTTTCAATTGTTCTGCTCTCTGCAAAGCTCAACAGCAATAACTTTATGTGTTCTTCTGGTTCACTGATTTTTATTTTTTTTTACTTGGTATCATTTCAGAGGCCTTTATCAGTTTTCCACTTCTGTGATTTTTTAAGTTTTACATGTTTATTGCCTTATTAATTACCATAAAAAGGGTAGGGGAGGAAAGAAAGGGAAGAAAAATGGGATACACATGCTTCTGTAATTAATATATAATGGATACAGTAGTGTTGTCCCAATTGTTCACGGCCAAATAGTAACATTCACAGCAGTGAATTTCAAGGCAGTATGTTATTGAAGTGTGGTGAACGCAAGACTCAAAGCACAGGTCTGCTTTCTGTTTCCTTTGACTTTACATGACTCTTGACTGGGAGATAATTGCAAAGACAGGCATCTAGTAGGCAATGGAAAATGATAAACCAAAGGGCGGCGTGTCTGATTATTCTGGGCTGGGGGAGAACACATGTAAGGTCAGAAGAGGTGTTGGGGGATGTTAAAGAACATTGGAAATGAATAAATATTTTTAAATTATCAGTTCTATGTAATTCAAACTGAAGAGTTTTTAAAGCTGGCTAAGTCTTTCTTCTCTTTGAAAAGTGGGTAAGCTCCAACAAAGGTCAGTTTTAAAAGAGACAGCTTTCTCAATTCAGGTGACTGAAATCACATTTAACGTGCAGAAGATTCTGGGCCAATAACATCAGGGTTGCTGCAGGTGGCAATACAGAGGAAAATAAATATCAGTGAAAACCATGTAATGGCTAATTTTTATGTTTGGGGTTTTTTTAAACAAACTTTCAAGTGTGATGGTTAAAAGTACCTGTAGTGTCATGGTGGACAACTATAAAGTGCTTGACTTCTTGCTGGATTCAATTTGTTTGGCTCACTTCTGTTGAGCCACAGAGCCCCAGGGTGGTCCAGCTGGACAGGCAGTGAAGGAAGCCATGTGGAACTTCCACCAAATCATCCTCCAGCCACGCTGTGTCTTGGGTGAAATTGTCTTGTCTTATCTGAAAAGCATGCACGGACCTAAAATCAGTAGGGCACAAGTAAAATGGATTTGGTTTTTCTACTTTAGATAAACTAAAAGCAACTCTATCACTACTCTAAGTCAAGTAGTTTTTGGTATGAAATATTGTATATATAACAGATTGTAATGACATTTTTAGTACAGTAACAGAAGAGAGTCAAACAGCCTGACAGAGACAATAATTTTCTTGGGAAATCAGTATCTAGTTGATCCTAAAAGGATTGAGTGAGGACATCTCCGCCACTGAAGGCACAGAAGGGAGTTCACAACAGCATTGTGAGCCTGGTAGTCTGGAACTGGGTCCAAAGCTGTGAGGAGCCCAGCACCCTCCTCTGGGGACTGAGAAGTGCAGGGGGAGATGTCTCAGCAATGCCCTTTCCATTCAGGTTGGTCTTTTTGCTGTTGTGTTTCCATCTCAGTTCCACGTCTCTGTCAGGCTGACAGCAAGCAGACAGATTGTCTGGATAGTATCTGTTCCTCAGGAATGCCGATCTATGAAGTTTTACCAAAGTCCTCAATGCAGCATAAGCAGGAAATGCCACCCTGAAAGGTAGAAGTGGTGTATTTATTAGGGAATGCAAATAAAATTGTAAATATAAAGGAGAGGGGAACACCTGTACTTAGGAGCTGCTCCAGGAGCAGGTGGGTGAGGACAGGGAAGTCATCCCACGTGAGGCAAGAGGGAACTCAAAGCAAGAAACTCTGGCATGAACCAGGAAGACAAGCCTGGAAAAGCAGCCAAGCCGACTGCCTCCATTGCACTTGTCTAGGGCAAATAGTTGGTGCCTCTTGCAGGTTGCAGCAGTTTTCAGGGTGAAACCTGAGCAAAGGGCATCCTGTGCATCCCTGTGCAGACCCAGAAACTTGGTTTCCTCCTCACAGGGTGGTGCTGGGCGGACGATTTGCCCTGGAGGGGGGTGGATGTCTTGCTCTAACATGAAATGAGATCCAGCCCTCTCTGTGTTGCCTAAACCAGCTGAATTTGATCTTGAGATAGAGTATGGCATTTAGTTCTCGTGTGGCTGCTTGCAGGATGGCAGATGAATGTCCGACCCTGGCTGAACAGTATGTGAGGGAGCCTTTCTCCCCCCAGTTTTTGTCCATCACGTTCTTTTGCAATAAATGTGCCTGCTGGGGTCTGCTGCTGAAACCTGAGGCATGGTTTGGAGGGAGGAATTAGTATAGAAGGCAGCTCTAGTGCCTCTCACCCAGCATAAGCTGTACAGGTCTCGAAAGCAGGGATGTGCTCCATGCCAAAACAAGTGCCAGGGCCCTGCTCATTGCAGACATCTCTGACCTCCTGCGTGGCTTCTTCAGAACATGCATGCAAAGGCTCTGGTCCAGGTCCTGGGAGCTCTGAGCACTGTTCCTCATTGGAGCTGCAATCCTCAGAGGTTTGCTCTGCTTGGTCTGCAAGGAGAAGCCTTCCCTCTCCCGGTGCCATCAGCTCTGCTTTTCCATCGGCTCTCAACTTGCACCCAAAAAAAAATAAATTAATCGATAACTTCAAAAGTCAACATCAGTGACTGGAGTCAGAGCAATAAAAGTGAAGTGCACGGCTGCTGCCAGGCTTCTTTCTCGCTCCTTGGTGTTCTGGCTCCAGCATTCAAGCAATAGATTTAAATATAAAACAGATCATTAACGGCTGGCTCAACATCTGCTAATATTATTTTCCTTGCATTGTCTGTGTGTCTTTGTTTATCTCAGTGTGCTACTTTGTTTTTCCCCTTTTATAATAAGGATCATTCCTTTATTTTAAAGCGCCACATCAATTTTCAATTGCTCGGGCTCTTGGAGCCTCCCACGCTTTGCCCACATGCTTGCACCACACCAAGAGGTGGGGAAACAAAGCGAATGCGAGGCGTGGGATGATTGTTGCTTCAAAAAACAGTAATTAAGAATCTGCTAGAAAAATAACAACTGAGTTGAATAAGAGCTTAACTTAGCTGCGTGAGCTGGACAGAGAGAGCCTCCTGGGCTGTCTCATAGAAACCAAGCAGCTCGGCTCTTCAGGAGTCTTTCAAGTGACATTGAAGTGGATTCATGAAACTCCAGTAAGAGGCATTGTCCTCGTTTCTATTGCAGAGATGACTTGCCTTTTGCTTTAAAAAGAAATTATAATAACTGGCATTGTGATGAAAAGTCAAATACAAGAAGTGAAAACTTTGGTATAAAATCTACCCTTATGCTAAGATAGCTGATTTATATCATCAAAATCCTGGCCAATTCTCAGTTAAGTCTCTTGTTATTATACACATCCCTCCATACCATGGTGCAGATGATGCAATATGCAAAATCACCAGCTGTTCACATATTCATAGAGTACTTAAGCTAAGTGAGTTGAGGATGGAGTGGAATTTTTTACCTTGAAATTCATCTTTCTTTTGCCCCCACTCTCCCAACTTCGTACCTCTTAAAGTTCATCACATTTATCCTGATGAAAAAGAACTAAAGAGAGAAATTAGATCTGTAAATACCTACTGAACATAACTTTCTGGGAAGCAGATGGACTTATAAGATGGTATTGTATGACTAGAGCGATCTTCTGCTTAGAGCTGTTCGAGAGGACCTCACTCCTTACTTGCCAGGGAAAGGAGAGAGTGCCTTTCAAGTGGTCTTCCCTTTTCTCTTTTCACAGGCAGAAGTAAAAAGCCCCTTTCCTCTTCCTAGACCTCAATAGGTATTCTGTTACCTCAAGAGGTCTTTCAGTGCATGAGAGGGTTTCTGGTTTCCCAGAGTAGTCCTCATCCCTGAAAGAACAGGGAATCTCCTCCACTTTTAAGACACTTTTAGTTCAGAATATCCAAGTTCAGTACTTTATTGCTGCTCCCAGGCCAGGAAGCACTGCCTGTCCCTTTGTGCCGCTCATCTGGGGCTAGGACAGCAGTCTTGAGCTGCTGGCAAGCTTACTGCCCCTATCTTGGAGACAAATGCCAGAAGATGACTGTAAAGCGTGGTCAAATTCCCCTCTGTACCCTCTGCTTCTTCAAAGGTCTCATGTGCCGGTTTCCATCTGCAGTGCTTGCTGGAACTGGCAGCAATTACTGAGCATCTGCCCCAGGAGAAGTCTCCCACCAGTGTAATAAAGGCACGGGCTGTTTAGTGTCACCCAGAGAGCTCTGAGCAGCCCTTCTCTATGGCAACACATTGCCATTGTTTTTCCAGGGGCCTGAAATTTGTGAGAGGTGACAGGAGTACATTAATGGTGACTCCATGAGTAAAAAATGAAGCTGCTCTGCCTCAGCCTGACTCGTTCCTTTCTGCTACCTCTGTTGTGCTGCAATTTTATTTGGGAATGCCACATTTCCAAAAGGTTTAATCAATAAAATGCTGCCCCAAGCTTTACGATGGCTGGTGGCCAGTTTAAGCCAGAGAGAAGTGCAAGTTATATTATCCAGTGTCTCAGGATGTTTGGACTGGAGGAGAAATGGACTACTTGCAAAATCCATCCCTGGAGTGACAAAATTTGGAACCCTTTCTGGTGCTCACCCACCCTTTGGCTTAAGGAGGTATTGCAAGAGCCTCCTTGCTGGTAACTTGAACATTACCTCATCACAGTGAAATGTTAGGACAGATAGTAGCTGCAGTAGTCCAGGAATGATAACTCAGTAGTCTGAATATTTCCTTCGGGTATCTCACACGAAACACTTCTAAAGCTGAGGCACATCATTCTCAGCATGAAGCAATAATTTGAAATACTGCAGATCCAGATGCTGACTTCCCACTGAATTCATTGTAAATCACATGCATTTGTACTGTCTAAGTCTGGGCAAACAGCTCTCACCCGAGGAAACAAGCTATGCTCAAGTCTGCACAAACAAACCCACACACCAAGCTTATTTCACAAGGCAAAAGTCCACTGCTAAACACAGGTGGGGGCATCAGACTGTTGAATTCCCCCAGAAAAGGCTGTGTTTCTTTGCAGTGGAAAACCAGAATGTCTTCATTACAGTCTTTCAATCATCATCCATCTGGTTGGTGTTTCATGGTTTGTATTCATACAGAAAGTGGGTTTGGGTCAGGGTCACTGTTTTTCCATGAGCAGCTTACAAAGTGCCTGGAATGCATTTGGACAGGGCATAGAAGTGGAGGATAAGGTTCATCCCTCCATGATGGGAGTGTTGGAGGGGGATCATCAAAATCAGGAGGACCTCAGGCTGTCAAAGCCCATCACCACCATGAGCAGGCCCCACGAAACAGCCTCAGAAACCAAGGTTTCCCATCTGCTCTGGGCCCAGCAGCTGCTTCACTGCACAACAAAACCAAGGACGTGACACCCTTTTGCTTCTGTTCTTCTTCAGTGCTTCGCTCATGTTTTAAATAAATATTTGACTTCTGTCCAAATAGTTAACTGAGAGGAAAAGGACAGCTCCAAGTCCCTTGCAAACACATGAAATAGGTGATGAGTAAGTGCAGTCTGCCTGATATTATATGGTAACTGAGCTTGTATGTAGCACAACTTTCCAATCTTTTATTAAATTAATGGGGTTGAGCTTTGGTATACACTTTTTTAAAAGACTAATAGTAATTTAGCCATGATGAGGAATAGATCACCCACACCAAATTTGTTCTGGCTCATTGCAGTCCAACTTCTCATGTATCACTTGTTGATAACTTTTCAGCAACCACCATGGAATACTACCTGAACTTGTGAAAAAGGAATCTGCCTCCAAAACATGTGAAAGGCTTCAGCACACAAATAATTGAGAATTCCTCCACAAAGAGTTCCAAAAGCCCTAATTCTTCCCACTGCTTTGAACTGAGGTTGTATGTATGGTCTGTGGGTCTTCCTGAGTTGAGCTTCATAAGGACAGGTCACTGTCTGTCAAGCTCTCCTGGTTTTTATGAAAGCACCTTTTGTCATTGTAGAAAAGGATATTAGAGAAAATTATTGATGTATGAGAAGAGACTTCATTACTTTAGCCACCAGCCATGTAGATGGAGAAGGTTACATATGAAACCCCACAGAGGTTTCCTGAACATTTGAGCCTGGTATATCTACAGACATTTTTGTGGGGAAGCAGACACTTGTTCCGAGCTCTGACTGTCCTCATACACACTTTTTCTCATCTGGGCAGATTCTCTGGGGTTTGGCATCACACTGCTGGAGCCACATGTTTCCTGACTGCCTCGGAGTGTGGGCAGATCAAGCCTGAGTCTGCCTGCAAAACACTGTGTAGACACAGCTTTTGATGTGTTCCTGAGACAGATGTAGCACTTTTCAGCACAAAGAATGAGGAACAACATGTTTTATGACATCTGGTGGTGCAAATGTTACCCCAGATTGAGCATTGATTCCTATCCAGGATTATAATCTCACTTTGTGGGCTGTACTTATTTAGGGTCTGTATCTCCAATGCTCGAGTGTTTTCCTCACAGCTTGTGTTTGTCTATTCAAAATAGATGGTGCCTTGCAGGGATATGCATGAAAACAGTTCATTTGCAGGTGGAAATTAACTACTTCTAATAGCTAGAAGTAATGAGGAAAATGAAGAATCACAGACAAGCTGATATTCTTGTGTTAAAGGTCTTGTAAATAAAACAAAAGAAGTAGCAGAATATGTAATGGGGTGGTTTATTGTTCTCAAGTTATGGAATGTTTTCTTGACTGAGCAACATCTCTGCCAGATGTCTCATGAAGAGCTTTGTTGTGGCACAAGTTAAAGTCAAGGAAAATCAGTATTGTTGTAGGCATTTTGATCTGTCATGGGCTGTCTGCAGAGTGACTGGACTGTGTGCTCTACACTGAAGTACACATGTCAACGCCCACGAGCTAATGCAGGCTAGGGAAGAAACCAGACAATAAAAAAAGCTGTGAAAACTTTTGGGAAAGGAGCTGAGCAGGGAGAATAGCAGGGAGAATCTGTACGTGATATCTATGGGACTTGTGGGCACTTAGCAGCTCCAAAAAAACATACCACTGATGGTGGTTCTTAATATATTAGCTTAGCTGCTGAGCTGCAGGAAGAAAAACAGAAGTTCTGGGAGGATCTGGTAGTCTGTGCTTATTTGTCCTCCTTGAATATGTGGCAGGGGACATCTAGGCACACGGTCATCATGCTGCAGGAGAGCTTGGAGGGATAAGCAGAAGCATGCAAAGGTTGCTAAAACCTCCAGTGTAATTTTTCTGTTCTCAAACAATTGTGCATCAGTTCATTTATTTTCAGCAGGACATGGTGTAGAATGGTGTGAACCTGACAGGAAAAACACATGAAAGCAGCCAGGAAATGTTAGTCTTGCCATCTTGGATATTCCTGGGAAGCCGTGATCATCCTGATACAGAATTGTCACAGCACACTCTGTCGGGAAAATCCTGGGAATAGATCAGATGTAGGATCTTGTCCTAAAGTGCTGTGTCATGTGAGTGCTGATACCTCTCATGCTGCTGATTAAGTGTGCAAGAACAAAGGGTACCCCCCCCACCCCTCCCAAACTCAACAGCTGCTACTTGGAAGAGGCTTTTTTCCCCCATAATTGGTATTAGATGATGATGATGCCACAGGCTTTGAAATATTGGAAGCCAGCACTGATCACGCTTACAGATAGCTGAACAATGCAGTGCAATGTAAACTAGGCAAACAAATCCATCTGGGTTGCCAGAGAAGGCAGAGAAAAGCTCTAATCTTCTAGAAGCAGCTGTTGGCCAAGCTGACATTGAAAGGCATTATTTTTAAAATGAAAGCTTGTGTGCGGGTGATGAAAGCTGCTGCATTTCTTGCTTTGGACTGGAAGCACTTGTCAGTAGCCCAGACAGAGATCAAAATTATTGAATGCTGCAGAGCAAGAGTGATAAGCAGGACCCTCTTCAGTGGGTAATGGATTCCTGTCCACATTGGGACAGGGTGGTTTTGCCAGGAATATCTGCTTACTGGGGCAGGGTGGCAGAAGCACTGAGCCAGGGCAGGACAGCTGATGGTGTACCTGAGCCAGCTGAGAGTCAGGCTTGCTGTGCATCCTGCCTCAGACTGAATAAGGCGAGAGACAGGTTTCCCAAGCTGGTTCCTCCTGGAGAAGCCCCAAAGCATGATAAAACTTATAGCCAGATTTATTAATTCATGTCAAGTCCTAGGGTTGACCTTGACAGGATGGTTAGGTGGGCTAAACTCTCCTTTTGTAGCTACAGCCTGTGTCAGAAAACAGGTCATGTCAGGAGTCTGGATGTGCTGCTCATGTAAACCAAGCTACATCAGTCAAAGCAGCTTTATTTCAGGACAAATGAGTCAAACATAGGGCTTTTGTCAATATAATATTATAAAGGTAGAAGGAAAAGCCCCCAAAGCCTAAAACTGCGTGATCATACTGGCAAGTGCCTTTAGAGAACTAATCCTAGAGCCTGAAAACTTCAGTTTAAAAGAAAAAAAGGATAATTCCATGTATGAGGACAGCATTCTTAGCATCAATAAACTGTGGGTGTTCATCCAGAGTGAGATGCTACAGTTCAGATGTGGGAGAGCAAAGGAGAAGGGCTCTGCCGGGCACCCAGTGATCTCAGGAGCTTGGTGGCAGCTTCCCAATGGCAGGAGCAGCGGGTAAAATGGCTGCAATTTGTATTGGTTTAACAATCTGTGGCGCCTGAGGGATGCTACAGAGACGCGTGGTTTTCTTTTGTGCACTGTGACTGACAGGAAAATAAAAGCCACCCCCACCAGGATAAGTAGCAGTATTATCTATGTTGCAGACAGGGACACCGGACCACAGAGGGCTTCGCCCAGAGCTGTGGAGTCACGGCAGGGCTGTCAGGTGGTGGTAGAGGCAGGGCCAGGACCAGGTCTCCTTCACAGAGAAGAGGCAGGCGTTGGAGGATGCTGTGGTGAGCAGTTAGCAGTTCCCCTGGTGTATGGCAGCCAACAAAGTGGTAATCTTGACTTCAGGCTTCAGAGCTTGAAGGCTGGGAGGAGGAGAATAACATGCAGGGCTAGTGCTAAGCGCCCTCTCTGAAAGCAAGCTGTCCTGTGGGCATCGGTGCTGGTGGTTTGCCTGGCAGAGCAAACACGGGAGTGGAGGAGCAGGCAAAACGTTTCATTATCCTCCTTGCCAGAGAGTTGAGAGAATCTGACAGGGAGGCTTGTTTAGCTGCAAAGCCATATAGACCATATTGTCTAAATACATTTTGTTTTCCTGTTAAACTCCATTTATAAGACTGACAAGAAGACTAATAAAATCTACTAAGAACAAGGATGGTAATTTAGCACTCAGAGCGAGAGAGAGGAGCTGTGTCTGAGGGATGCCTATGCTGCTCTCATGACTTCAAGCCATGCCTGAAGCACAGATATCTCTTCTGATGAGCTGTGATCCTGCACAGAAGGGTTTTTTTCTATTACTTTTTTTCCTCCAGGACAACATCCACTGCCTGTGTTCTGAGGTTTTTCATACAAAGTTTTTGCCAGACAGCTTTACAGAGAGGAGCTAAACCACCCCAGACTCTAAAGTTACTTCCTGAAGAGGTCTCTCCTCAATTTGCACTGGTTTGGGGTGGCTTCCATCACAACCATGTCTGTTAAAGATGAGACGTCTTGTTTTTAAAACTGTGTCCACCAACACATATATGGGCCTAATCTGTCAATCATCTGCTTGGCAATGGCCTGTCAATGACCACAGAGGGTCAAAGCTTTAACACAACCAAACCCTCATCATCTTTTTTCTTTCCTATTTGCTTCAGTGTCTCAAGGTTTTCAACACAATTTTTGAAGAAAAGGATTCATTTTTAATGAACACTTTAAAACCCAATTCAATACTCTTATTTAAACGTGACAATGTGAATAGTGAAAAATAAGGGGGGAAACCACCAAGGAAATGAAAACCCAAAACCAAAATAGAGTTTTGTTGAATATCTCTCTGTCCAGACCTGAGATTTATATAGTCATATTTTGGTGTCCTGGATTTTCTCTGTGATCCAGCCTTTATCTTAGCAGTTCCTGCCCAGTGCTGCTATGTGAGGTGAGCCTGTGTGTGGTTAAGCAGCTGCTGTGCTCCGACCAGAGGTGGAAGCATTTCCATGATGGTCTGAAAAGAACTAGTGTACGGCATTTGTACAGCTCTTTGGGGATCTTTCTGGATGAAAGGCGCTATTATACGGGTAAGATCATTATCATTATCATGAAAAACCTTCTCAAGGAAGCAATTCCACCTTCTGCTTCTGACACCTCATTTCTCTGTTGTCTCAGGAGCCTCTTTTGTATCTCCTAGGAGTGTCAGTTCACATCTTAATCTCTTTGTATGTAATCTCATTACAGATAATCCCATTTGCTAGAGATGTCAGTACTTCTCCACCATGTGAGGAAGGATTTTATTCTGCTCATTTTGTAACTGAACCCAGCTACATTCACAGTGCAAAACACACTGGCTGTAGCTGGAATCTCTCTTAGGTTAGGATTGCTGTGGGCAGGGAAATTCAAGGGAGGAAGAGAGAAAGGAAGAGAGGAAGGGAGGAAGGGAGGGAAGGAAGGGAAGGAACTCCTTTCTGTTAATAATCTCTAATTATTTTTCTCCATCTCGTTTTTTACATGAAAGAGGAATTTTCCCTTAAAAAAATCCAAGTTTATAAAAAATTTATAGTAATAATAGAAGTTTGGATATTACTCTCACAGCCATCCATCTTCAGTTGGGTCTGCCTGGTAGAAGCAGATGCAGTGCGAGCTTCCCTCACTTTGATTTCTTGCCTTTTAGTAACTCTTGTCAATTAAGGAGGATGTAGTCTACTCTCAATTCATTAAGTGCACCACAATTGTCAGTTAGTGACAGGCTCAGGGGAGGCCAGGACTAAGTAAACATGGAGGATAAATCATACAAGAGGAGCACAGTTTGGAGAAAAATGAGGCCTCCTTTACATAACATGCTTATCCTTAAAATCTTGAGCAAGCTACTACTGTTGGTAAGAGTCCAAACCCTCATATTCTTAAAGGGAAGAGTGGGGGAAAAAAAGCAGTCACTCTCCTTTGACGGTTTGAAAAAAGAAAAGATGTTTGTACCACTCACTGACTGGCTAATGAATAATCAGATTTCACAGCTTGAGTGCTGGGGTGGTAATTTGGTTGCACGCCATGCTCCAAATCCATGGAATAGTGCTTCATTAATGTGAAGACCTGTATAATCAAACAATTAGCAGTCTCTCTGCTGCTAAAGCAGCTTTTCATCAGCATATATACTTCGTTGTAAGATGAGTCTCAAATTACTGGATCTGACAGCAACTAGTCTTTTACTAAATCACAGCAGTAGTAAGGTAGAGTGGACAGAACATTCATTTTTTAACCCATTTCTACATGGGCAAGAGGTTGTTCTGTCCATCCCACACGCCATATATAACTATCAATGGGAAAGTGGTGACATTAGAGGTGAACTGAAATTTCACTTAAATGGGTAAATCACAGATTAGATTATATTTTTTACTGAACATTCAGGTGCCATAAACTAGCAGTGATATGTTGCTACTTCCTACTTCGTTTACCTTCCAGGAAGGAAGAGGAGACTTCTACACATATTCCAGTATCCAATGGCCACCCTTGTCCCTCCATTGTAGAAGGTTTAACTCCACAGGCACAAGGAAGTGCCACAAGTTCCAATTCCTTCTCTACTTTGACCTTGGATTCTCCTGAGGTCCAAGGGCAGCTGCCCTCTGCTCTCCAGTTTGTTTGCTAACATCACAGCTAGGGGAGAGGAGGTGGAAAGAGCGAAGATGAGTCCACACTGCAGCATTAATCTTCACATATGTGTATGAGTCTCCTAACTATTTCAAGCTCAGAAAGCCCTGGTGCACAGAGTCTCTTACGCCTCTCAGGTCCGTGCCAGCTTGGGATGTGGTTGGCAACTTCCAGGGCACAGAAACATCAATATGGGCCCGAGCAACTGCTCGTGCACCTGCTGCCACCAGGCTGGTGGGCAAGGGAGCTGTTTGTTGGAAGGATGGTGTGGCAGGGCTCCTTGTGTAGGATCAGAGTAAGCTAGCAAGGTACACAGAAGGATAAAGTGCTTTTTGTGTGGATGGTTTTGTAGAACATTCTTTAATTACAGACACTTTCCCTCATATTAGCAAATAAGGCTTAGCATTATTTACTTATGTACATGCTACATGGCTTTTTTGTTTCCCTTCATGCTGCCTTAATGTTTCCGCAAAAGAAATTAATGCCAGTGGGTTTGTTTTGCTCTGTAGCCCAGCAGGTGCTGGCTGTTGAGTGTACTGGAAACATCTATAGAGTGTTTATGATGTTGGCAAAGATACTGCACCAGAACCTCAGCTTGTGTGAGACAGTGCAATGAAGTTCGTTTGTGTCAGCTGAGACACTGATCCATTGCATTTGTGATCTGATTTAGCAATATCTGATCTGTGGTGGAACAGTGATGGACTGTTTTCATGGCTGCAGTGTTCTATTTGATTTTCTTTCCTTTCCTGTTGACAAAAGAAACCCCAACAGAACAAAACAAAACACCCAAACCAAAGAACCCCCAAAACATCTTACAGGGGCTGTACCTGTTTCAGAACCCAAATGTCTGAAGTGAAATCATTGATAGCTGGAAGGCTCAGTAGCCCAAAGTACCAGTTACTCTGCCCTGCCTGAATAGGTGTTTTCTAAATATCAGATATAGTCGTGACGATGAGTTCAGGTTCACTCTAGAGAAGGTTTTCTCCAAGAACAACCTTAAAACCTGACCATTTCAGAGAACATGAAAAGAGAGGTCTCCTGCTTCCAATATCCGTGTCAGTCTAATATCAACTTGAGAAGAGTGTGCTGCAGAGGTCATCCTGTTTGTTTTATCACAAACAGAGAGCCAGAGAGTGGAAGAGGTCAAAACATCCCTCAAGCTGACTACCTGGCTTTCAGCAAGAGCTGTGAGGTACTGACACTGAATTGCCCTTCATGCAGCTGACCTCCACCAGCATTTTCACCCAAGCTGGGATCTCCTTTTGACTTCCAAGACTCCGTAATCGCTGAAATCAGAAAATCTGTCACACTTCAGTGGTTATTTGTTGATCCAGGAACTGCCCTTGCTGTCAGGAGCACAAGCAAACAGGGGACAGGACCCAGGGCAGGATTCAGCCCCTGCTCCTTGCCTGTATGTGCTGTCACTGACTCATGAGGGGCACTCTTGGGTCAAAATGGATACAGTTCCTTCAAAAAATGAAATCTCAAACTAAACAAGCAGTTTGTATTTTTCATTTTATTTTTGTAATAGTATGATTTATCTTAATGCCTCTCTCCTTTCCGGTGCACACCAAACATCTCTCTGGCACAGGCCATGCCTCTGCCATTGTATAAGTAAGATATCTGTAAAGAGCTGCACAAATAAAAGTATGCCTTTCTGGTGATGGGTTGGCTGGTTTGAGAGTTTTAACATCTGGATTAAAAAAAGTGTATATACCAATGTGTAGCTTTGAAATGCTGATGATTTTTAATTTATGTAATGTTATAGCTCATGAGGTCATGTGCAGTGCTCTTTTCATTGTCCCAGGCAGAGGAAACAGAGTCCATTACTAATCACTAAATATGCTCATTAATTTTCTTAGGCATTCATCTCGCTCATAACAATTTAGATGTGTGTGCTGAAACTTATTAACCCATTCATAAAGCTGGTGTTGCTTTGTGAAATGATGTTGTGACACATTTCCTCCAGGAACAGTTCTTTGTCCAATCCTTGCCTAAAAAGCAATTAGGAATACTTTCCCATTGAATTCATTTGCAAACGTCCCCGATTATTTAATTTATGGAAATAAGCCAGAAAGGGCTCTATTCCACCTGGGAAGAGAGTCCCTGTTCTGGGCAGGCTGTCTCCAGGCTCACAAGCAAAGAAGAGGTAGTGGGTTGTCTTCTGCCCACATTTTTGGGGCTTTCTACAGCAGAGCTGTGAGAAGACAATAGAGCTGTGACCACCTGGTGATGGGCTACGAGGACATGGGCTCTGGCAGGGGGAGCATTTATCCTCAGGAGGACAGAGTGTGAAAGAGGCTCAGGGAATTCATAAGGAGTAAGCTTTAACAAATGCCCTAGAGCAGCTAGGCATAAAGTCTCCACACAGAGGTCATGTGTCTACATCTCACCAGTGCTTTTATAATCTTACCCTTAAGCCACTTACTTGATCTCAGGTTCACCCTCCTCCCCACAAACCCCTGGAAGAGAAGAAGAAAAAAAAAAGGGAAAAACGCAGGCAGCAATGCAATAAAAGCAGTGAGGCAATGGCTGTGCTTTCCCCTTGCTTGTGGAAGCAGTGGGTGTCCCAGCGTGGGCAGGGATGCAAACCCCTGCCAGGGTGTCCCAGCTGCAGGAGGAGAGCAGACCCAGCACCTTGCACCTACTGCAGTGTTTCTGCTTCAGGATGCTGTCCCTTGGCACAGCAACTTGCACTGCACGTGTGACACTCTGTGCAGACACAGGCAACACACGTGTGAGTTTATACATGCACACCCTCACCGTTCTTACCCACACCATTTTACCATGAATTGTAATTTTTTTTTGGCTGTGCATTCCTGGTCTCTAAAAACTCTCTTCCTTGCACGAGAACCCTGACCCTGCCATGCCTGAGTCCTGCAGACCCTTGTGTGTGGTTTCAAGCACAAGTGTCTCTGCCAGAGTAGCTCTAGGAATAAGGAAAACAAACTCCAATAGCAGTAGGAGACAAATAACAGGAAATAACAAAAATGTAAGTGCTGCAGGAATAGGGCCAGAAGGGATGGAAATATTCATATGGTGCTACAAAAGATACAGTTACATGAAACTTGAATTGTAAATAAATAAATGGGTATACATAAAAAAATAAATCACTGTCTATTGTAGATTGATCACAACAAATACAAAAGCTCAAAAAAAACATGTGGTCCAATACTCATACTAAATGAGTTTCAGTTGTTGTTGATTTCTGAGCAATAATAATGTTATTTGCAGGACTAATTATTGAAACTCTAGCAATTCAAAATAAATTTAAAACTCCACCTTTTTATAAAGATGTTAATTTTTGCCCTAGTCTTTGAAAAGCGGTTTCATTTTCCTTTTTTTTTTTCCCTTCTGTTTCATAAAACTTGTGTTTTAACAAATCACTGCCATGAGCTAACCCAGATCTGAATCCAGAAAATACTCTCAACATTATCCTTCTCTGTTCACATATATTTGAAGTAAATTACATCAAATTGTATTTGAAATACCAAACTGGCATTAATGGAAGCTTCTTTTGCTCCAGGCACCATTTTAAAATAGATGAGCATAAAAATGCAGTCTGCATCATTAAGTTTATATGAAACTAGTGAGAATAAAAATCACCATGTAAGTTCTAATAAGATGTGTTTTTCATTCCAGTTTAATAACCCAAGACTATATTCATCTTCCAGTATAATAAATACACTGAAAGGAATTCATTCTTTTGTGGTTTTTAACATGTTGAGGGCTTCAGAAGATGGAGTTTTCTGGGAAGCTGGGTGAAGAAAATTCTTTAATATGGCAGTGCGGAGTATTATTATCATAAATAATTAATGTGCACAGCAGAAGAAAGCCTAGCTTCATTAATAATTCTTATTTTTAGTTGGCATAAGCTAGAGGTGCTGTATCTTCTTTCATCCAATCTATGTCAATTTCCTCGATTTAAATTTACTAGATGGTAAAATTTTAAAGGTATGCCACGTTTTGCAAGGGATTTTTATTTGTGACTTTGCATTAATATCCTGTTGTTAATTCTTACGCGCCGAGGTATTTTTAGTAACAAGTGAAAAAAAAAAAATAAATTAAAAAAAACCAAACCCATAGCAGCCAGGAAAGGTAGAGTGGGCATCAGTGTCAGCTCCTTTCATCTTTCATTTCCCTTTGGGACCAGTTAAGATGCTTCTTTGATTAGAACCTCAGGAAATATTAAAAAGCTCTTCTGTGAATTTAAACTCATCAAACTTGTCTCTGTTTATTTTTTTGAATACTGAGCTAATTCACCTCCCGCATTTCAGGAAGGCAGGTTCCTTCCAACCCAACTGTGCTCTCTGATCAGCAAAGTCACCTGTCAACATCGCTGAATGTCTCCCCTAGCAAATGGTGGTGCTTCATTAACGCGGTGCCGGGGTCGGAGCTGCTCCTAAAGATTCCTTATTAGCACAAACGAGGAAGGGAGATGACACTGTGGATGGCACGAGGGGAGTGCAGGTAGTGCTGGATTAAAACAAAGGACAACTCTGTGACACCTGAAGGGAAAAAAACCAACAGAGTTGGCGGGGGAGGGAACCATTTTCTCTTGTCGCAAAATATTTGTGGGAAAGAGACCACAACTCTCATTGTGAAAAACCAATACCATGGATATGTGATGTTAACCTGCATCATGCCTTTTAAACAGAATTGCAAATGTTCTTGTTAATCAGTGCAAATGTTAGAGCTGATTGGAAAGAAATGTGTTTTTTTTTTTCCTCTTAAGCATTTCAAAAGAGAATATTTGGGGTTTTTTTTTCTTCCAAACTATACTGAGCTGACTATGAAAAAATCCTCATGATTTTTATAATTTTCTCTCCTTTTTAATGGTTTAACTCCTTTTATTTTTCTTGGGATCAAAAGCAGAAACAAACCAAAGAGGTGCAGAAGAAGGAGAAAGATATCACAGAGACAGTGGGAGAAGGAAGCCAGCAAAAAGCAAAATGCATGAAGTTGCTTACTTGGGAAAAAGTCCGCTTTAACCCCATTTCTTTTGGGGTGAGAATTTTCAGCTGCTAGCAATACCTGTAGCATCTGAAGCAGCCCAGGTGGTAATTTCAGCTGTGTATAACAGCATCTTCAGTCAGACATCGGTGTTCCTTATAGAATCATGTTCTGATTAAGCATTTTCACAGCTTTTTCCTCCACTGATATGTGGTCCCTGCTATTTAACTGATAGATGTGGTGTGGGTTGTGTCCTGTTGTGGCTCAAAGGGCCAAGCTGGGCAAACCTGAGAAACGAGGTGAAGGGTTGATGCCTCTCCAAATATACATTTGTTTTTGCCTTTTTTAAATTCTATTATGTTCACTTCCCCTTCCTTTCTCTCGGGCAAATGGTCAGGTTGTACCATTCCAGGACAGCATCACATACCTGTCATCCTTCTTTCTGAGGTTTCAGGATACTTTAGAAAACTGGTGGTCTGTGATTTTGCTGCATTGTTGTCATGGACTGTAAGAGGTGGCATTCCTTTAATTTATTTGGGTATCTGCTACCATTAAAGTGGAAGAGAGTGTCAAAACTTTGTGTTCCAAACCCATCATACTCACTAATCAGCTAACACAAACCAATTATACAATAGGTGAAAGACATGGGCTTGCATGCTAAAATCTGCATTTTCCTGCCTTCTTTATTTCCTATCAATCCACTGTGATAATGGGTTTATTTTGCAGGAAAATATGCAAATACCTTAATCTGGTAGAACAGTATGACAGTCTGAATGTGAGACTCTTCATGATACATTGACAAACCCTTGTTTAAGAGGACCAGCACTAGGAAGATGATAAATTTCTGAGTGCAAAATCAGAATCTCTGCAGAAAAAAATGGGCAGCACTCTGGAAAAAAAAAAAATAAAAATTAAATAGATGGGTATTGAGGACCAGTCTCTCCAAATAACACATTTTAATCTTCTCTGAAACACAATATAATAGTAAATGAGTAGGTGAAGGAATTGGGGATCTTATGCTGCTGTCTTTCTGTACCCACATAATGAAAAAGCCCACTTTTAGAGGGTCTGTTACCTCTTTGGTTTATTTTATACATTAACTATATGGCATCAACTGTTGGAACAATAATTCTAAAATATTTCTGTAAATGTTGAAACTGTATCTGTGGAGACTTTTTGATTTTTTTTTTCAACATCCTAATTTCAAGAGTGATTTAAGAACTGATTGGCATTTGGCAAAAAATGAATGATAATGAACTCATTTCAATTGAGATGGACCAGATACCATGCCGGCTGTCGAAACTTTTCAAAGCTGGTTTCTCTCCAGTAAATGTGATCCTGCAGGCTCTGTCCATCTGCCTACAAGAAAAGAGACATTGGCATTCTGCAGGAAATGCTGCTGAGAAAATACCACTGAGGATTATCGATTCTGTGATCTCTCGTCGTTCTCAGCAAGGAAACTGGACGACAATAAACCCCACAGCAAAACAACAGCGCTGAGCCACTTCACTTCCCCCTTCATTCCCCCCTTATTTTTCTTTTCTCTTTTTGCATTAGCAGGTAACGAGCTTGCTCAGGATGTTTGCCAGGCAGAGGAGTAGCAGCCTGAGCAGGTCTGAGCCCTCCCTGCAGCAGGGATGCTCAGGGGTGACCTGAAGCTCTTGCTTACAAGGATGGTTTGATTCCGGCCTCACCTTAATTTTTGCCGGTGCAAACCGAGTCGCAGCCACCACATTAAACAGCTGAAGTGAAAAACTGCACCAGCTGTTAGGCTTCTCCTGTTGCATGAAATTGAAATAGCTCTGAGATTTAAGGAAAACAGAGTGAATTTACCCCAAGCACAACATCTGCGGGACAGGCTCTTCCTTGCCCAGTGCCCGTCAGCCCACCTTGTTCAAGCCCAAGGTATATCCAGCCCTGGTGGAAGAGTGTCCAGCCAATGCCCTTCTGCCTCTGGCAGGGCCAGCACAGGTGCCCTGGCCCCTGTGGGAAGGCCAGCTGAGCCCCCAGCCCTCAGTGCTCATTTCTCAGTCATTTCATTCCTCCTCCAAAGCCTGTGCCACTTCTCTCTTCCCCTCACCTGCCTCCTCCCGAGAGAGATGGTTTCTGTGCCTCCCTCGGGTGTTTTCTTCTGCTGCCGAGGTCCTGGTCCCCTCTGCAGACCCTCCCCAGCCTCTCTGATGCCTCTGTTTTTGAGGGTGGCTCTCACACGCAGTGCCTGCAGGCTTACCTTTGCACAGCATCGTGCTAAATTTTTAATCAGTGAGAGTAAAACAAAGGAAATGAAGAAACTCACCGTATTTCACGACAGTTGTGTGACTAAGCCACATGTCTTATCCCAGCTTACAGGCATGAACAGGGTGTCAAGCACCAACCCTACAAAGCATTTAGCATCCCGGGAGGTTTTGCTCTGTGGTCATGCAACTCTCATTAATGATATGTGGTGTTGTGGTTGCACATGGCCAAAACAAAACAGACAGGGAGTACTTCTGCATTTAATGCCGAATTCTCTGCTACATCAGTTGTTAATTAAAAAACTTGGCTCGTTTCTGTCCCTTTACACGATCAGAATGATGTAAATAAGAACCTTATCCAAAAGCTTTTAAAATTCATTTTAAAAAAGGCTGGCTACAATATTTGTACAATATTTGCAGCTCAGCAGAATGAAGCGGGGAATAACTAAATCTTCAGCTTCCCAGTTCCCCCACACAGCTCAAATGTGCCTGTTGCAGTGAAGGGATGAGCAGGTTCCTGTGTCTGCAAGGCAGATTTCTGTGTTTGCAGAAGGCTCACACCTGCCTTGATGTGGGGTATTTGGTACCAGTCACTGCAAGAGGCAGCAATCCTTGTGCTCAGGGCCGTGGGCTGATACATGAGAGCAAACTCAATTATGCACAATGATTCTGGGAGTGGGGAAAATGAAATGAAAGTCATGATGCTAAAACCACCTGTTACAACTAAAAAGCTAGGGTATAAGAATATGGTTTATTACACAATGAGCAAAGATTTGGACCTTTTTGTGTTTTATTCACAAGTGGTCATATTAAAAGGCATCAAAAACATCACGTGTCCCAAAGGATTTACTCAGCTCTTACTACCACTTTCATTCCTGTGTTCCTACAGCTTAGGCATACATGGAAAAAGCACTCTCAGGGTTTATTTCACCATGCTTTTGAGGGGAAATACCTGCTCACGAGTTTTTTTAGAGAAGAAAAAAGCATAACACCATCCCACAAAAACTATAAAAGCCTCTCATCACAGTACAGTGTCAGCCCCTGGCGCAGAGGTCGCAGAGCTCTGCGGGAGGCGAGCATGCATGACGTGTTCTCCAGCCCTGTCTTGAGACCTCAAGGGAAGAGCAATGCACTTTGTGGTGTAAATGAAGAGTATCAGAAAGGACACTGGCCCTGGACATGTTGCTGGGATGTTGGCTCCCAGTGCACGTGACTGACAAGGACTGGTTCCCCCATCTCAGGGCCTGCATTGCCCTCACCCTTTCACCACCCCATCACCTCCCACTTCTAGCATGGGAAGTGAAGTAACAGGAGTGCAGATGGGGCAGGAGGGAATATAGTATCCATTATTGCTTTTTTTTTCCTGGGGAAAACCTATTTCCTCATTTCTTTTCCACCCAAGTGTAAACTGGCATATTTTTTTCCATCATGAGAGCCAGCGAGGGCCATCACTGGAGACAGAGAGAGGAATCGCTATAGTGTGGATTCATTAAACTCCTCTCAGTTCATCCCTCCTTTTTTTCTTTTTTTTTTTTTTTTGGGTTAAAGGAGTATGGAGTAAAGCAGGGCAGAACGAAGTGTTCTGGAAAACTGATAATCAAATGGCCTAAAGCTAATGTTTACTTTTGCGAATGTTTTACAGCAGCATTACTTGGAGATGTATTAAAAACAGGGAGCGAGAGGGAGGGAGAGAGGGAGGGAGCCTAATAATAGCCTTCCAGTTACAGAAATAGAGAAGCAGCATAGATATGATAATTGAATTTGGTTTGGATGGGTGATAATCCGCCTTTATGCTACAGCTGTAGTTCTCAGATTTGAGCCTTGCTGGTGGCAGGTGTTGGGCAGCTTCCCCGGCCACGGGAAGGCTACAGCACCGTGCCCTTCTGCATGCCCCCCGTTCCTCTCCCCCTGTGCCCCCCGTGCCCCCCGTGCCTCTCCTTGTGCCTGCGGGCAGCAAGACATGGGCGTGTGGATTTGGCATGTGTCACTCTGTTCTTTCTCTGCATTTCTGGGGATTGTCCTGAAGGTGACCTGGAGCTTCCCTTCCTTATCTGGCCAGGGAAAGCCACCAGTGAATCTGAGGGGAGCCCTTCTGCTCCTACCCCAGCAAACTCCGTGCTCAGCCATTTTCTCTTTGTCTTCCACCCTAAATTATTCAGCTCCACACTTGGGGAGCTGACACTGCTAGTAAACTGAGGAGTTATATATTTTTGGTTGCACTTGGAGATTAAGTGCCACTTGAGTTACAGTGTCTAGATTCCCAAATATTTGTGTAATTTTAGATCACGAATTCTCATTCCTGACTATGTTTAGTATCAATATTTATTCACACAGCTCTGTTTGTTAGATCCCATGGAAGAAACAGAAGGGGGGAAGAGGGGAGGTGCATCCAAGCTGTCTGGGTCACAGGCATGGGTCCCCTTGTTGTTTTGCTTCCTGAAGCAAACTCCAGCCTCTCTTTGCCTACTTGGTCATGGGAGATATTCTGGAAAATGTGGGGTGGGAGGCAGTGGATGGGATAACTGGGCTGCAGTGGATGGGATAACTGGGCTGCAGTGGATGAGATAACTGGGCTGCAGTGGATGGGATAACTGGGCTGCAGTGGATGGGATAACTGGGCTGCAGTGAATGGATAACTGGGCTGCAGTGGATGGGATAACTGGGCTGCAGTGGATGGGATAACTGGGCTGCAGTAGATGGGATAACTGGGCTGCAGTGGATGGGATAACAGGCCACCCACTTTCACAAAATGACTTTAAAGATTCTGTGCCAGAGACATGGGGCTGCCTGTGTGCTGCTGTCACACTAGCAAGAGGAGTGGGAGAAGGGTGAAGAGACCAAAGAAGAGAAGTCAAAACACCCTTCTTGGGTGGGGGGAAGCCTCCCTGTCACTTCTGCCACCTTCCATCCTCCTAACATGGCCCTCCAAGAAACTTTATCAGTCTCTTTTGTCCTCTTGTTTTGATTTAGCAGAAGTGCTTCTGAAGGAAAAGCATTCATTAATTCCCCCCTCATAAGAAGATGTGAGAAGATTCTGCTTTCTGCGGGCACTGAATTCAATTCTGGCTGCGCAAGAGTTTGCATTTTTAATGGCGTTGTTTTGCAGGTCACCAAAATTGCTCCCCATTCAGCCACTCTCATCATCTGGGTCATTAGGATGGATAGCCACAGCTGATGCCTGGATCCCACTCCTGCAGTACTCAGCTGGCACTCAAATGCCACTTGTAATGGTAACGAAAAGCTCCATGGCTGCTACAGCACCTTTTCTCCAGCTACCTCAGAAGGCCTGTGGAGCTGTGATTAAATTAGCCTTGTAATGCCACTGTGAGGTGGATGTGCAAGGTGCAAGCTTTGCAGGTGAGAAAACAGAGGCACAATGTGGCTTCACCTTCGCAGCCAGAGAGCCCAGGGGACGACTGAGCACCTGGGCTGTGGGGTTTGGCAACACAGCAAAACTGAGGGCTGCCTCTGCGACTGACAGGGAAATCAGTCATGCTTATCCCAGTTTCCAAAGTATTTTAGACAAGGATTTGCTTGCCACACAAGACTTTTTGATTGTGCTGCTCATGCCGTATCCCTCAGTGGGTGTTCTCACTGCCCTTAGTGTGTCCATGTTGGCTCAGCCCTTTGATTTCCTTATTTATTTATTTTTTCCACACAATAAAAACCTACTTATCACCCAAAGTGTGTAGTTTGGACCTGGTAGGGCAAAGTTTGGGAGAGATAAATGTCAGTGCAATGCTACTTGCTTGTACTGCTCATTAATTGCTAGCTAGACAAGAAACACTCACTGTATCCTAGGAGCAGATACCTGTGACTATGCCACAGTCACAGACAGGATGGAAAATGCATGACACATCTACAAGCACTTCTTCCAGCACTCAGAAAATGTCAGCCTCTTTCCTGTCCAAATTCCATCTTTGCATCCCTGGAAGAGAACAAAAAAGTGATAATGCATTTTCTCCAAAACAGTGCCTAGCAATATAAAGTCGAAGCCATCCCTTTAAGTCTCAGGCTTTGATGTATGTCTTTGGATTCTGAAAAGGATCACGGTAGATGCCTTATTAGAATAATATTCTAGTGTCTTGACAAGCAGCCTCAGATTTATATCGAAGCTTTCTTTTTTATGCCAACAGCTATGTAATACCAAAGGACTGCAAAAGACATCACGCACTGCTATGATTTCTATTTTTTATTTTTTTCTTTTTTTAAAAGGAAAGTTTGTTATAATCCAAGAATCCTTGTTTTGTCTTCCCTGTTGTTTTTTGGCACCTTCATCACTTAACTTTTCCCTTTGCAGTTGTTCCCCACAGCACACACATCTATCTTTTCCAAAAGCAGAGGGGAAAATGGTGTAAAAACAGTCTCCATGAAGGTTTATGATTTGGGTACCCCTCCTTTGCCGCTCACTTGACCAAGTCCCCTACAATCCATGGACTCAGCTAACTGGTTAACTTGAAAAAAACTATGTCAGAGTGGGGTGGAGGGGGAGAAATCCTTTAGGAACTGTTAACATCCAGATTTTATGGCAATGTTGAACACACAAATATTCCAGTTAAGGTGTATCTGGATTTGCTGCCAGACCTTCCATTTCTGCCTGTGTAGCCCAGCACGTCTGAAATGATGTGTCATTCATGACTACTGGTGGGAATCACCACATCCTGCTCCAGTGAGCATTTTCACTGCTCACTTAGAAGGGGGAGTGAATCATCTAAGCAAACACCAGCCTTGAAGGAAATCAGGTGAAAATCTTGTCTCAGTGAACCTGTCCCTTTTTCTTCTCCTTTTCCTGATTCTCTGGGCAAACTAAAACCTCCCTGGAGAGACTGTGAGCTACCAAAAGTGTCTGTGGTTCTATAGTTCTGGCAGGCAGAAAACAAAACCCAAGCTGTGCCTTGCCTGAGTGGATGGGTCATTGCATCACAAGTGAGAGAACACACCAAAATCTCTCCTCTGTGGTAGAAGATATCAAACAGCAGAAGTTTCTCCCTCTTCATACTGGATGATCACCTCAGAAATCCTGTCCTTTCTTCTAGTGAGGGAGCTTTTCCGTGGGATTTGCTGAGCTTTTGACCAGGCTCTTTTCAGGTTTTGGGCCCATCTGGTGTTGGGTATCTAAACCCACACTCCCTTAGAGAAGTCATTGTGGTAAGAAGCATGCACTTTCCCTGGGAGCTGCACTAAAATCTTTAGCTACTTCACACAGGGAAATGACTGGTCATGTAGAAGAATTGCTGGAGTTACTGTCACCAGAGACTCACATTAAGGCTGCTGGACCATAGAGAAATACAAGGTGCTGTCTGGTCCCTCCAAGTGAATTTGTAGCACAAGTGGTAAGAAAATATGTATTACAGAGGAGAGAGAAAACATTATATGGGAACAAACAGACTCCATCTCCCTTCTCTCAGGACACGCACATCCTGACCCAGGAGGAGGCCTCTTACTCTCTAGTTTATTGGAATAGCCACCAAGAAAGTATTCCCAGCATTCCTCCCCTAGCCTCTGCATTTGTTTGTCTCCCCGAAAAAGGCTGTGTTACTGGGTTTTAATCTTTATGGGAATAATTATTTTTTGAAAGGGAATCCAGTGTTCAAGTACAGAAACAAATTAAGGTCAGAGAGAAGCACCTAGCTTTGTGTAAGTGTTTAGTCTCTCCTTGTGAAGTGGCTGGTTCTGCATGAATTACCATTAATAATAAAACATATGTAAGATAGTGACATTCGGTGCGCATGTTCTTAGCTCCCCATTAAGCTGTGCTCCCTGAAAAGGTCTCCAGGTTTATTTAAACATGCAGGAAAGAATTTAATATTAAACAGAAATAAGATGTAATAGAATTATGCCAAAACACCTGAGGGAATTTTGGGTACCTTTAAGGAACGAGCTCTGAAGTGATTCATAGCCAGGGCAAGTGATAATTGAGAAGAAGGGAAAAAAAAAAAGGGAAAAATGAGTTAATTCTTCCACAGCTATGAAACCCACAGCTATGAAATGCTGTAGTTCACAGACTTATCAGGAGTCTTGCCTCGGTATAGGCATTATTTTACTTTCTGATGCTGAAAATTAGTGTAGTGATCTTGCTAGCACTTTTGCATGCACTTAGCACAAGCACAAGACTAGCTCCCTGGGGTCTGGGGTGACTGCCAATGTGAGGGGAGATAACACACAATATAAGTATTCAGAGGCTTGGATGCTATTCTGCAGCTTCCAGAGATAAATGTGTGATTTAGCTGTAGCCTAAATTATGGATCTCATTGCATCATCCTTGATCATTTTAGATTGCAGAATTGCATCAGGTCCTGTAATGAGATAAAAACTTTACCCTCTATCATTTGTTTGACACAACACAGACATTCAGGTTAGTACCAAAAGGGACAAAGCATAGGGCACAGAAACTTGACTCATTTGCATCACAGTGCAGCTACAGGCTTAATGTGGGATATTCCTATTTAAATTAATATTTTCTGTGTCAGTTCAGCAGTATCAGCACACTGCTAATGATCTCCATATCCATTAAGATCAGTTCGAATGCACCTCAGTGTAGCTTCCTTGCTCTATACTCCTGATGGTACTTCTTTATCCTGATCTGTAGATTATTATTTTTATTATTCACAAATGTCACAGGCCTTTTCTCTCCATTTTGGGATTGTTCTTCTCCTATTTTAGGTCTTTTCCTTTCTTCTAATGTTGCTGTGGGAAAGCTCTGGGGATAAATAAAGCAAAATAGACAGATGCCTTCACCTACCAGATTGTTGTGAATAATAATAATCACCTCTTATATATCCCTTTTCATTTTCAAAGCACTTTGCAGCAATTAACTAATTTGCCTTTACAACAATCTCTGATAGATAGGTAGAGGCATTTGCATAGTGGCTATTTATTTATTTATTTATTTATATTCTCCTGCATAAAAATGTAGGGTTTTCAGTTTGGTTGGTTGGGGGTTTTTTTGGTCTTGTTTTTATTTTTTTCTTCCCTTTCTTTCTTTTTCCTCCTTTGCCGGATATTTTTGCTGCCCTTATTTTTCTGAAAGGTAAATTTCTGTGGGATTGTTATGCCCATTAGCACTCCTAATCACTGAAACTAATTAGATTCTCACAGAAATGAAAGCACGCACCAGCAACAGATGAACAACAAATTCTTTCAAGAATAAGAGCTGTATCTCTGCAACAGTCAGATATGGCTGGAGAACTGGAAGCTGTACCCGAGCCACACCTAAGGATGCTGGTTCAGATACCAGCAAGGAGGATGATGGTGATACATCTCTTCCTATGCAAAACACTTGCACGATCCAACTTGCTGAAGGCATTGACCTGTAGAATAGGTGAAGCAGGAAATGAAAAAACCTGCTCTTTTGGAAAAAAAACAAACAAACAAACAAAAAAAAAAAAACAAAACAAACCAGAAAAGTCAGAAAATCTGATGCTAAAGCTGCAAATCTATGCTGGAATTGCCTGCCTATTTTGGTCAATAGAGAAATGCACCCAAGCAGGGTCTCAGTGATTTCTACAGCCCAGTTCCTTAAACAGAAGACTCTGAAATAAGAGTAGGCCAGACAATTTGACCCTTCCTGCCCTACATTTTCAATGTAGTGGACACAACATTATGCCCATAACTCAAACCACTGTGTCTGCCCTTTGGCAGAGCAGACCTGATGAGTTGTGCTCTAGTCTGAAATGCAGGTTCCCACAGCCTGACCCAGCAGGTTGTCCTGGCGTGGCTGAGGGTGATGACAGTGTCCTACAGCCCAAGCCACAGGGAGAAGGGCACTGCCAGCATGACTCCTGCTGCAGGAGGGGACTGCTCTCTGCTTGCCACCCATGTCCTAACATCAGTGCAGGCAGCACAGTGACCACCAGCCACTGCTGCAGTGCTTGTGCCACTCCTTCCTTGCCTTTTCTCTGCCCCTTCTCATCCCTGAATAACTCTTTTCCATAACAACTCCTATCTTTTGTGCATCACAGTAGACAATTTGAAACTTTCTCCAGAACAAGGCAAGGAATTGGCATGAATACTAACACCAGACACAGTCGTTGAGGAAAATATCTTTAATACGCCTTTTACAACTGGCAGTGCTAATGGATTTTGTAGTAACAAAGCTGCAGTGGAGGTTTTACTGGCAAATCCTAACTTACTTGGAAAAAAGCAAGGAAGCCCCCACTGTACTATCTTCATGAAGTGTTAATGCAACAGGGATCCCCTGTACTTTGTGATAATTGAACCATAAAATAGTTCAGCTTTATCTATAAACTCTCTAGCGCAATGCTTTGAGTGTATAACGGTTTACATTATTCCCAGAAAATTAGGTCAGCTTTTCACAGAGAAAATGTCAAATTAAAAAAAAAAAAAGGAAAAAGAAAAAAGAAGGGGAAGAAGTAGTGAAGGGGGAAAAAAAGAAAGAAGAAGCTTCCTCTAAAAGCACTTTTCCAGCCCAGATTCGAAAATGTCACCGTATCCTCCCAACAGCATCAGCCCCACTTGCAAGGCAGGGAGGGAGCAGGGCCGAGGAACAGTGGGCAGCATCCCCAGTCAGCTCCTTGGAGCTGGAACACAGCTCTGTTATGGCTGTGTCATCGCTGCGAGCGAACTCAAAGAAATGGAAACGTTAACTCTGTGGAATCTTTTCAGAAGCTGGTGGTGACTAAACCAGGAGGCGCTAACAAAGGAAAGCTCTCAGCAAGTGTTTGGGCACTTGGAGTGCAGCACGGTCTTTCCACTGGGCTGTTGTGAGGGTTAAAATTAATCTGCATTGTAGGGGAAGAAGGCCTCACAATGGATGTCTATTGTGGAGCAAAGCACCTGGAGATGTGTTGTGTTGTCAGAAGGCTTAAATAGTTTCATTCCAAAATTTCACAGCCTATTAAAAGAGCCACAAGAGTCTGGCAAGGAACATGCCCGAGATCCTGAGCATCTCTGCAAACCAACCCAAACCACCTGGAGGACAGTGGTGGCCCTGCCAGCAGACTTGCAAACTCCACCATAGGTTCCGTCTGGTGCACAGAAATGCAGATTGCTCCCCTAGGGAAGCGAGGGAATTCAGCTGGAGATCTGCTCCTTGCATCACCCAGTTTGGCCTTGAACCTCTGAGTGTCTCCCCATTGGAGGGAGAAAGCACAGTTCTGGAGGAAGAGAGGTCAGGAGTGAAGGATGCTGCAGCATTTGGTGACTCACTGTGCCACTTTCAATTTCAAAGAACATCCACAGTGCATCTAAAATATCCGAATGTTCAGGCTGCCTGTTGTCTGAACTGGAAGACCTGAAGGATGCTGAAAAGGGAAGGAACAAATCTGGAGTGATGCACAGGATGCACTACCTGTACTGGGGACACATGCTGTTCCTGTGAACTGCCAGGTTCTGCTCTGGAAACCAGCCTTGTGGGGTGGGTAGGGAACAGACCCCAAATACAGAGAATCTGGGCTGTTAGAAAACACCTGCAAGTTTTTGTGGACACGGAGCCTGAGGAAGCCAGTGCTCATGCAGGGGCTGGCCACACACACACAAGGTTGCAGAGCTGGTGTCTGATCTGATCCTGCATTCTCTGGCTTCTCAAACAGTTTTTTCTTTGCCCATTGGATTGCATTTAAGGTAAATTTTTTTGGTGACATTATGCCTAGGCTGAGTGGCTCTCCTTTCCCCAGTGGTTGCTGCACAGGCTGACCATCACTCCGAGGGAGAGCACAGCTCCTGGCCATGTGCTGGGCTGGGCTGCAGCTTTCTGCCCGGCAGCCTGTGTCTCCTGGCCTCTTCTCAGGAGGTCTCTCTTGCTATTGAGTAGCTCTGACAGGATGGGATATGGTAGCCATGGGATCACCAATGGCTTTGCTGCGCTGGAAAAGGAGCTGGTGGTGGCACAGGCACTGCATTCAGGCAGCTACCACGGCGTGTTGCTATGGGCACTGATGCAGAGGCAAAATACAGGCTAAGCCATCACTTGATTTTCTATTCAAGCAGCTCTTGAGTACTAAAGGAATGGCCATCTGCCAGTGTTTGTAATAGAAGGTCAGTATACACTGACATTCAGCAAATTGGTATTATATGCATTAGATCTGTGGTTTATGAGGTATTGCTCCATTTTGGAAATGTGCAAATTGACTGAAATCATGACTAAAATTTTAGAGGTGCCAATCTGCAGCTGCAAGCACACTGACAGTGCCCAAACACCCAGGCAAAGCAGCAGGTCCTGCTATTTAAGACACAGAAAAGGCAGAAGATAACTGTGCGTGTGTGTGCTGAGAAGTTGCCACCAGCACCAAACCCAATGTCCCAGCTCGCTGCTGTCCCGGGGTGGGATCCTTCCCTTGGGGTGGGCAGTGCCCCCTGCTCAGCTGAGTGCAACCTCTGTGTGCTGGCAGCAGGTAGACAGCTCTCTAAATGGGGTGTTATAACCTGCCCCTACAGGGTCCTCTCCACGTGAGCCTGATAGTCTCCTCATGAAGAATGTTTTGTGTCCATGGCCTCCCACGGCCCCCCAGCCTCTTGTGGGGCTGTACGTGGGACCTTTTCCTCTGTGGTCACCCCATGCCCAAAGAACATGGTCCCATATCCCTAATATCCAGCCTAAGCCTTGCCTGATGCAGCTTCATGCCATTCCCTCAGGTCCTGTCCCTGGTCACCAGGGAGAAGAGATCGGTGCCTGCCCCACTGCTTCTCCTCGTGAGCAAGTTGTGGACTGCTGAGACAGGAGATATCTGAGCCAGACCAGAAACAGTTGTGAAGCCTGAGGTTTGGGGGCACGTCTGCTCTCTGGGAATTTTTCAACACTAAATATACAGCAAATGTACAGCAAATACATTCTTGAAGTCAAATTCACACGTCGTTTTTTCTTTATGCAACTTACTGCCTTCTGCTACTTCCTCATGACTTGGAGTATTTGATGGCTGTTTGGAGCACTGGCACTGGCACTGGTTTAGGGGAAAAGTAAGTGTCCCAAGGCTGGAATAGCAAAGGCTGCTCCTCCAGGACCCCTGTGCATGACGCAGAGGCAGTACCAGCCTCAAACTGAGTCACAGCCCCTCCCGCATCCAGTCCTTTCCCAGTGCTGTGGTGCAGAATGCAGGAAGACAGGAGAAGGAGCTTTCACCCCCTAGCAGAGATGGAAAGTCCAAGGTTTTCCCTAGGAGAGCCAGGCGAGGCGGGCTGAGGCGATGTGTCCCCGGCACAGGCAGGTGCTGTGCCTGCATCCCACCACCCCTTGGCAGGCACTGCCGCAGCCTCAGAGCACCCGACCCACAGCTCCAGGACGTGCAACAGCGACTTCGTGATCCGCCTCCAGTGTTATGCCCCATTAACTCAAAGTCAGGCATGATTACTGATTATCTTCCCTTATTTTGTGTGCACGTGCCAGGCGAGCAGTGAGAAACAGAGAGGATTTCCTGGTCGCAGCCTGGGCAGGGTTTGGGGACGTGGCTCTTGCACAAGATGAAAGAGAGGTGGCAAGTGGCACAGGGAATATGGTTCTTTCCCCGGTGCTTCCACAAAGAGAAGTCTGAAAGGCACTGATGTGACACGAGTCAAGAGTTATGTTTGCCTGCCTTTCTCTCTCTACACCATGATGAATTGCATATTATTTCCTTCATTAGTTTTAGGCTTCAACCACTTTGCAGTACAGACATGAATAAAAATACTGAGCGGTTTCAGTCTGGTGACGATTTTATTCATTGGTGCTACATGTCAGATAATAGTTGTATTCCACTTCTTTGCTCTGTGAGCTTTTCAAATATTTCACAGGCTGAGTCATTTATTAGGTATCTTCATACAAAGTCCTCTGCCTCTTCCTCTGGAAGGTAATTGTTTAAGTGGATTAGTAGCTTTCCCTGAAGATGGGTAGGGAGTGGCATAAAAGAGCAACACGGCTCTGACACTCTTGTTCTGACCTTAGGAATATACCCAGAGGCTTGCTAAGATCATAGGCTGTTCCAATTATTGTCAAGGGAAATTAATATACCTTTTTATTCCAGCTAATACTCATTGGTCAGGCCAGGAAAAACAGTGTGGTACAGAATATTCCTCCAAAAACAGACAAGTAAACCCTGCTAAAAATCTTATGTCTTAGTGGGTTTACTCTGCCAAGTCTTTGCAGAAATATTTTTCATGTGCTGGTTCATATTATTGAGACTTCAAATTAATTAAGCACCTACCTCACCCTGGGTCTCTGAAAGAGAAGTGTAATAGGAGATGCAGACCCTCTCTCAAAGAGCTTGCAGCTGTAATGGGGTAAAAGCATCTAGCAGACAGACTGAAAAATAACATAGGAGCACTCAAAGGCAAGGGGAGATAAAGATCTGGGGGTTGACACACTTCAGCTTCTCTGTGTGCTGCTTGTAGTGATGTTGGTAACACTTTTTCATCCTCTTTAGCACATCCTTCTGTTCCAAAACAAAAGATGGACTAAAGACTGCGGCTGCTGGTAAGTAATGAAAAGGTAAAGACCAGCTGTTCATCCTAAATATGATGGTTAGCTCCGCAGTCATTCAGAAGCTTGGATGACATTGTTAAAAACACATCAGGGTTTTAACCCTTCTGTCCCCCATTGCCAGGAAAGAGCTGTGCAGAGCCGAGCACCGCTGAGGTGTTTGTTGAGAGGTGCTTTAGGCTGGCTGGAAAGAGGAGCAGGAGCAGCTGCAGGGGACAAGCACGTGAGAATGCCAGCGGGGAGTCAAACAAACCAGCAACCTCTGTACATGTTGATATCGTGGGTATTGCAATGAGGGGCATTGATGTGCATTTGTAAAGATTTCACATGTCTCAAAAACATTTGATATTGGTATTTCTCAGTTTAGAAATGTAATTTAAGAGGTCATTAGTATTTATTAAAAATTGATAGGGTGGTTATTTCCTGTTGTTAATGGCAAATGTTTAATATCTAGTATTAAAATAGTGATGTGAAAATGTCTTTCCATTTGGATTTGGAACATAAGGCGTGTGCTCATTCTCATCTCCTTGCTGCGTTTATTCCCAGTATCACCCAGCCCTCACCATGCACAGATGTTCCTTAACCCGGGGCCCATTCATGTTTCACCAGGATCTTCAGAGATCAGCAGATTGCATTCATTTTCTCATTTCTCTCCCCCTAACCCGCTCTTTTGCTCTTCCTCCCTGTTCTGTGTGTCCCTGTTTGCCCTCCTGCTGTCCTGCAGCTCAGACACGAGTACAGCAGTGCTGTCTGTGCCACGTCCCGGGTCAAGGGGGACATTTGCAAGGCCTTAGTTCACATGGAGCATCTTGCTGCTTTTCCTCTCTTTGTGTAGCCACAACTTGGGAAAAGAAAATTATTATTTGTAGGTGAAAAGGTAATCTCTCCTCCCAGGGCTGAGTGGAAGGAACAACTGGTTCGTGGCCAACCTCAGCAGGTGCTCTTGTCCTACAGATAAAACCACAACATTTTGCAGCCAGCAATAAAGGACATCCTGAGCATCCTGAGCATATGTCAGGGTGCAGCAAGGGAAGAGGGTGCTTTGAGTTAAACTGCTCAGTTTCCCAGACTCTGGCTCAAAGTCTGGACCTGGGATGATGCAGTAGCCCTGCCTTTTCCGTGCTCCTTTCTGGGATAAGTGCACAGAATTGCTGGTGGGGTCCCTGTCACGCTGCTCTCTCTTTTCACATGTTTTCTCTCCTAACATTATCCTGGCATTGCACTGTGCTCGGCCAACCATGGGGCCCCAGAGTCTTCCAAACCCCCACGGGGCTGCTGCCTAATGCACTGCATTTGAGAGGTGGCAGAGATGAAGCAGAACTGTGACTGTAAGAGACCATTGCTCTGTTTGCTGGAAACTGTGATGTCCCCTGTGTTTCCCTGGTGGCTTGGGCCAGGAGGCACTTGTACATGGTGTGGCCTGTGCTCTCCCAGGGGACCCAAGTGGTATTTCACTCAGGTGGTCACCTTGCTGCTGTGCTGAGACCCTCCACTCTACCTTCTGCACTCCTTTTCCTCACGATGGTTTTGAATACATCCCTTGGACTTTAGTGGTGCTTTTCTGAGTAGGACAGGCTGCACTGAGGTTTCAGTCACACGAGAAGAGGGACAGAGCTTCCCCATACATCCCAGGATGTATATTTGTGTGTTGAAGTATATATTCGGATGTATGGAACTGGTGCTCTCTCTTTTATCACAACTAATTGCATTAGGAATGCCAAACTCCAAATCCGTGGGGATTAAAATGGCATTAATTCTGCAGGGGCTTCATTGTGTCCTCGCTTTTTAAGCTGAACTTCCCATTCACTGCAATAGGGACTTTTATGGGTGGCACCATGTGGCCCATAGAAATTAATCTTGTATTCTTTCAAGTTTCCCGGACTACAAGAGGAGGATGAAGTGTCACCACTCCTGGTTGTTTGTGACACATGATTATGTCCCTCACACAGGCATTGGCAGGTTGAGTGGTACGGAAGGCAGGGAAACCCAGCAGCATCTGCAGAGCTCGCTGCTTATCAGGAATATACACTGGCAGCCATACTGTAGGGCAGCAGCAGAAAAACAAAGCAACAATCAAGGGAGCCCTTTGTGATGGATTAAAAGGGTTTAGAAATGTCTGAGCCATGCAGTTTTCAAGCACTGACACTGCCAATGACTTCTTGACTGAAAACTAGAAAATGTGCTTACTGAGTGCACAGCCCGAGTTTTGCTTGTTTTCCCAAAGCCTGCCTTTTGTTAATGGCCTTTTATCTGAACAAAGTTTAGACACAGTCGCTTCATAAAGTGACCCTTTCCTTGAAATAAATCAGGTTAATAATATTAGAGCACTGCAGCCTGTGAACCGAACCAAGGGCCTGCGTGTTTCTCTATTATTGGGGCATAATTTTCTTTTACAATCCACACCACATCTCTCTCAGCCTCTGTGTGGATCTCCTTTGTCTGCCCCGCACCAACTCTGCGTGTTTTGGTCCCTGTCATGGGACTATGATGGAGGAGACAGGGGATCCAGAGCAGGGACAGTCAGTCCGAGGACCCTCCTTCCCACCACTTCCCTCTTCGTTCCTCAAAAATTTAATTAATTTAGCCAGTGTTGAAGGCTTAAAAGCATCTTCCTCATCATCATCCTAAAACTTTATTCAGCCTGAGCTTACATCACTGAAGTCTCTTCAGCATTTTATGAGGGGAAGCCAATCTGAGAAGGATGACTCACTGCTGGTAGGACAGAGCTCCAACCTCTCCTTCCCTGGAGGGGATGTCCATCAAGACACTTTTCCCACTGTCTCTCATAAATCCTGGCTGACACAGCAGGGGCAAGTGGGGCTGGGGGTCCGTGTTTGGGTCTTGGACCTCAACAAAACAGCTCCTGGTGGCTGTCACTTGTCAGAATGCACCAGCAATGGTGTCCCTGCAAACAGAGAGGTCCCTGAGCCCCAGGTCACCAAAGACCCTTCACAGGACTCAGGAGCGTATTCAGGAGCCTCTGCATCATTTCTAGGCATTCAGATTTTGGTGTTTAATTTCAAGAGAACTACGTGTGACCCAGAGTATCTGTTGCCAGGGGTTTCCTGCAAAATCAAGGGTCAGAAGTGGTTGTGGAGATGGTGATGAATGGTCTGAATGTGGTCTGTGCCCTTAAACTTGACTCAGCATTTAGTGAGGCATGAATAGAGAAGCAGGCAGTTTGTGCTTGCAGTGACCCGTGCTGCTGAGCCGGTCAGCTGCTGGGCTACAGACGTATTTTTGGCTTTTCCAGGGAAGCTCTTTTGTTATCACATCAAACTCTTCACTCAGCTGGCAGAAGGCATTCGAGCAGCTGTGAGTCTGGAAGAATCCAGCATACAAGAGCTGACTGCAAAGTTTGTTGTTTTTCTTTATTTTCTTCCCATTCCTGAAAGATTTGTACATAGTTTGGGATTTCTTTTGTTTCCGTGTTTTGTTTTGGGGCTTTTTTTTAAAGCATGTGTTTGGTGTGTGTTTCTAAAATAAATTAATTAGACAACATTAATAAGAACACTGATTATAAACTGACAAAATCATGAATTCTCCCAGTAGATATTTTAATTCATACAGCATAAATTCTTCAAAGACAGAGCCATTTCATTGGGTCAGGGGAGAAAGAAAGAAAGAGAAAAACAATATCTGGGGCTCCAGGTGACATACTCAAAAGCAGAAATAGGCAAAGCAAATTTTCTGCTTTTAGTGCAAGCCTTGCAAAATAGAGATTGCATTCAGAGTAAGCTGGTTAGGCAGGTCGTATTCTAGTTGGTTAGGCAGGAAAAGTGCAGTCCATAGAAGAAGATTGTCTAAACAATCTTCCATTTTAATTTCTATCAGAATTGCTATGTTCTTGGATAATATGGACAAAATAACAACCCATTTCCTTGAGTCTAATACACCAAGAATGAAGAAGACATGACTTCAATCACCTCTCAGATGGGCAGAGCTGGCTTTTTTTAACTTAGTACCTTGGGAGCAATTGCAAGGTGGAATAGAAAGGAATGGGTCTGCCACTGGAAATTAATGGGGAGGGCAATAAGTTTATATTAATATCTACATGTTTTCTACCAGGGTTTGACCCAGAACAGTTTCAAAATAAAAGAATCCTTCAGTTGTACATATATATATATCTATGTGTGTGTGTAAATGTTCCATAACGCCACCTAAATCAGTGGGGATTGGTCTGCAGTGATACCTGTGTGCCTCAAATCAGATGCCAGTCACCTTGCAAACCTTAAGGGCACAAAGGAGTGTCAGACTTACATAAACCTTTATCCCCTCTTTCCAAAATCCTTAAGCCTTCTGATTTCTCTGAAGTTTGAAAAGCCCACAGAGAAAACAAGTGTCTGTGCCCTTGCTTTAAATGAATCAGTTCTTCCATGAATAAGCTATAAACAGAGAGTTCAAGGCACAAACCAGTGATTCTCAATACTTTGCATCCCAGTCCCACTGAATGGCCAGGGGACATTGGTGTCCAAGCAGAGGCCTGGTCTGGAAGCTGCAGAGATATGTGCAGTGAGTCTGTACACTTGCCCCAGACACCTTTGTCCACCATGTGGACACAGACTCCTAGACAGTATTACATGCATGGTTGCCCTGGTGTGCAGTGTCCAAAATTATCTGATGTGGGGATAGACACTGCTGAATGAAAAGATAGGAATGTAAGGTAACACTGGGGATGTTGAAACAAATGTTTCTTGCCATATTTTGGATTGAAAGAGGACCATCTATCAGCAATTCCACATTATAATTCCAACATCCATGCTTATGAGCTTAGAACAAGGTTGTTTCTCTGTGTCTGGAAAAGGAGTGTTATTTCACAAACCTGTACCTTTCCCCAGCTCATGTTCCTTTGCCTAACTTATCTAAAACATAAAGGTACACCAAATCTAACAGTGATTACTGGATTTACAAGCTGTAATGAATAGAACATATCAGCCCAAAAGCTGAGCACAGGAGCAATGTAGAAGCAGCTGAAAGTACATTGCTTATCACAGTAAGTGCACTTACAAGAACCTGTGGAGAAAAACCACAATGTGTGTTTGCTTCTTTAAGACAGAGCAAATCTCAAGCGAGTAAGAGGAATGTCTGTAATTCCTATCAACTTTTGGGAAGCTGACTCCTAGGAATCTGTTGTTGGGGCAAAATTCTGAAAAGGTTTTCCTGGGATACTTATTCCTGCTCATTTCCACAATTTCAAAAATCATAATATACCTGTTTGAATGGCATTAAGTGAGACACTTAGGGAACCTTCCATTCTTCTTGGCTGTGGGACTCCCAAAAAAAGTGTATAGACACAGGGAGCCATAACACTTCCAAGTGGTGGGGATGTATTTAAGATGCTGAGAGTATCTGTGTGCATGTGTCTCTTCTTTAATAGCTCCACAAAGTGCAATTCCTTTGGCAATATACTCCACTTCTAAACAAGATTCCCAACTGCTCTTCATGCTGTCACTTGTTTGTATGTTCTTTTAGATAATGGAGCTTCTGTATGTTATGTTATATGATCCAGAAAAAAAATCTGCATTATCTTAAAGATCTTTTAGAATCTAAATGATTCTATGATTCTATATATACATAATACAAGCTCCTTTTCCTGTCCCATAACTGAGCATGAACCCTGGGGCATTTGAGTGGCTCCTAGACAACCTCAGGGGAGAAAACAGTGGGGTCCAAGCGACTTGGCTCCTACATGACTGCTGAAGTTGCTTTGCAGAGACTGCAAAAATGAGTTCACCTTCTTTCTATTTCTATCTTCTCTTCTATCACCCATCCAGACAAATAAAAAGAGAGAGAACAGAGACACACACATAGCCAAGCACCCTGTTGGCAGAGAGATCACTTTAATGAACATCTCTCACAATGCATACATTTGCAGAGCAGTCCTGCTTCCACTGACACCTCCTATGATGTTCTTATCAATGTACAGGTAGAGAAGAGCATGAGCTCACCTGCAGTAACTCACTAGAACGAAACAGACAATTTTTACATCTCCAAATTCCTTCAGGTGCTACTGGATGTAAAATTTGGCAAGGGAATCGAATGGAAGCCCAAGACCATTTTTCTTCCCTGACACACACTCATTGGCCTCAGCATAAGTGAGAGCTGCTTAAATGTATTGATTAAGGGGCAAGTCACCCCTTGGCTGTCAGAAGATGTATGCTCCACTCGGGTCCTACAGAAGCCTCAGCGAGTGCTTTGCCTTTTACAGGACATCACCATGTGAGTGAATGTCACTTTTTCAGAGAAAGGAAGCAAAGCAGCTCCTTTTGAAGAGCAGAGCTGCTGCAGGGTCTCTCCTGCTAACACAACCCAGCCTGAATGCAGCAATCCCCACTTAAAACACTCGCATTAAGCCTCACGCAGGCATGCAGCTGCAGATACTGCCTGAAAAGGTACCTGTGCTGCTTTTCTTTACTTCACACGGGGGTCCAGGATGACCTAAGCAGAGGTGACATACGTGATACACTAATTTTTCTCCCTCTCTGCTTTATTTCACCACATGGCAGCTGCAGGAGTCAGGGCGGACATCTGAAGTGTGCCGGTGCTCAGGGTAAGTTCTCTGATCTGGACTCGCAATCAGCGCGGAGAGCCCTGCTCAGTAATCTGCTTGTAAAGGCTGCCTCTCCACCTCCCCATCCCCAATCCAGGAGCCTATTAAATTAATGAGACAGAAGTCAGCGCAACAGCAGTCAACATGTTATGTGTGTACAGCACTGGTGCTGTTACAATGTGCCTGTTTTTTCTCCTGGGATGTTTAATTTCCGCTTCTCAAATGAGCTGCAAAGCTGTGAAGCCTGGCAGTGTTCTTTCTAGACACTCTGTGATGCAGATAATGAGGGTACTGATAGGTGCCTAGGAGACTGTGATGGCTCTAAGCACAGCTATGGTCTGATAATGCTTTATGCCAGTAGTGTCACAGCGGAACCACTATCATCCCTCAAGGAATGGTTCATCTTTATGTGTAATACAGCAGCTGTCACCTAAATGGCTAATGGGGAAGCAAAGTAGAACCTTAGTGCTAGTAATCTTTGTCACTTAATAATTTTAAAGGTATCAGACTTCAGTAGCTCCTGCAAGTTCCAATAAAAAGTGTGCTCGCAATTCCTTTTTTTTTTATTATTTTGTTTGCTGCGGATTAAATGTAAATTGAGAAATCCGCGATGCAGCTCCGTGCAGATCTAATTTAGTATAATTTGAATAGCCAAGTAATTAAAATGTATTATAGGTATAAGATGCTGGGATGGTGGAGTGTCTGCATTTAAGAGGAAGATTTATTGGGCTCACTGCATCCACAGTGAACCTTCCACAACCACATTAGCCAACATCTGTCGGGAAATGTCAAGACACAGGGCATAAGACGCGTCCTCGCCGAGTGTGGCTGCATGCGCTTCAATAGCAGGCTAAGAATGCACAGCAACGTTTGCAAAAAAAAAAAGCTGCTTAGGAAGAAGGTGTCGTTCTCAACTACTTTAGTGGGTTGCACAGAGTTTATTCACGTGCATACAAAATATATGCGTGACTAGATACGTGCATGCGAGGTAGAGCGGGTTAAGGGGTGTATTTGTGTTGTATGCGCATGCAGGGAGAGAGGGGAAACATGCAAATACAGAGAGATGCTTCTGTAGACTTTTCCCCAATTAATGCTGGTTTCCCACAGTGCTAGAACTGCGCTTGCATTCAATTTATGAAGGCAGGTAATGATAATAATTAATAGGGCAGTTGACACACATGATGTGAGTATTGACATTGCACTATTAGTGTTTCCTAGAAGATTATTTTGTTTGTTTTTGCTTAAGTGCTCAAGATTAGAGCCGGTGATTTAGAAGGCTGGGGCACCGCCTTCTCGAGAGGAGCCGAGCTCATTTCAATCACACCTTCCGACAGGCTGATAATCTCCGGGGAGTTAACACACTTAGGCTGGTGAAGGTTAAGAGGAGAGAGGTGCTGGGATGTGTGTGTCCAGTAATTGTCCGGGGGATGAGTTACAGATCCAGACAGCCCACAATTCAATCTGCACCCAGAGATACAAATGCTGAGAGGATAAATCGAAGGGCATTTCTCCGGATTTGAGGAGGGACGGAGAGGCTGAATAACCGTTTATTCAGCGCCAGAAAAATAGCAGGATTGCTACAGCAGTGTCAGAAAAAGCAAGCGATAGGAGAGGGATCATTGCAACACAGATTGCTATGACCTTCCCTGAATATTGAAGGGAACGTACTGCGTGGAAAAGCCCGGCAGCTCGGAGCGCTGTGGGAGCGGTGAGCTGAGTTTGCTGCGGGCTGGGCTGCTCGCCTGTCTGCATGTGCTATTATTGTGCTGTGTGACGCGGAGCCCCCACGGGTGAGGTGCAGGCAGCCCGGAGCCTGCTCTGAGCCGGCAGAGGGATGCGCAGCCCTTCCACGGGGCTGCTGCCTCACCGTGCCCGGGGCACTGGGGCACCCCAATCACTTAGCTGTGGCAGAGGAATAAAAGCACGCAGGGCAGGGGTTTTCCTTCTTTCTCATCCTCTTGCTGTGTATTCACAGAGTGCTGGCAGCAAGGAGGAACTGGGACCATGGCTGGTGTCTTAGACTTGATCTAGGATATGCAGGCAGCCAGAGCAGTGGTGATGGAGCAAGGAGCAAGTGAGAAATTACTGGTGACCATCCAGGCTAGGGACACAGGGGACAATTTCAGAGGGGACAGGGCAAACAGGCAGGTCAGTGGCACACAAACCCCACTTTTAAAAAGTACAAAACATACTTTAAAAGAAATGCTTTAACTGCTTGTGTGCATTGGTGGGTTCTAAATTAGCCTTAAGAGGCAAGAAAAGAGACCTGACTTCTGGTTTGAGGAGAGTCTGAGGAACAGGAGAGCAGTGAAAATCTGTGCTCAAGGTGTTAAAGTACAAAGGACAAACAGAAACAACAATGCAGACCTTATAATATAACTGTGGGTTTGGACTCCTCTGGATACTATCTCCAGATTGGGAGATGGGCAAAAATATATAATTAAAATAATTAATTCAAATATTTGATTAAAAAGAAAAAGTGCGCCTAGAGTTTTGCAGAGGAAGAGGATTGCCATGGTTATGATGGTTACCTTGCACAGAAAATGAGCACAAGAGGAGGGCATGGTCACAGAACAACAAAGCTGAGAAAAGTGCTATTATTAACATTTCTACATAATTGACAAACATGAGTGTGCTTACTTCTGTAAACAGACTATGACCACAAATGATAGAGACAGGCCTTTGCTTCCCCCTCTGCATAACAGGTTCTTCCACCTCCCTTCCCCAGGATCGCTTTGAAGGAAGGATGTGCAAGGCCTGACCTGACCAAGGTCTTTTCTCATAGGGGGAAATCAAGAACATTCCCGGGGCTTCTGCCTGAGGTGGAAGCACATCTACATTGTGCTTTGAGTGACACTGCTTCACTAGTGCTCAGAAAGACATTTAAGCAGGGGATCCTGCAGCCAGCCACCACAGTGCTTCACACAGCTTCCAGTAAAACTGCAAGTGCTCTTGGAAGAGAAACATGGCCTGGAGATGCCAGAGACCTTATTCAGTAGAATAATATTCTCTTCACTTTTGTCACAGTCACGAGGGACCTCACCAACCCTCCACACCTCCCAGTCAAGGAGCTTCAAAGCCCTCCTTTGCAGCTCAGCTCCAGAGATGTGCCTTGTGATATGTCCTTGACACTGGTGTTGGGATGCCTCTTCACACCTCTCTTGACAGAGATAGACAAAGAAACTTGGAGGACAACAGTGTGCCTGGGAGAGGTGACCTCTAGACAAGGCTTGCTAAAATAGGAGGGACATTTGACACCAGTATCAGTAACAGGTCACATCCTGCTCAGAGGAGAAAATCTCCCACCTAGGTTCTAAATCTGGCTGAAGACCACCTTATGGCATCCCTCACAGCTGGACCACCTGATCCATATGCTGCACAGGACACTGGCCACATGCCACCTCTCCATACGCTGAGGTTGGGATCGTGCCATATTCATTCTCCTGAGCCTGCTATTCCACTCCTGTATTCCTTCTTTCTCCAAAAGAGTGAATTTGCAGCCTCTGGGGAGTCGTCAGCTCTATTTCCACCACTTGGCAGATAGGAGGACACTTAAATAGGATAGCACAGTGCGTGCTTGTGTTTCCTATTAAATTGGAGGTATGAATCTGTATTTCCAAAACCACAGGGTAACTATGTGCCTGGGGCACATCTTCAGGAATATGAATCAGTGCAATCCCCTCTCCTGGATGTTTTTGTCTTCACGTAGCAGGCAGCAGTGCAGGCAGAGGAAGGAAGGTGGACTTCTCTCACTCAGGCCATCACCATGTCTGGGGTTCAGTCCAGTCCATCCCGGCTTCTCTGTTTCAGCATCTTTGAAGCAGAGATGATAATACTTTCCACCCTCCTAAAATACGTGCATAAAGAGATATTTGAAAGGAAAGAGACTGGCTTTTATTAGATTGACTGATTTAACTGGAAAAAGTGTCAGGCACGGAGCCTTTCTGCAGGCTTGACATGGAAAGCCATTTGCAGCCTTTGATTCAAAACTAAGAAAAACTGCACCCAAAACTTGTCCACTTTTTCCAGCTGCATCTGCTTCTCTAATAAGGGATACCACCCCTCCCAAAGAACTTCATCTCACTTACACCCTTCGTCTGTTGTAGCTGCACCAGCACTTCTGCAGCTGGAATTAGTGTCAGAGTTAAGTGCTATTGATGAGACAGTGGAGAAATGCACATGTAAAGCTCACAACTGAGAACAGTGGAAAAACTAATTCTAAGGAATGCATTTCTCCTTCCCCCCATTTTTCCACATGTAAATCCTGGCCGTTCACTGGAAGATCATTAATCATGCTGAATTGTTGTGTTATGCCTACATATGTAAAGCATAAACTCCTGATGAGTTCTCCTGCAATTTAGCATTAATTAATGTCCACTTAGTATAAAATGTGACATCATATTTTAGGTCAGCTCTTCATTGTTATTGCAAACCGTAAACATAGTGCAGAGAAAAAAGAATGGAGGATATGATTTTCCTGCAGTATCTCTCTGACATGTTTACATAAAATATAAAGCCAGTATATTGTTTGGCTTCAGATGTATTTCCCCACTGTGTGTTCTGCACAGCCCAGTGTACTGTGTGTGCTGTGCCACACACACAGCTCTGTGATACTTGTAGGGCATCGATTTCAACAGCAACATAAGCTTTGTGAGAAATTTCTACCTGCAATTCAATCAAATATACTTAAAATGTTTCCATTGCACCAAATATCAGCTGATACACCTCTTATTAGTATAAATGGTGTAGATTAGTGTCAGGCATTTTCAACAGTGAAGAAATTACAGAAGCCTGCATGGCTCATTAGGCTCTTGTTGCATGTTAAAGAGGGCCAGACCTTATTAATAGGAGGAAAAGGGGGGAAAAAAGAGAGTATAATGGGAAAAGTATAAAATAGCTTTTTTTAAAAAAGAAAGCTTTCTGGTTTGGAGAAAAATAAGAGCATCAATTAACCTCTCCCAGTCTCTGAGCACTTTCTAAAGTCAACATAGCTTTGTTTCTGCAGGATATATGGATTACAGACAAAGACCTCAAGCAGAGAAAAACTGCTCACTATCACACTGCACCACCAAGAAGGATTGTTGATAATTCAATGTTTTACGCTGTTTATTTGTGTCACTTTTTACATCCTGGATCAGGAAAGCTTCACTGTTTAAGTTAGGATGTACACCCATGCTATTTGAGTTGAAGCTCTTTCTTATATCCTGCTGAAGGGCATATAATTTGAGCATTTGTTCCAGGTTTAGCACTGGTGTAAGCAGTGGTGTAAGCACATGCTGAGGTGAAGACAAGATTTAAAATACATTTGAGAGCTTGCTGTAACTGGGGCCTCAATCACACGGGTCCTGAACCAGCAGAGACTGACACATCATCTCTTGGCACACAGACAGCCTTATCAGCCTCTTGTGGGCTGCATGCACGGAAATGCAGATGTGTGCAGGGACACATCTCTGTGAGATGGAGCCTGTGGCACTTGCTGCTTCCCCAGCTGGCGGTGGACAAGGGGCAGCTCTTGCTCACATTTATACTTTCTTTACCTGTGATTTGCTTCGGTGACTAAGATAGTATTGCTGCTAGTGTTGTTGCTCAGAAAGGGGTGAAGGGGATCATGGAATGATTTGGGTTGGAAGGGACCCTAAAGATCATCTAGTTGCAACCCCTCCTGTCCTGTGCAGGGGCACCTTCCTCTGGACCAAGTTGCTCGGAGCCCCACTCAGCCTGGCCTTGAACACCTCCAGGGATGGGGCATCCACAGCTTCTGAGGACAACATGTTCCAGTGCCTGCCTCACCACCCTCACAGTAAAGAATTTCTTCCTAATATCCTAACCTCTTTCAGCTTAAAGCCATTCCCCCTTCTTTTACCACTACATGCCCTTGGCAAAAGTCACTCTCCAGCCTTCCTGCGTGCCCTCTTTAGGTACTGGAGTTCTCTAAGGTCTCCCCAAAACTCTCCTTTTTCCAAGCTGAACAGATACAACTATCAGCCTGTCTCTTCACAGGAAATGTGCTCCAGCCCTTAAATTATCTTAGAGGCCCTCCTGTGGTCTTATTCCAACAAGTCTATGACTTTCTTATGCTGGGGACCCCAGAGCTGGATGCAGTATTACAGGTGGGATTCCAGGATGCCAGGATGTGGAAGAGCTCACAGAGAAGGTAATCAAAAGCCTGCTCTCCTTGGGGCAGTGAAGGATATCTTGCCTCCTCTTTGGTGCACCAAAATTCAGTCTTGTTGTTGATGCTGAGGGAGCTGGCACCTGCTGTAGTCCTTACACGCTCAGTGGCTGGCACTGGAGAAGCACCACGGCAGGGTCTGCTCACCTGCTGGTGCTGCACGAGCACAGAGCGATCTGCTCTGTCTCTAGGATTGCATTTCTGCCTTGGATTTGTTTTGCCAAGACAGCTTGCTATTTATTATCACGGCTGCCAGAACACACACTCTTGTGTTAGACTTGTCCTAAGGAGGGAGTATGTGGCAGCCACCATGCTGGCAGGAAATAGATAAATATAAATGAGTCTGAAAATCATAGATCTAAGCAAACTAAGCTAAATATGTGATTTTTTTCCTAGCCTTTTTTTCCCTCTGGGCCTGACGTGCCTCGTGATATGAACACAGAACGGGAACATATTGTACCCCTTGGCCAAGGAGGTCCAGGTTTTCAGGCACTGCATTAGTGGGGTGAAGTTGCTTCCAATTTGAAGCTGAAATCAGAGCTAAGTTAGTGAGCTATGTCCAATGCCAAGCACCACAGATCAGCATATTGAGTATTATACAATTTTTTTCCCTGTGTGATTAGCATTTTACTTGAGTCTGAGACATTAATCAATAAAAGCAATACCCTGTAAACAGAGCAAAATGAAAAAGCAAGTGCTGCATTTTAATAATATAAATAGGAGATTGTGTGGCATGAGGGGCCAAGGCACAGCCTGCAATCTGAATACCATCAAAGGTAAAAGAATTGAAGGCAAAGGAAATTTTCAAGGCTGATTGCACAGGGATGTAAAAAAAAGAAAAAAAAAAGTAAAGAAAGATAAAATATTGAACACTGGTTAGTGTGGGGGATGTGAATGAAATATCTTATTCTGCTGGTTTTTTAAAAAAGTTTGTCCTTGCTGATGTCTATTTTAAGGGCAGGGAAGAGAAGTGAGGGGGAACCCAATCCCTGGACTCAATAAATTAAGTAGAACAACATAGAAAAAATACTTTAAATATCGTTGTTAAAGCAGGGCTAAGTTTTTATTAACTCCATTTCACAGCTTTTGTTCTTTAAAGAACACTTGCAATGGTTGCTTAAAAAAAAAAAAATAATAAAAATGGAGATTTATCTCGTTGTCTATGGCACAAAGTGCCACGCTGGAAGGCTAAAAACAATAGTCAGCTGCTGTTCAGGGCTCTCCATGCACAGAGTGCTCTGGGAAGCTGGGGAGTGCTGGCTTGCAGCAGAAAGTGCTGTGGCCATGCCCCGGTGCCAGCGAGGCTGGGGAGAAGCCAGTGTGGGAGCCAACATCACCTGCCAGCTCATCTCGGGCTGCATCCAACAGGTCACACTGCCACCAGGCAAGGCCATTTCCCAGCAGAGACCCCAAAAACCAGTGGCAGACCATCAGCTTGCTGTGGCTGGGCAGTTCAGCAGATCTGGGGGATCAGAGAGGGAAGCCGGGCTGTTCTTCCAGCCACCTCGGGGCTCCACAGCTCACTGAGCTCCCAGCAGGCTGGGATGTGCCCCGTGATGTCTTACCCCACTGGGGTGGCATTCTGAGCCTTTAAAACCATGATACCACGTGGCAGTGTCATTGCATTGCCCATAGCTAAGCCATACAACTTCCCCAGGAACTTTTTGTTTACTTTTCTCTTAGTTCCTGCTTTACTTGAGGCACTGCATTTATGATTGAGAAGAACTTAACATTAACCTCATTGTTTCCCTCCCTATTTTTGCCCTCTTGCCTTCTTCTCTTTCCTCTTCCCATCCTTCATATTCTCAGTGGTGTTGCCACAACCTGGGGAACAACTCTTATCCATGAGCAGATTTATTAATTAGCTCCTTCTAGAGCTGCAGCAATTAGCAGGGTGAGCTCTCAGCATTTGCCTCCTGGAGGCCCCACACAAAGACTTGCCAGTTGGTTATGCTTTTTCTCTGCAGCAAAAGACTGGGGTTTGATTTAAGAAGAGATTTCGGATTAAAAAAAGGCAAGGAAAGAATATCCTGAGCTGCATAAAGCCCCTGGGAGTCCTCTCTAAAAAGGGAAGGGTCAGTGAGCTTGAATTTCCTTCTGGTGAAGCCTTCAGATGATCTTGCCCCAACACTGCTTGAAGGTGATTGCTGCCTACCTTGCTTCTCCTCTCCTCACATGGATTCTGGTATCATGACCCTTTCCATCACAGGTTTAAAGGTGTTTCTTTCCATATGAGATAGCCTAGGTGGTTTTTAACTGTTCCTAATCTGTAGACTCCTAAAAATTTCTAGTGAAGAAAGGGTGCCTGCTACACCAAACTGACGTTCCCAAACAGCAAGCTTTGTGTCCTTCAGCAAGCCCTTTAGCAGCAACAAATGGGCCCCAACAAGAAGACAATGTCAAATACCTCCACACTAGGGAGGTAGCAATGAAATAAGCTGACATCTGAAAAGCCCATGGGTAACTCTATAGTTTGCCAAACAGAAAAGTGTTTCTGCTGGTGGATTCCTCTCTTGGAAACACAGGAAACCAACCATGAGTCTTGGCATGATAGGACATCCTTCCTCCTTCTCTCCTTCCTTCAAGTTTTGCCTGTTCTTCAGAAAATGTTTGTGCTGCTCATTACTTAAGCGTGATCAAAATGTTTGCTACTACACAAAAATACCAATAAAAGGCCATTGCAGGCAATAGAAGAAGTGACATGCTATTAGTTTGATCCCACAACACGGGTGTAAGGCTGCAGCTGCAATGTTCCCACTGTGGGAGCGAGGTAAAAAATAATAGCAGAGCAGATGTGTCTCCCTGCACAGCGTGGCATAAAAAGAAACATCTGGCCCTTGGCCCCTAAAGGATATTTCTCACAGAGAAGAGTAAATTAAGGGTGCATTGAAGATGTAGGGACTCAGCTAAAGGGAGCTGCTGCCTTAGTAACCATGTCTAACCCAGATCCCAGCTTCTGATGCATAATGCCATTTAAAATATAGGGCAAAAATAATGGCATGTAAGATAAATGCAACCAAGTACAGACGTCGCATCAATATATGTCGCTATCTTGCTCAAACAAGTAAGTAAACAAACAAAGGAAATATTTTTAAACACTAAACATACGCCAGTTATATTGCTGCAGGATAAAACATGGGCTTTTTTAAAATCTATTGAGTCATAAATCTCTGTATTTCCCTTTGTGTTTGATCTCATATATTACTCGGAGTTTCTAAAATGATAACAAGGCATGCATTAAAAATATTTCTCTTATTGTTACATTTCAAGCACGTTTACTGTTAGCTGCTTAGCTTCATTATGTATCATAGTCTGAATCTACAAATCAAGTATAATTAGACTTGGAGAACTGATTGGATTTCTAATTAAGCTACATTGGAAACAACAATGCACAATCAGTAAATATTCTGACTAGGTACATTTTAAAGAGCAACTCTTGGGCTTTTTGCTGATGACTAGACACCAGTGTCATTAAATTTGTTGGTGGCAAGCAAATTTTAAAGCTAAAATAGAGGCAATTAGTAAAGATCTTGAAATATTTAATCACGTTTGTCCAATTAGTGTGCAATTAGGCAATGGTGTGGCGTGGGACAAACATTCTGCTTCACTGTTTGGTAGAGAAGGATCCCTTTGAAATTTTGCTGTTTAGTTTATTGATATATAAAAAGGAAGTTATGGTTGTAATTTCCAATTTAAAAAAATACTGTGCAGATGGTCTGACTATATATTTAACAATGTTAAACAAAACTAAACAAGGGAAGCATGTTACCTGAAATTACACAGCTGTGATCGGTGAATAAGCTCCAGATCACATTAGATTACAGCTGTGGGCATCTTGATCACAGACAGCGCCAGGTAGTTGAGCTGGCAAAATCAAAGCTAAGTAAGTTGGCCTGTCACACCTCAAGATGATATGATTATTTTGTCCTTGACTGAAAATACACTTTTTTTTCTTTGAGCTTTGCCTGGCTGTTTTGCATTCCTTCCACGAAGCTTTACGCTGGCAAGTTTGCTGCGCAAAGTCAAGTGGTAGCTTTTCATGAATAAGCCACTTAAGTATTATCTTGACTTGCCTTCTACTTGGGCATTCGACTGCCCTTTTTGGCAAATTTTAGGCTCTCTTTTAAAACCAATCACAACATTTATTATTTGATTTGCAACACTTCGACGCAGTGTTTGGGCTGGCATGGTGAATGCTGCTGTCACGCATTGCAACGCGCAGCCCTGCACCGACAGTGCTATTCCATTGGTAGTTTATCAGTCGCCTTGCTCTGTTTGGCCACACGCAGATAGTCAGGGAGGCTGTGCCAGGGAACGTCCCCAGGTGCTGCAGCTCAATTTTCCGGATTGTTAAATTGGTAGAGCAGCCCCTGGCACGGTGTTCACTTGGGTCAAGAATGACTCTCCCCAGCCATCCCTGAACACAGCTCTGGGTGGACACTTGCCAGGGACCATTCCCAACAGGCACTTTGGGAGGGAAGGAGGATTAGGAGAATGGATGTGGGCCATCACGTGCCAGCTGGCCTCCTTATCAAAGTGCATCTACCCTTCTGGAGCCCACGGGTTCAGGAGGAGGGGACTGGAGGGAAAGGTGTGTAACAGCACTGACCAGGCATGACGTGGACACCAGCCTGGACCCCTGACTGCCTTTCCACTGCAAAGGCCATCCTGTGTCCAGCTCATATTCAATACAGACTAAGAAACAAGAAAAGACTCCTCCTTCCCCGAGTGGTCATAAAAGCAAGATTACTGGTTTAGCTGTTGTTTGGATTTGATTGTCAGATATCTTTTCTTTTTTAGAGAAAATAGGTGATCAAATTTTAATGTCATTCTATGTATTTCTTAAAAGTGCTTTAATTTCTGAAATGCTGATAAGCTACTGTTGGTTTTAAAGTTGTCAATTTTACTTTCATGTCTGAGAAATTTTTCTTTGATTTCAGGATTGAAAAAAATGCTGAATATAAAGTAAGTAATACTTCCTAGCAATGTTATGCTTTTTTTTGTTTGGTTTGGTTTTTTGTTTTTTTTTTTCTTTGACAGATACAGACCTGGAATTTCAAAGCAAAGAGTTTTGTCTCGCAGCCGGGCTGGTGTTTGCAGGAATTTTATGAACACATAAAATTATGAACATGGGCATTGCTTTGAGTCCCCTGTAAACCTGACTTCAGGGGAGAGATTTTGAGCCCTACTGTGAAGTAAGCCTTGTGGTACATAAACCACACAAGATTGAAATTGTGATTATATTGTGAATAAGAATAATTGATAATATTTGTTGTGGTTGTTTCATACATATGTACATGACATCCTTAATAATATTTTTGGTTACACTTACATTTATAGATATGCCCTGATACACAAAAGAGTCAAACGTCTATGGATGTGAAAACTAAGAGCTGCAGGTCTTCAGTATGTTGGCATATTGGCTGCCAAATCATATATGGAGAAAAGGTGTGAAAGCAGTTTCTTATGGTCTCTGCCTCACCACATCTTTGTTCCAGTAAGAGATTAGGAAACTAAATCAAGAGGCTGAATGCCAGAGCATTGACTAGCCAACTGCAGAGGTAGCACAAGAGGAGATACACCTCTTACAGTTAATGTCTTGTGAAAATCACACAGGTCCCCATAGGGGTTAATCAAACATTTACAGCTCTGACATACAATGTTCTTAGTCCCTGGAGGAAAACGGGATCTTTCCACAGCTTTTAAACAACTAAGGAAAAAACTGCATCTCTAGTTGTAGAAAGTTAGTATGCCCAGCTTTAAACTGCACTTCAGTGGGAGTACTTGTGTGTTTATATCCAGGATTGTGTGCTGAACCTTCACAAACTGCAACCTCAACCCTCAGGCATATACATATACATATATATGTACTCATGTAAGTGAGTATCCATATATAATTGTGTACATACACTGTGCATATATAGGGACTTAAAAAAGGAAAAGAATGTTTGGGAATTTCAGAAAAGGAAACCCCTGTTTATTTGGTAATGGAAAGAAAACCACCACTTCAATAGCAATTCATACACCGCTGTCAAAGCCAGCTCCGGGGGGATGCACAGACCTGCAGGTTCTCTATAGTGGCTGAATTCCTCCCAGTGTTGTCTTTATCAAAGAGGTAAATGCAGATTCAAAAAAAAATTGCTTTGATGTGCGAGACATCACAGAACAGCAGCTCCATTCATTGCAGAGAGAGTCCATTATTTAAGTCTCTCAGGCAACTGTACAGATTCTCTATAAAGGGAAAAATAACAGGACTGTGGAAATAAAACCTCCAACAATATGCATTCTGCCTGTTTCTGGAGTCTTTCCCTCTGTTTTTCATGTCTTGATTCTGTGAAGTTATATTAGGCTGGGGCTCATGCACTGACAGTCTCTGATGGGCAGTCCCTCCTGACTGAATCCTACCTGTATCCTTGCCAGACTTTTCTGTCCCTGGCTGCAAGAGTGAAGGAAGGTATTGGTAAGAGGCACCAAAGGCTCACCACCTGCCTTTTGTCCTTGAGACTTCCCCTTGGCTTAGCTTAGCTTTTGCTCCAGCACTTGCAGCAGATCTCAGGCCTCTCTGCAACTTGAAGGGATGGGGCAGCTCTGGCTCAGTGTTATCGGGGTGCTGTGGGGTGAGCTGGGCTCATCCCCTGGGGAACACCTCCCATGGAGATGTTCAGGTATGGATATGGGAATGGCAGGAGGGAGCTGGGGCAGAAGGAAAGGGGAAATGAAGCCCTGGTCAGCCCTACAATGGCAGGAGTGCCATCAGACCAGCCAGGTGACACCTCCTCCAGGCACTCTGCTGTGGCAGCAGGGGAAAAGAGTTTCCCTATCTCCCCTCCGTACTGCCATAAACCATGCCAATGTGTAGAAAGGGTCTGTGAAATTAATTATACTGTGAGTGCTTGGTAACCAAATGAATTGTAAATTGTACATTATTAAAACAGCATCAGAGCACCGACTGATCTATTATTCTTTAGGGAAATGTATGAAGATAAGAGCTTTATATGCTTTAGGGGTCTTTTCAGCCACCACACAGCCAGCTTTGTAAGAAAAAATGTGGTAATATTTTGTTAACTGCCTGAGTTGCAACTGACACAATACTGTATTGTTTATTTTTATTACTTTGTCTCATATTTAATAGATGAGACAGTATACAGCACAAGTGACATATATGTGCCCAGTCCCTTCTGTTTATCCTGTTTCAGATTGCATTTGAGATTAATCACCCTCATGTTTGTGTAAAAAACCAAATCTGTATGTGCAGAAAAGTGAGATAAATATTAAGAAGTATGTCCTTTTGCACAAATCATGTAACTACCAAGATGCACAGCTATTGTTAGCCAGTCATTTTGCCTGCATGTTGCTCCTTGATGCTTACCTGTCTTTCAGTCTCCAAGAATTGTAAGAGGGCTCAGTGGGGAGCTGTATGTTCAGAAAAACCTTTTAAATTACAACAGGAAAGAAAAAGACCACGGGTTTGGGTGTGCATGCATATTTTTCTCCTTTTTTTTCCACAATGCATGCCCCACTTCACCTTCCCCTCATGCAGTATCTGATATCCAGGAAACCTGGTTCTCCTGTGTGCACTGGTGTCTTCTTCATTAATACCCACCCAAACCTGCATGCCCTCCCTCCTAGTGATGCTGGCTTGCTGTAGGACTGTTACAGGCAATCCCTCATACACATCACCTAGTGCTCCTTGTCACCCCTTGCCTCCAGCAGAAAGATACAAGCAGGGGAGTGGATGGGAGAAAGGGAGAGCTTTTTTGTTTGTTTGTTTGTTTTAATGCCCCTATTGAAGAAAAGAAGGCAGAAGCTACTCAGAATAGCTTTTCCCACAAGGTCTCCTTTATATTTCTCCTTGAAGGCAGATGCAGGAAGAGTATGCCCTTTCCATGCTTGTCAGTGAAGAGCAGAAAGAGCTGAAGAAACATCCTCCTCCCTCCAGCTGGAGACACATCTCCTGACCAAGCTGCTCCAGGCAGTGCCATGTTGGTTTCTACAGGCACCACATCAGTGGTCCCACACTGACAGGCAAGCTCTGGGGGTTGTCAGACACTAACCCTAAGTGCTTTTTTCTCTGGTGCAGAGGACCAGTGACATCTTCCTTCTTCAGAGAAGACCTATCAAAAAGTTTTCCTTTGACTTCAAGACCTAGATGGGCATTCAGCAAAACACACAACTCAGCCAGTCAAAGATATTGTTTCACGTTCAATGAAGACTCATTTAAAGTAGTCCAAAGAATTTCAGGACATGGTCTCACCTTTATTCAGGCACAGGAGCCAGTGAAATTTCCCTGCCTAAGGTATTTCCGCAATGGAGTAAGGCACCTTTGCTTGATTTCCAGTTTTTTTCAGAAGAGAGAGAACTTATATTTTAGAGAACTCGCATTCTTCAGAACAACTCTCCTAACTCTGTTTAACAGTATGAAATGCGGCGCTGCCTTTCCCGTCACTCGGGCCCCGCAGGAGTCCCCAGCATCTTTGGGGAAGGCGGTGCCTGCGCTCCCCGGGCAGCTCTGCCAGGAGATGCACTGCGCCCTCAAATTCAAGAGAGGGCAGCATTTTCCTTAGGCTGCTCCAAAGGACCGGGACGGCTCCCAAGTGTGCGCAAGAATGTCAGTCAGCAAGTGAAAAGCGCCGGTCACAAAATACACGCACATTCTGAAAAAATTAAAGTTAATGGGAGAAATGAAATGTTCTTAGGATTTATATATACAAAACCAAACACACACACACGCCCCCCATACCCAAACAAGCTCTTAATGGATCAGTGCTGTTAATGAATACATCCCATCTACGTTCAAGGAATTCTTTGCATACTCTGATGTGCTGTGTCTGCAGCACACCACAAAGACTTTGTCACCAACTTTTGCACTGCAATAGCTAACTAATAATCAACAGATGCACCACGGATAAATACCATATATGAATGAAGTGCTAAACTGTGCCTGAGGTAATTAAAGAATCCACTGCCCTACCATTAAAGTCCCGATTCAATGAAATTCTTCAAACTATGCCTAAAATGCTGCCAGGCTGTTATTTTTGATTACTTATGTATCTGCTTAAAAACTGGCAAAACTAATGCAAAGCAAACCATCAGTTTTGTGACATAACCCCAAAATATGTGTCTTCTAGTGTGAAATAATCATGCATGCAAAGAAAGTATGCTCCTTTCAGCCGCCGGTGAAGAGCCTATACAATGTTGGCTCTGCTGGAACAGCAGCACAGCACTGACTTCTACAAGGAAATTCTAAGGAACCAGATCTATTTTAAGTACACACTGGATTGTCAAAAAGACCTACAGGGCACCCAAGCATAATGCAATACTTTTTAGTTTACCCCCTACTCAACTTTTGGTGCAATGTTACCCTCCTGAAATAACCATACTGTCAGCACTGTCTCGGGCACGTTCAGCCAGGTTGCCTGAACTACAGAAGAACCCAGGACAGGCCAAATACACATTTTCATTCTCTGTTTGCATCTAACAAATAACAGATGTTGCAATACTGAAGACACACACCTGATGTGATTAACAAGGGATTTCTAAAATATTTGGCCTAAGATGACAGCCACCCTGCCATTAAGCATTTACTTAAGGAAATCTGTATAAAGGGAAATGTTGTAGCAATTCCGCTTAAGACGGAGCAAGCTGCTTGAAATAAAGGTTGCCTGTGTGACCTTGGGCTAAATCTGCATTACCAGAAGAACGTAGACCCAAGCTTGAGAATACTTGTTTCCTACCAGCCTTTAATACCCACTACAGAGTCCCTGAAGGAGCCTGTGGGACCCGGGACTTGGTGCCGCTGTCCTCACAGCCTCTGGCCCTGCAATCCCTCGGGAGGCAGCCCCTGCCATGTGACTGTCCCCCGGGTCCCTGAGATGTGCCAGCTGAACCCTCCTGCATCCAGCCGAGGGAATCTGGCACGGCACCTCCGGGCAAACCTGCCAGGAAGCGGGGTCAGCCCTTTGCAAATAAACCCTGCCTGATCTGAGTAACACAAATGGACGCCTGGAAGATTGATTCATCCTCTGCAATAATACCACTACTGTTTGCACAAACCAGCGGCATGCAATAGGTGCATATTAAAATGCTCAGGATACGCATTAAGATCTTTCTACACAAAGTATGGCTTAAGGACAGGAGAGAGTGAAAAATTTCCCTGCTTACGATTTGCCACTCTTTCATCAGATTTGATATAAAGCTATGAGCAGCACTGTAAATGGACCAACGAGTTGTCTAATCGTCTAGAACACCCTCATGTAATTTATATCATCTCTTAATTTCTGTTTTGTAACCTCCATAGCTGTCTCCAGTGAATCATAGCGTATATCTCCACACCGGGAGCATATCGGGGTATAATTTTTCCCTTTGTTTCCGACTTTCCCACAATGGAAGCATGCAAATTTCAGCCAGGTATGTACCTACCGCAATAATCCTTTCTAATGTGATTCCAGTCGTCTCCTTAAAAGCAGAATCTAAAAGATTATTAAAAGATTATTTTTACTGTTTCCATTCTCTGTTGTGGCATACAGTTTTCTTGCTGAAAGGATACCCATCTAACTCCATACACACGGAGATGAATATACATTCAAATCACAGATACATATCAATATAACACATCACAGGCTGGAAACACATTATTAAAATTAACCGCATTACAGAGAATAGATGTATAGACAAAACTGCTGAGGTATTCGACTCTCACGATTCCACGGTGCCTTAACACTTGCCGCAAACCTGCCATCCCTTTGTAATGCAGTCCTGAGATGCTTAATCTGCTTTCTCTCCTCCATCGATGTAAATCAGCAGCAAAGTTGCCTGTGCAGGAGCGGAGTCTGGGGGATAATTGTGGCCTGGTGGGTTATCTATCTGTAGCTGCCTGCACGGTGGGTCTGCTCACCAAATTGTTAGCGTGCGTATTTTTTCCAGCAGGAAGTTAGGAAGTGAGAAACAACCAAACTGGTTTAATGCACCAGGTAAATCAGACCAGCTTATTGTGAAACCTATCACCACACATGATTGTTATGATAATAAACGCGGGTGAGCTCTGGTTATTACATGCACAGCCCTGTACTAACTGCTCCCTACCGCTCACCCGTTCTCTCACTTTAGCAACACCCCACACACCTGTTCAAATAATATTACTATTACCTTGTGTTGACACCACGTCCACCCTTTCCTTTCATATAATAAGAGCTCCTGGTGAACTGTAAATGGAAAGCTTGTGGTAGCAGAAGCTGATTGTTTACCTGTCTCCAGTTTGTTGCCACAGATACTTGGTCGGGAAAAGGGAACAAAGATCAGTTTGACATCCTTGTTAAGCAGGATTTGCCCCCCACCTTACCCACAAAAGGTTACGAGTTGCTATTCAAGCTTAAGCTCCACAGGTGTGCCATCACACCTGTCTGAAAGAAAACAAAATACAGTTTGTTTCAATCCGGCTATTGCCCCAGCAAAATAAAGAAGACCTTGCCCTACAACACAGACACAAGCATTTGTTTTAATATTTCAATGAATCCAAGCAAACACTGACTGATTGCTCTGTTTATATTTAGCATATAAGCCAAACACAATGCACTTCCCCTGAAATTGATGGCAGTGAGCATCCAACCCTGCCCTGCCCTGCCCTGCCCACTAAACTCGTGGGCAAACTCATGGCAAAACTCCACACAAAACCCATTTGGCAGCAAAAATGAGGATGTTATAACTCTTGAGGTGCTTCAAAGCCAGGTTGGATGGGGCTCTGAGAAACCTGGTCTAGTGGAAGGTGTCCCTGCCCATGGCTGAGGAGTTGGAACTAGATGATCTTTAAGGTCCCTTCCAAACCCAAACCATTCTATGGTTCCATAATTAATAGGAGACTGAGTCCAAAGCCAAGTCAGGGATGGGTTTGGCCTCATGATTAATTTTCTTCACCATTTAGCCCTGCTGGAGCTGCTGCCGCTATTGAGTTCTATGTAACCCATTGCATGGAGAGCTGTCATGGTTTTAGAACAGGGGCAGGTAAAAGCTGTGTGTCTCAGTGCTGTTCTGCTTGGTCCAAGGCTGCCCCCGGCTTCTTACACCAGTGACAACAGTGTAGGTCCAGAGTAAACTGGTAAAAAATGGTAAAATGTAGCTCCTAATTGAGGCCTGGAGGAGGCATAATGGGATTTTGTCCATGCAGAGCAGAGCACTACAGAGCCCTAAATGTACCCATTCATTCATGTGAATTCGCCATTTGACATCTGCTGAAGGGGGTGGAAAGACTTTGGTGGGCATTTGATCAAGAGCTGAGTCACTGGAGTTTCCAACGCTTTAGGTAGAAACATTTTTTCACCAAAAAGGGCTAATGAAAATTGGTTTATTTCCATTTTCCAGCAAAAGCAGTGCTCTATTTCTACTACTTTATATTCTTATTGGAATCCTTCTGCATATGCTTCCATTATGGTTTAAAAGGCATTGTTCACAGTCAGCTGTAAGAAGGTGTCCCTGCATTAGAAGAGGAAGTGTGGTAGATGTGCAGCACCAGCTGGTTCAGAAGGAATTTCTATACTGGGTTGCAACTTATGTAGAGAACTGTCCTTGAGGCAGGGAGCATATTTTATTTATTGCTTTATTTATTGCATATGTCAAGTAAATGGAATCCCAAATTATGAAGATGCAAAACACAGTGTGAGTATTTATCAGCACTGAATGTTTTTATGTGCTCCAAAATAACTTGGGGTTTCCCGGCTGACTGTGAGCAGCTTGCTGGTTTTGAAGATCTAGCACCTTTGGAACTGAAGGGACATGCTGAATTTTAAGCACTTGGAAAGAGAATTAATTGCTTGGACAGCAACACCTTTTTTTTTTTTTTTCTTTTTCCTTTTTTTTTTTCTTTGTTTTTTTTTTTGTATTCTCATAAATACCAAATGATGAAGCCTCTGGGGGATATTAAAACAAGTAAACTAAACACAGGAGTGGGACTGTTTAAACAAGGTTAGACAAAAGCCTTCATACTACAAGCAAATGAATTTGAAAGCAATTTTTTATGTTTCCACGCTGTTGTTGCAGACGTCTGCATTTAAATAAGAACTGTATCGTTCTCAGCCCTGTTTTGCCTCCTTCATTAGCCTGCATGGAGGTCACAGACCCTCTTATCTCACGGGCTGCTCCTGCAAGGACCTGGGATCATACTGGGTTCCCCTTGCAGCTTTCTGCTGAGGTTGGGATGTAACTTCTGCCTGCTCCCCACCCTCTGAGAGCAGGAAAGGATGTGCCTTGGCTAGTAGATGCAGAGGCACGGAGTCACCTGTCTGTATGATTTTGCTGCCATGTGCCCTGCACCTTTACACCTGCCCCTGGCTCTGCTAGCTGCCTGGCATGGAGCCCCTCCAGAGCTGCACCCCAAAAACACTCCAAGCCCCCCAAAAAAAGCCCTGCTGGCACTTGAAGCCCTGGGGCAGCTCATGAGGCAATCCTCCTATGTTGGCTCGTCCTTACCTGGTGAGCCTGTCCTGCACAGGAACCAAGAAAGTGCTTCCCCATTAAGGCTGGAGAAGGCAATGTTCTTTCGCATAACTGCTCCCCCAGCTCTGTGATGCTCCTGCCGGGATGGATCCCTCAGTCTCTGCACAGACACATCAGAATCAAAGGGAGATGTTTGACACCCTGTCCACCTGCCCCTCTGAGGTCAGGCACTGCCATCCTCCCAAACCCTCTCAAGGGCTCACTACCCACACTGCAGCCCACATTTCTGGCTCTGTGTGTTTCCAGGGCTGCTGGAGAAGGCAAAGGGGAACAGCAGAGAAAGTCTTAAAATCTCATCCAAAATGGATGTATGTTTCAGTCTTATTCACTCAAAGCAATCTTTCCTGTTACCACATTTTTATGGGGATCTTCCCAACCTGCTGAAAAGACTAAGCAATATTGATTTTCAAATATTCTAAACAAGACATAGATGCTAGACTGCTACAAATATAGACACCAGCATCTGAATGAAAAGATAGCCTGTTGAATAAATAATGCATATTTAAAAATGTCTGAATAGGAACTTGCAGGATAAACTGTAGGAGCTTCAAAGGAGCCATTGATCTATGGAGTACATAATATGCATGTTAAAAAGTGCTGGAATATTTATTTACATGACACATGGCTCAGAAGAAGCTATTATGGTCCTTAAGCAAATTATAAATGTGAAAATTGTCAAAGTGCTTCTTTTACCAGAAACAAGTGTATCCTGTCAGTTGATAAACCTTTGATAATTGATAAACCTTCGGGGGGTAACAAAAAAAAAAAACACAAAAAGAAGAAAAAGCAAGCAAACCCAAGGCTAAAAGAAGGTTAAAATAGAAAAGGGGGGGAAAAAAAAAAGGAAAAAAATCAAATCCAACCCTCGTACCATGTCAAAGTGTGTTCCATGCCCATCAAAGGAAGAAAACACAGTGCTGCCCTGCCCCGCATCCCGCTCTGCCGTCGCACTTCGCGTGGGGAGAGCTGCGTGCCCAGGGATCTTGTGGAGGGATGTGCCTGTCCCTGCGTGCCAAAGTCCGGGCTGCCAGCTCTTCTCCCTACAGGCCAAGAAATCACAAATGGGGACTAATTCATTCCAGCCATTGCTGTGTCCTCTCTTTGGAATTCAGCTCAGCTTTGCCCGCCCATGCCCCTCTGAGTGAAACGGGGGACAGGCCTGGTACCACAACACCCTGGCACTGTTTTCACCTTTGTGTGTGCAGATATGCTTTTCATGGCTTTGCTTACAGGTCCTCAAATGCCTCAGCACAGCCAAGCACTGATTGAAAGTGGCCTTGCCTTCCCTCACACACCTTCTCGAGGAACAAAACGGGGAATATTGCCTTGCAGTAGTTGGTGTGCCCAGCAGCCAGGTCCAGTGCCACCAGCACCTTTCTGATGGCTTCAGCTGTGTGCTTGTGCCTGAGCAGAGCGCTCAGCTCCTTCCCCAGTGCTCCATGGGTGACGTGGCTCTTCTCCAGCAGATGTTTTGCTAAGGAGAAGGGATGCCAACTTAAAAAAAATCCCCCCTCGTGTCCCTGTTGCTGTGATCACACAGCAGTCTATGCCATAGCCTGTTCCCTGCAAATTTTATTTTTCAGGCTGTGAAGGGGAAAAAGGTTTTTGTCAAGGAGGCATGGGCAGGACATGGTGGCTCAGGGACTGGCTCTGGCCCACAGGATGCTGGCATCTGGCTGGCAGCTGCCCACAGCCAACCTCCAGAGCACTGCAGAGCCCCAGGATGCCCAGTGCCCAGCTCAGCTCTGATGTGCTGAAAAGGCTGCTGTGTGCACACCTGCTTTGGGCATTTGGGAAAGCAGGCTCTCCTGGTAGGCACAGCATGCAAGTTTTCTCTTACCCAGGAATAAGAGCAAAGGGTGGATTTTCTAATGCGAGAAAGCAAGCAGTGGCATGGGGGGAATATATTTAGTCTGTGTTTTCAGGACACATGTTCTGGGACTGGAGAGCAGAACATTTTCAATACTGTTTTGGAAGCACGCTATTCAGTCTCACAAGCCTTACTACTGGAGAGGCCAGTAAATTGTGTTGCAACTAAAACAATTGCTTGAATGACTTGTACCATGGTTTCTTCTTCCCATCAGCAAAGGTTTTACAAAAATGTGACTTCTACAGCTATGAAAGCCTTGAAAATACAAATAATAGTAAAGAGCTGCTCAGCATTTGCATAAACCTGTTTATCCTATACATGGTTTATTCATTAACTCTCAGAACAACCAGCAGGACTGCTATGGCATTCCTTATGACCGCTTCGCTTGTGGCTGAAAATGCAACTGCTTAAAAGGAACACTACGTGGTTTAGAAAGTGAAAATAAATACCATTCCCGTGTGAAACAGCAGGAAAAATGCCACAGGAGCTGGCATTTGGGTTTTATATGGAATGAACCTATCCCAGCACTTGGAAATTTCAGAGGGGAGTCTTAGCACCTGCAAGGACTGGGACCTCCGTGCTGCAGCTCCCCAAAACAGGCATGCAGCATTAGCAGTGTCCATCGCTGTGCTCTGCAGACAGAACACGAGTTAGGGATGAAAAATACCTAGCTCCCTCATCTATTCCTCCTAGAGACCATTTTCTAGTCCTTTACAATGTCAGTGTCCCATGAAGGAGGTTTCTTGCTGCCTCTACTAGCAATGTATTTCCCAGCCAGCTCCTCCCTAGGAAGGCTTTCCTGGTAATCACCCCAGCTTTCCCCATGCTTCCTTTCTTACCTAAAACTTAATCCCCGTAAGAAAGATGATAAAACAGGAAAGCATTTTGCCTGTTTCATCTCCTTGCTTCTATAAAGATGGGTACATGTTGCCACCGGTACAAGTGGAAAACTGGAAGTTTGTTTGACAGCCAGTGACTTGCTCAAGGTCACAAAAGAGCCTCAGTAGCAGAGCTGGGAACAGAATTTGGTATCCTAATTCCTAATCTGGCAGCCTCACCACAACTCTCATCACACAATCAAAAAGCTCCTTTTAAGGAATGCTTTTGTGACTAAGAGAAAATCCAAGGCATTAGAAGAAAAGGGTCATTTTAATTTGCCTTTGTTCAAACATTTACGTCTTTTGCTATATGGAAAACATGACTTAAACAAGATACAGGATTACAATACGATGAAAGACTCTCAAAATCTTTGAAAAACAAAAATAATGATGGCTGCATTTAGGACTGCACAGATTCCAGCCATTAGGAAGCGAGCAATTAGATACTCCTCATTTACACTTTCATACATAGCATAGGGAATAAGTAGACCAACATCTACAGTGGTGTGGTAAGAGCTTTTCTGAGTGTTATATGCAGGCTTTCCCACTTCTTCATACTCCTTAGAACAGGAAAAAAATTCACAGCTCTTTAGTAAGGTCTTAACTTGTTGCACCGCAACAGTTTTGAAAAAAGCAAAACCAAATCCTTAATCTGCTGAACTCAAAGGGAGATTGCCCTGACCTGAAACAATCCGGGGTTTGGTACGCTCTCCCTTGAAGACTAGCTCAGTAATTTGCCAGCTCTCCCAGGATACAGCAGCTTTGATACTTAGAAACTCTACAAGGTGATTGCTTTATTTTAAGACAGCACCTTTCGCTTCCTTCCTCTTCTGTGTACCAGAATACTATAATTTGGCAACAGTAGATAGAAACAAACAAGGCTATTGAGAACCAACGTTACTGAAAAACTGTATACAAAATAAGCTGAGCTGTACAAGCAGAAGACTACAAATAAGAAAATAAATGCAAATTTAAACCATTCCTTTGGGAAAAAATGGAAGAATTCCCAACTTGCAGTAAAAATGCTATTGATAGCATTCTTACCATCACTGAAATAGCTGGAGACTCAGGATGAGAGATTCGTGACTTAATTTCACAAGGACATGTATTTTGCTCATTGTATTGCTCATATTGCAACAGCAGAGCTGGGGGAATACAATGCAGGGACCCACTCCCCATCCCTGAGGTGTGGGCTCAGCCTTTAGAAAGCCCATGCCTTTAAAGCATTTGCAGAGACAGGAGGCCTTGTGTTTGCAGATGTGTTAGCCACTTTTTGATTTGATCTTTACGCAATTATTTTGATAAAGAAAATGTTCATCTTGTTGACATTATCACTGCAGTCAATAGCTAATGACCCCAGTAGTTAATTTCCTTATAAATATTTAACTTAATAGAAGTAGTCCCTCGGGTTGTAGTACTTTTGACACTTGTATAATCTGAAACAAATCCTCTTTTTTTAGTCAAACAGACCATGTTACACACACAGTTGGCTAGCTATTTACAAAGCACCCAATTAAATCCTACTTAATTCTCCCACTCTGAAAATCCCATTTCACTAGCGCACAGGATCACACAAGATGAGCATCTCTCACCGAGTCTGGACACAAGTTTATAGTCAGCAACTTGACCATACAAGAGCTTGCAGTAAAATTAATTCGCCCGTCAAATGGTACATGAACAAAAGCGAAGAGAATGTGCAAATTCACAGGATTGAAGAAATAAGCTGAAGAATCACAGTTAAAGACAGGTAAATCTAGTTTAATGTTCACATGTAGTAGTTACACATCACAGAGATTAAACAGGATTTTAACTGTAACACAGCTGCAGTGAAATGTAAGTCATTTTGTACTAGAAAAATAATCTTGACGCAGTTATCCGATTTTTGGTCTACTTAAGTTCATTTTAAGATGAATTTACATCACTGATCATAAATGACTTTGCCCATGTGCCTTTCTGCAGTTCGTTATTAATATTCTTTGGACGAAGGAAACAGCAATTGTTTTTGTTAATGGTTTGCCCTTTGGTTGCAAGCAGAGAACTGTTTTCAGTTTTTAAGCAATTAATAAGCTGTAGGAACACAAATTTGCAACAAAACCTTTTGGTGCTAAGTGAAGTTCCAGAATAAATTGCTTGATCTGATGCAACAGCAGATTTTTAAAAAAAAGCTGATTAGAGATCTAAAGCATCGCCCCCATAATGCAAAAAAACCTAGATAGAATTTGTTTTCCTATCCTCAGTAAAAAACACTACATCTTACTGCTACTTTTATAGAATGCACTAAAAACCCCTGTGCCTAAATGACAAAAGTGTAATCTCGAAATGTATAATACACTTACAAACATTTTAAGTCTAGATTGAGGAAAACACGTTTGTATGGACTGCAAACAAGTTTATTCGCAATTAGACATCTCATGCAATCATGCAGGACCACTAGCTATAGCTGCAACTTTTTGAGTCTAAAGGACATTTGGGGACAAAAAAAGTCCTAAACATTCAAGATATTTCCATATTAGCAGCTCCATACTTGAGCTGTGGTTCTCTAAAGAGATATTCCCACAGATTAAAAAAAACATACACACCTTTATAATATTTACAAAAAAATATTTAATTAAAAATATTTTATAATTACAGTAGTCTATTAAAGCATATACTTTTCTCACACTTATAGAACATCTCTATATATACACAGTATGAAATGTCACTCATTTGTCTATACAATATGTAACATTCCTGCAGGGAGAAGAAAGTTCCCTGGGCCCCAATAAAATCCATCTATTTTAAACAATAGATGTCAAATATATCTACAAATGCTCTGGTAGATTAGTAAAGCTTCAAGATTCGGCTGCTCGGTCCCTTAAAGAGTTACAACGCTTCTAAAAAGTCTGCTTTAGGCTCGGTCCTCTATCCCGGGGTAGAGTCGCAACTTTTCCTGCTGCCCCCGCGGGACACTCCGCCGCTCTCAGCTGGCCGGGAACGACGAGAAGAGACGGAACCGCGGGCGGGAAAGGGGGGCAAAAGAACACCGGGGGGGCGAGAGGTGCGGGGACCGCTACGGACGTGCAAAACGGTGAAAAGAAAGGCTCGGCTCTGGCGGGGCGAAGCATGGGAACTGCTCGGGGGGTTGTTGGACGGCTCCTGGCTGCGGTGCCCCCCCGCCGCCGCCCGCCCCCCGCGCTGCCTCGGCGCGGCTCGGCGCCGCCGCACACCTGTGGGAGAGGAATGAATAGAGGGGGTGTGTGAACCGCTCCGCTCCAGACCGACTGGCGCCACCAACAAAACACAAGACATGCTTGATCAACAACCCAAAACAAACCAGGTCAAACAACAACCGCAGCTCCCAGGCTGGGCCAGGCGGAGGGGAGGGATGCGCAGCTGCACGCCGCAGCCAGAGGCGCTCCAGGGGGAGGGGGCTTGCTTGGCGGGGGGGAAGAAAGGGAAAAAAACCACCAAAAAAACAAAAACCCCAAACAATCACCCGGTAATTAAAGAAAATAAAACAACCGCCCGATAATTAAAAGTAAAACCCCAAAGCCTCCTGCAAATATTTCTCGCCGGGCTCTGGTCCCCCCCCTTCGCCCGGCACTCACCTGGGGAGCGGCGGTCAGCGGCAGAGGATGCTGTCCCCGGGCTTGTTAACAGAGCCTGCCTGCGCAGCAACCAAACACGGCGAATTAGAGCTGGGGGCAAACCACGCGGAGACCCCGCACTCCCCAGACCGCCCTCCTCCACAGCCCCGCCGGGGAGCGCCCCGGGATGCCCCCGGCTGCGCGGGGTGCCCGGAGGACACGGGCCCGGGGGGACAGCCCGAGGGGACAGCCCAAGGGGCCGCCGCAGCGCTGCCGGCGGGGGGAAGCCCCCGGGGCGCGGGGTTGCCGGGGGACGCCGCTTCCCGCACCGCCGGGCTGCCAGCGGGGCTCTTCCCGGGGAAGGGAGATGCTCCCCGACTCCCACCCCCAAAACACGCCGCGCTCGGTGCGCGCAGCCCCAGCAGCACAAGAAGGGTGGGAAGCGCAGGAGCAGCGCGGCTCTCCCCGTGTGTGCAAACACGCCGGTCCATCCCCTCCCTCGGGAGGCCGTAATTACACGGCACACACCGAGGAGGGATGCGGGCGCCCGCCATCCTGCCCGCCCGCCCCGTCCCCTCCGCGGGCTGCGGGCCGCGGCTCTGCCCAGGCAGTGGCGATCTGTGACCGGGGGATGTGTCGCCGGGGCCGCGCCGCCCGTGTGCCACGCACCTCTTACCGGGTCAGTGTTGAGCGCTGTCAGCGGGGTCCGGGGGGTGCCCGCGGGGCAGCTGCCCGGGAGCAGCGCGGGCGGCGGTGGCTGCTGCTGCCGGAGCAGCGCCGGGTGCGTCTCCAGAGCCAGCTGCAGGTCGAGGATGTAGTCGATGACGTGCTGCAGGATCTCCACTTTGCTGACCCTCTTGTTGGGCGGGATGGTGGGCACCAGCTTCCTGAGGCGGCTGTAGCAGTCATTCATATCGCACTGCAGGCAGAGCGCCGCCGGCTCCTCGCCCGACGGCGGGCCGCCCTTGCAGCCGCTGTGCTCCGCCAGGCAGCGCAGCGCCGGGAGCGCCCCGCCGGCGCCGGGCTGCGCCCTGCGGGCGGGCTGCCGCACGGGGCTCACCGCTTTCATGCTGCCGCAGCCAGGCACCGCGCACGGACGGAGGGAGACCTCCCTCTCCTCCTCCTCCTCCACCGCCGCCGCCGCCGCTCGGTGATGCTGATGATGCTGCTGCGACCCCGCAAAGCCGCGCACGCAGCGCCTCGCTGGCGGCAGCGCGCACCGACCCGCAGGGCAGGCGGCCCGCCGACAAAGCAGGAGGGAGCTCTGAAAACAGACCGCAACCAGCGCGGAGCAGCGGCGCCCGGCCCGCGGCCGCTCCCAGGCAGCAGTGGCGCCGCCGGCCGCCGCGCCGCCACGTTTATAGCGCGGGCCGCGGGCGGGGCCGGGCCGGCCCGGGCGGGCCGTGGGGGGGCGCCGTGGCGCTGCGCCGCAGCCAATCAGCGCGCAGAGCGGCCCCCCGCGAGCGCGGCGCTGGCCAATGGCGGAGCGGCAGGAGGAGGCGGAGGAGGCGGAGGAGGCGGAGGCGGTCCCGGTCCCCAACCCCATCCCCGTCCCCGTCCCCGTCTCCGTCCCCGTCTCCATCCCCGTCCCCATCCGCATCCCCATCCCCATCCCCGTCCCCATCCCCGTCCCCCTCCCCATCCCCATCCCCATCCTCAAGGTCCT
>JAWWTY010000077.1:59487019-59498392 GCA_035222235.1 Margarornis squamiger
CGAGCCCCCTCCCCTTCCCCGTTCCCATCCCTGTCCCCATCCCCCTTCCCATCCCCATCCCCGTCCCCATCCCCGTCCCCATCCCCATCCCGTCCCCGGGAGGAAGCACTGCGGGAATGCGGGCGGGACCCGCCGCCCAGCGGCTCCCGGCGCCGTCCCCGCGGTCCGGCTGCACCCACCCCGGAGGGGCGGCTTCTGCTCCGGCCGGGAAACGCGTTTTGATCCTCTCCCGGTTTCATCCCGGTTTACAGATTTTTTTATTTTATTTTTTTATTTTTATTTTTTTTTTTCTGAGGGAACGCTGGTTTAAAGGCAGGGAAAATCCCAAGCAAAACTTGAGAGGGAGGAGGGCGTGGGAAGGAAGGAGGAGGGTTTAGGGACTGCAAGCAAAGCAATGCCAGGGAACATTAAATTAGAGCACATAACTATTAAAAATGCATGGAGATGGAGTATTTAAAATTCCTCCATGACATATAATATTAATCCGTTTTATGTAAAATTCATACCTGTAACTTAATTTGGTCCATTAATGCACCAGATCACGTATTAGTAGATGTACCATGTTTTAAATATGATGCTGGAAATGTCCAGAGTTCTCTACTTTGAGACAGAGCATTAAAATTAACAGACACATACTCCTGAGTCCTGCTTAAGTCATCTTGTGGCAGATTGTAACCTTTTAATTTAATAATGCAGTGTTGAAACTTCCTGTTAATTCCTGCTAAGGATTAAGAGCCACTGCATATTTGAATGGAACGCCGGTGTAAGAAAGTTGGCGTCCGATCCCACGGATGCTGCAGCTCTTCGAGCTCTCCGTGAGTGAAGGAGGGCTGGCTGCTTGGGCAAAGGGCTCAAGGAAGGAGTAAAGGCTGCAGGATCTGCCCCTAAGCTTGTAAGTCAAACCCAACAGAAGGGAGGAAATCCATAATGGTGATTAATGATTACATGTCCCCTCCAAGCTTAGTCACAACGGGTGATATATAAAGGATACAGTGGGAAGCTGTCAAACTCAGAACTTGAATGAGCGGTGAGACTGGATCATCTGAAGCGTATAATGAAGCACACTTGCATTCTCTCTCACCCCTTTAAAACATATGCTTTGAGGCTCTAGTTACAAACACACTCTTGTTTTCCTCATTTTGTCCCACACTGCTGGTGCCATCCGCGGCAGTCAGGCTCCTCTCAGCACAAAATCTAAGTGCCTGCTGTAAATCTTTGAGGTGTAAATCTAGACTGAGGTCCAGATTTGTACACAACACCATGACAATGTGATAGGAAGATGTATTTCCATTAGCTGTGGGCTAGGAGATCCCAATTCTGCTGCAGTCATTGCTTTGATCCCATGAAACTCCTCTCCTTGACGTTTCCTTGCAGGCATGGGCCTTAAAGCATACATTATGGTTACTTTGTCTGTTTTCCAGAGTCCAGGTAATACGGACAGATTGGATGTTCTGTCAAAAATAAATAAAATTCTAAATTACTGTGAACATGTAGGCTCAATTCTTGCTGGTCCCTTTTAATTAAAATCTGTGTGAAACTTTATATACTGTAATATTGTGTTGTCCCATTTGTACTGAATCCCTTCTGGGAGCTCCACTGATCTCACTGGAAATCTCTGGGAAACCCCAATATGTAACTGATTAGCCCCTTTAGCCCTCCCAAAGCTGATTTGGACAGATTATTTCTGTACACGCACACAAACTCACACACGCTCTGTAGCAGCACTATAGCAAATCCACCGAGACCACGCTGATTCTTGAAGATGACTCACTATTTCTGGAGGCTCATGAAGAACCATGAAATGCTTCAGACCTCTTTTTCCATCGGGTTACTTCCACTGCAGAGGGTACAAAGGAAAATCCAAGGGTCTGAAGCTGCAGGAAGATTGTGTGCTTTCAGGTAGCTAACATATCACAGTAGAGATACACGGGAGAGAGAAAAACAGCCTCCCCTTCAACTACCATATAAATATTCAGGGGATTTCCTCTAGTAACTCCCTTTGATACTCATGAAGCTGATACATGCTAGTCCGACATGCTCGGCTGAACAATAGGCACCAATTCCCTGTCAACAACCGGTCTGCTTTTGCTCTCCTCGAAGTCAATGGGAGTTTTGTCATTGACTTAAGTGGGAGTGGGTTGAGTCGGCTGCTTTTTCAAAATTTAGATTGGATGTGCTAAGTAAATTGCTTTAGAAATGGGTTGGAAAGCACAGAATGTTATCCACCTAGGTAGGCATAATGAAACTCTTCATCCCTAAAGAGGATTGTACACAAGGAAAAGGGACAGTGGCTATTGTTCATGCTTTTGTCTTATTAATAGCAATATTTTTCATGACATGAGTATATAGGGATTAACGCTTCTGTTTTTCACCAGACCAAGTTTGTATTTTTAAATAAATTATTTGCATCTTTAAACATGTGGTCCCTTTCTGGCTGGCTGGAGGAGTTTATTTGTCTTGGCTGCGTTTTCCTGTGCTCTCTTCCCATGTCCAGAGTCAAGATTTATTCCGTTGTAACCAACTCTTGTAATATTACCACAAGACCCTTGATAATGCTTGAATGGACCAGTTTGGTCCATTAAAAGAGAACTGATGAGTTCAGATCACATTCCAGGTGCTCTCTGAAGATTAAAAAAAGTTGCTTTTGATCCAAAACCAAAGAAAAAAAAGGTAAAACTGAAAATGTAATGACTGGCCATGTATCCCCTTTGTCCTGAGAATAATCCCATTGAATTGACTGAGAATGAGTAACGTAGCCTGACTTTGTCAGCACAGGTCTGAGCATATGAACATGCCATTGACTCCAGCTGAAAAAATAAACCTGCCATTGACACTGTCTCTTGAGTCATGGCACCAGGGAAGGGGGACAGTCCTTCCAAGCACAGAATCCAGGACATTTCCTCTGACAGCACTCTGGATCCACAGATGTTTGTGCATGATATGATGCCATTGAACGAACCGGTGCATTGGATAGGATTGCATTCACTAAAATAGTCTCTGGGCAGCTAAAATTTGAAAGGAACTCATTGAGGTGTGCAGAGGGAAGCAAGCAATCAACGTGCTTTCTTACTCAAGGTTACTTGCTATGCCTACCTTAAGAGGGCATGAAATGCACACAAATGCGCAGTGCATTTTTATTTTTAAGCAGGTTATGAAAGAGTGGTTGAGCCAAGTGTCCTCATTTTTAAGCTTGGGGCACACCGTATCAGAGCAGTGCAGTAAAATCCCAAGCTTTCCTTTGCTTGAGGCTGGTAAGTGGTGTGACAAGTTTCATCTTGGTGGGCATAAAGATATGTGATACTGAGACCCCCTGCTCCCCATTCCTGTTGACTTCATCAGGCAGCCAGAAGACTCAGGATCTCAGAGGAGCTGCTCAACACCTAGAAGGGCTGATCATTAAAAAAGCATTATAAATCTCTGAATGGTTTATGGTTTATGAGGGAAATAGCAATTGATTCCTCAGTGGTGCTATTACTCTCCACTATTGCTATCATTCAAAAGGCAATAATGTTGGTTATTTACCTTCAATTAAAATATCTAGTTAGTTGTGATGTCATTTAAAATAGCACTATAATGTGTTTAGTGCTCCCTTATCAAACACCATAGATAAACTCCTCTTGGCAACAGGGGAGAGTGATATGAAATGAGAAATTGGGTGGGGGAGTGAGATAGAGGAAAGACGGTGTAAATCTTCTACTGTATTATTACTTCTATATGCTGTGTCCCCTTGGACTACAGGCTGGAGGTGAGACTGCAGGCTCCTTTGCAATGACACCCTGTGGATCCTCCAAATGGGTCAGGGAAAATCCACCAAGCATTGGGGGAGTACAGAGAAGTCACTTCACTCTACAGAGTACCAAAGGACCGAAATCCATCAGTCTTCTGACACCACTCCTTACCAGGGACAATTCATCACCAAAGCTCTTGATCACCAAAACTTAACACAAACCTTTTCCCCAGGTAAGATGAGTCATCTTCAGTTCTGGTCTCCCTATATTCCTCAAATCTGAAATCTAAATACAACTCACACACTTCACTAAACGCAATGGCTTTTTTTTTGTTTCTTATTCTCTGGTTGTGGTCATTACAGAAATTTCTTCTTAATGAGAAAACCTAAGAGATTCTCAAGACCTTCAAATCCCCAGTGCGTGTAGTTTAATATAAAATAAAAATGTATATGCTCACAACAGCTCTTCACAAACAAAGGAGAATTATTTTTTTGCATGTTCAATTGTCCAGAATAGAGCATTCATCCACCTCCTATCCACCTCTTTAGGCTTCCCTTCAGCTTTGCGTGCTACAAAAAAATCATATGACAACAAACATTATGGAGAGATGAGGAACAGATTTAAAAACAAACAAACAAAAAAACAAACAAAAACCTTCTCCATGGCTTCATGCTTGTGCATGCTCTTTTTTACAGAAATGTGGAAATACATGCATAAAGAAGTCTTTTACCCCAGTTAGTGGAGGGAACCAAAAAAAGACTGTAATGGGGTTAGTGTCTACAAGAGCTTTTCTTGCTGGGCTGTCTCCAGCGTGGCTGTGTTGTAGGAATCTGTGCAAACCCTCCCTTGGAGGGCGTGCAGCAGCAGACAACACTGGTATGTCACTGACAGACGCCCTGGCATTTGCTGCTGGCTGTATGTCGGCTGAAGGCTAATGTCATTTAGGAAGGTTGCTTTGTTCAGGTGACCAGAAACACTGGGTTTGTCGGGTAATGTCAGATCTCTGCATTGACTAAAGCAGGCTTGTGGCAAGAAAGATAACTCGTGTTGACAACCTTCTGCAGTGTGGTCCAAATACATGCAATCAAGAGGCTTATTCTGGGGAAGGGGAAAATAATTTAGGAGCATTTGGAGCAGCTTCCTGAGGAGCACTCCATTAAACTGAGTTACATAGTAACAGATTGAATTTAGAGTCTTAACTTTAATTTTATTTTGTGTAGATTTAGATCAGATTTATGTGCAGTGTCATGCCCTTTGTTTATAGACAGAAATCCTCAGCCAATCTGCCTGAAAACTGATGGTATGACACCGCCTCATACTATTTTTGTGTTTGTCATGAGTGTACATTAAGAACTTTCTAATCACACAAATAATGGAGCCTACAGGGACAATGAGCAAATCGACCTAAATTAAATAAGTATCTAGATGTGTACATGCTCATCTGCATATGTTATCATTACACCAATGATACTGGTATTTATTTTCAGGGGATCTGAAAAGCTTCATCAGCAAAAGCAGTCTAAGTTCATTCCACACAAAAAAAAACCCAAAAAACAAACAAACAAAAAAATCTGCAGAAGCAATAGCAATATTTGTCACTAATACAACATTTTACATTTTGAAAGCTAATATTAACATGTTTGTTACTTGTTCTCCATGAGCGTTTTAAGGAATTCTTCAAAATCTTTGGGTTTATCTTTTGTAATCTTTAAAAAAATTGTTTTAAATTAAAAGCAATCACCTCTCTCTCTCCCTGACTATGAAGAGAGCCTTTCCCACAGCAGAGGGGCATCCAAGGTAGACGGAGAGACCTTCGCTGCCTCTGTGTTGATGCAAATGCACTGATGTTCTCTGTGACTGCAGTCAGTTGGTGCTCAAAGTCCTTTTATGGGCCAGTGTCACTTTCAGGTATCAGCCGCTTGCCAAACATTAATTTGGAGTTTTGCACTTTGTTTCATGATAGTGACAGCCTGCAAATATGTTTGCACTATAGAAAACGCTGTTTGCTGGATTCGGTTCAAGTCAAACTGGTGCCACAGCTGGAACAGAAGTCAGAAAGAACTAGAAATTTGAGTCTGGTGCTTGTGTTTGTGGAGGGGAAGCTTTCCAATGCATCTTCAAATCCCCTGACTGCAGCTGTTCATGAGCCATGCTATGCACTTCCAATACCTGCTGAAATCAGTGTAATCTCATTATCTATGTATTTGCCTGCTAGAGAGTTCCTGTTGCCATAACATGTGAGGATCTACCAAGGCCTTAGAAGCAAAAGGCTCTTCCTCATTCTTCCATTCCATCTTGCAGAAGAAAGGCTAGAATAGCAGGAGATTATTTATGGGATGGCAGCAGCGTTTTACTTTGCTTATGGGGGTGTGTGTGTTTGAAAAAGCAGTCTGCCCAAAAGGTGAGTTTTGTATTAATTTGTAGCAGGATGCTTCCTGTGATCACTCTTTATAGCCTGCGTGGTTTCTGAGAAAGCTGTCACTTAAGAAAACAAGAGACCTCAGCTTTTGTTGACGGAAAACAGCTCTTGCAGGATTTCATGTTTAGAGAGCACGAAAAAAAGCAACGACAGGTAATGTCTCCCTTAGGCAGACAGGGTCACACTCATGAGTTTAATTTCAGCAATAGTATATGCTAAAATGACCTTATATATTTATTAGGACACAGGATTCTCTAATGAAAACCACTGTGTAGCACTGTGAATTTAAATCAAGATATACGTTGCAGACTGCAAATGGCAGGAGATACAGAAAAAAGAAAGATAGATGTAGGGAGAACATTGGACAGTGATCCATGAACTGCAATTCTTCACAGTTAAATATATTCTGTGACTTACTAATTTTCCCTTAGAAGAAATGGGAATGAATGTTATTTTCCACTTTGGAGTAATTGTATAGCAATTCTTCATGGTTTTGCTTCTTGTACAGGGGGCAAACTATGCAAAACTATTTTAAAGACATACTCAAAATTGCTGTTAAAAATGCTTCAACATGCAAATTTCTAACAGTTTGACTCTGTTTTCTTAAAGCTAAATGATGTGCATATATAAGAATATTTTGGGTAATCACACAGCTTATGCTAAGTAACTATTTCAAGTTGTCCTCGATACCAGTCTGTTTCCACATTCTTACCTTGAAGTGTTAATGACATTTATTTTGGTAATTTTTACTCCACTAACATGCTCTTTCAACACTTTAAAGCACTGATACATTTTATTCAAGCAAATCTCTTAATTTACCTCAATGGAGAAATTGACTTGAAAAGCAGCACAAATCCTTGCTTATAGAGAAAGTTTGTCTTGAAGTTAATGAGCTTATTTGCCTGAGTAAGGATATGGGTATAAGGACTGCTCAAGTGAGCAGAAGTTTCACAACTGGATGCAAAGTCATTAGCTTACTTTAGACCAGCCTCTTGAAATAGTTACTGAACATTGAGCACCAGACAATTGGTTCTCAGAAAAAACATTTTTAAAATGTGAAAATGCAAATGCAAATGAGTAAGCAAAATTGAAATTTTAAATACAAAAGTTTAATTAAAAAACACTGTGGTTAGTGGTGATAGTTATTCAAAGTAAATTTTATGTCCCCATGGGGTTATACTTGGTGCCCATTGCAGTTTTTTCCACTGAGAGTAAGAGACTCCTTACACACAAAAAGAGTTTTCTTTTGCCTCCGGGAACTACTTCACACACACACAGTACATCAATCTTCCTTGCAGTATGGTATGAATTATTATTAGAAATACATTAATAGAATATTATGCATTTGCAATCTTAGCATAAGGTATGATTTATTTACAACCCTGCATCTCAGCTTCTCCTTTTTATTTCCCCTCTCTGTCCCCTCTGTATCTTCTTTCTTCTGAACTGTCTCATGCTTGCAGCATCAGGATTCTCTATGGTGTTTAATGTTTTAGTAAGGTGGCAGTCTCTCCTTTCACTCTTTAGGGTACTGTTTCATCCTGATGTGTTGAGAGATGCACACTTTTACCTCTGCATCTCACAAAAGGTACTCCACAAGGCATGTGAGCAACCAAATGGGGGTGTGTGGGTGTGTGTGTGTGTCCCCTCCTTCCCCCATTGCTTGAAGAGCTGGGTGCTTCAGACAGGAGCTCAGGTAGTTACAGCTCATTAAAAACTACGCTAGATGAAACTTAACTGACATTGCATAAAGAGAACACACAATGGGCAGGCACTGGATAAAACATTTATTTTCAGTTGTTATTGATGACCTCTCAGAAGTTGCTCGTGGCTCTACTTTGGCCTGTCACTTGTGAGCTAAAGGGTCATCAATAACTTATGGAAATAAATGTCTTACTGATAGTCTGGCTACTGCAAGTCCAGTATATTGTCTCACATACAGACATGCAGGCACAGAAAATACAAATCACAGAGAAACCACTTTTGGTATTAGCCTCTGTGCTTTTATCTTTAGAAAAATGTGGCTTTTTAGATTTTGTTTCCTTTCCATCTTTCTTCTATTTGCTTATTTCTGCCTTTTCCTTCCCTTTTCTTTCCTTGTCTCTTTATTTCTCTCTTTCTCTTTTTTTTTGTTTGCTTTTTGTGGGTTTTTCTGGTTGTTTGTTTTTGTTCCGTTGGTTTTTGGGTTTTGTCCAGTTGGTTTTTGTTTCTTTCACTTCTATTTCATTCTGGTATTTCATAAAGATATGCCCCTAATTTATTTATAAGGGGAAGTCTCCAGAACAAGGTAGCATTACTGAGCTGGCTTACCAGTTCCTCTATACACACAAGTACATTCATAATTGATGAAATGGTCTATAGTGTTGGGGCTAGAATAAACTTAAGGTCAAATCTCTGGGAGAGCAAATCTTGCCATTATTCCTGATGAGAAATAAATACGTGCAGGAACTAAAAAGTGTGGAGTTGAAAGGGAATACAACTGAATGTATAAGGGCATTTTGAACAATTCATTCCAAAGTGAAAGTGCTTTTTCTTAGTTTTTCTTCTTTGCCTTGATCTTCCTAAAACTGTTGTTGGGGCAGGTTAATGACTGACCTTTGAGGGAACCACATACCACTCTTTGTTCCCTAGCAGTCAGGATCTTGCAGAGGCTTGAAACCTTTGAGGGAGAGAATAGGATTAAACTGCTGTATGAAGTCCAGCGCAGGTGATGATCAATGGGAGCAAAGGAGTGAGTTTCTCAGGACGCTCTCTCCCTTCCCCCACCAGCTGGAATTTATTTCCTTCACTGCAAAGTTACCTGATGGAGACGGCTGACTGTCAGTGATTGTTCTGAGATTAATTTCCCTTCAGCAGTCATCAAAAGTATGCAGTGTTAAAATCCCAGTAAGGTTTTAAAGGTTACCGGTCATTTCAGATTTAAACATCATATCAAGCAGGTAAAATCAAAAAGACTTGAGCCTCACACTAAAATCATATTTCCATAAACTCAGCTTGCTTGCCACACTCCAATTTTCAAAGTGTCCAGCCAACTAAAGGCAAGTGTTTGATCCTGCAACAAGTGTATGTACTGAGAGACCCGTGATAAATTAGTGATGCAGGGTGAGTCCTTCATACATGCCTGTCCCAGTGCCTAGCTGTACATCCACGAAAGAAGCCACTGGTCCTAATGTGCTGCCTTGACTGCAAGGTCCCTTTGCATGCAGACTTTTGCAGGGACTGAGCTTTCAGCTTGCCTGCAGACCAAATCTGCACTGCTGGAATTGTCGGTGTTAGGGTTGAGCTGCCCGTGGGTCCCTCCCCATCCTCCCTGCTCCCGATCCCCCTGGCCCATGGCTGGCCTCAGGGAAGCTCACGCCCTGTCCTCACAGGGCATCCCCTCCTTGCAGGGCGCTTCACCCACCCCACAGCCTGTGTGGAGGCACTGCTGCTCCCCACGTGTCTCCTCTCCTGCTGCTGCTCTTGCTCCTTCGGGTGGCTGAGCCTTTGCTGTGACAAGGTTCAGATAAAGGCTCTGCGAGCTGACGGGTGACATTTCAGCAATGGGTCCTGCTGCCTTTCAAGGCTTCTGTATGCCTGCAAGCTGTTGTTATTATTATTCCTAAAGGCTTGGACTCAACATTCTTTTCTTTCCTGAAAACTTATGTGCAAACCAATTTATTGACGGGAGAATTAAAATAAGCAGAATTTCAGTGAAAACCATTGCAAGCGTCCCACCTGCCTGGCCCTAAACAGCTACTCAGCAAAAGCCGAGTGAAGTAAAACACAAAACTGGAATTAATTTGAGTTGCTCGAAGATTTTACTGATAGAGGAACCTGATGTCACATCTCCTTGTCCTCCACAGCCTGCAAGAGCTCTCAGAGCTCTGAGGCCCACACCTAGAGGTGCTGTGTGACCAACATGAGATAAAATACAGAGGAGCTGTAATTTCGGACTGACAGTCCAGGGGCCGTTTCATTCGCTGAGAAAAACCCTGCACTCTGCAACAATTTGTATTTAGGGAGAGAAATTTATGTTTAAACCCAACCTGCACCTCCTGCTGAGTCACAAAAAGAGCTATGCTGGCTTTTGCTGAGTGGTCTTTGTCCTGAACTCTCTGAAACTAATGTAAAGAGTGGATCTGTGTAAATAACAACTTACACTAAGGAACAATCAGATTTTTCCTTTCTGAGACTAAGTCACACCATTAGGAATGTATCTTCTTTTTAAGAACTACAGTAAGAAAGCAATGAAGTATTTCACATGTGAAGTAAACTTCCACTGCAACTTTGAGAGGCTATTTTACGGAATCTGGCCAAACTATGAATATAATCAGGTATTCTGCAGTGTGGGAATCTCGCTGCTGAAAGCAGTGGGAAACTTCGAGGCTGACTGTGGGAAGTTTGGGAGCCTTGGCAGGGATTGTAAACCTTGCTGGAGCGCAGTGAAAAGCCCCTCATTCCTGCAGGAAAGAACTTTTCTAAAGTGCCTGCAAATGAATTGAGGATGGAAACAGAGACATCTCCATTCAAACAATGGGGAGCTGGCAAGGACCGAGCGCGGAACACCCGGTCCCCACGGCCAGCGGGGGCCAAGTGAAACTGGCCGTGGAAATGCCACCTTCCCACCGCGGGCTCGGGACAGCGCTTTGGGGCATCACCCACGGGACAGCACTTTGGGGGGATCACCCACTTGGGACAGCGCTTTGGGGCATCACCCACGGGACAGCAATTCAGGGGGATCACCCATGGGGGACAGCGCTTTGGGGCATCACCAGGGGACAGCGCTTTGGGGGATAACCAGGGGACAGCGATTCGGGGGACCACCCTCCCGGGGCAGCGCTCTGGGTACCACCCGCGCGGCCCCGCGGCGCGCTGCGCTGCCCACGCGTGGCGGGAGATGCGGGGTGCGGATGCCGCCGCCGCCCCCTCCCGGCCCTCCCGGCCCTGCCGCTGCCCCCGCCGCCCCTCCCGCCCCCCGGCTCGTCCCGGGCGGCCCAGACTGGCCGGCGCCGGGCCCCTGACATCACCCATTCACGCCGCGGCCCGGCTGGCGCCGCCGGGGCGGTCTCCGCGGAAACGCGGACGCCAATCCGCGGGCAATGACTTCCAGCTGCATCCCTGCCCGCCGCACCGAGCGCGCCCGCGGCCCCCGCATCCCTGTCCGAGCCCCCCGCATCTCCGTCCGAGCCCCTCGCATCCCTGTCCGAGCCCCCCGCATCTCCGTCCGAGCCCCCACCGCATCCC
>JAWWTY010000077.1:59498431-59673677 GCA_035222235.1 Margarornis squamiger
TCTCCCCTCCCTCTCACCCCGTCCCTTCTCCCCTCTCTTCCCCCCTCAGGTATTTTCCCCGTGCCCTGAGCACTGCGGAGTGCGGAGGGACCGGAGACGCCCTGGGGTGGAGAAGCTCGTGTGCCCTAAATAAATTCCATATTCAACTCTCTTCTTCCAATTTTTTATTTTTTTTTTTAATATACAATTACTGGTTTTGCTGATCTCTACCACATTCTCCCTAGTCGCCTTTTTTTTCATCTCTCCCATGCAGACTCCATTATGGCTCTTCGTTCTGATGCTCTCCTCTGCACCCCTGTAATTGTGTGACACCCTTGGAGAAGGATTGCATGGAAACAGCATTCGGGACCCCCACGTGCTGAGTACTTTTGGAAACGGTTTTCTCTTCAGCTGCCGAAGCATGAACCATTTTTTGCCCCAGTATTGTGATCCAGTACAAGAAAATCTGATACTGAGTGTTTTGAAAGCTTGAAAGCTTAAAAGCTCTAGTCTTTCTGAGCTCATCTGTGAAACACAAAACACTCGATGCCTCTGTGAAAGACCAGGGCTGATGTCAAACTTTGCAAATATCTCATTTTATTGACCAAATAGATATGCTTCTATATTTATTGTCCGCAAAGAAAACTTTTGAAGCCTGAGTTGACTGAAACTTGAAGCAGAAGCACCAGGAGACAAATAAAACAAACCTACAGTCGAACATTAAAACATCTTGTGACTTTTGAAGCCAAAACTGTGGGGTTTATATTTTTTTAAATGTGATTCAGAAACTTCTCATGCTGCAGTTTGGCCCGGTGTGACTTTCCAAAGTCCCAGAGGGGCCCTGAGTCAAATGAAGGATTAGAAAGTGAGAGAGCTTCCCAGGTTTTCTGTACAACCCTCTGGCAGGTAGCTGATTCTCCCTTTGAGAATGAATAGCTACTACCTATTGCCTTGCAGTTTGTTGATTCACAGTTCCTACAGGAAACCATCTGTAAATATTAGCCTGTGTAATTTGTAGTGATATTAAACAAAGTGATGAGAATCCTACTTAAGAAAAAAATTGATAGCTTCCCATGCGGTTCCAAAAAGCTTAACACTGATACTAGTTACCACAGTGGAGGAACAGCACCGTTCTGACTCAATTTATCTGTAAAAATGAAGGCTTAGTAAAACATTAATTTTCCGAAATTATGGAATGTTTTAATGTGAGTGTAATTGCCCCTTTGTGCTTTTAATTTATTAACATTGTTAAAACGAGTTATAACTCATTGTAACCAAATGCTTTAGATGTGAAAAAGCCTGGCTGGTATGCTGGCATCTTGATAGAAAGATGATCTCTGTATAATGCAATCATAGTGTATCCCTTCTGGTTTACTTGGAGTAACTTATGCTAATTTGGGGATTTCTTTTGCATCAGTATTGTGATGCTTTTATGTCTCAGGCTCAATCTTTTATGTCTTTGCATCTTACCTTTCTGTAATGTGTTCTCTGGGGGAGCTGCACCTGGATTCAGGACAGCTGGGAGAGCTGGATCTCGTACAAAGGAGGCACAGCAAACTCGTGTAAGTGATGCTGGGGAGGGGAGCCCTGTGGAAACTCTGAGTATGTTGAAATGCTGTCTGATTACTTGTTCCTCAGGAGCCAATGTGAGCCTGGAACACCCAGCACTGAGTATGCACCTGGGCACAGCCCAGCTGCGTTTTTACCCTGTAGGACCACAGTTAAGTCTGGCTAAACGAGATCCACGCCTGTTTGGGTGTGTCTGCACTGTGTTCCTGTATCAGCAGGTGTCCACAGAGAGGCCTGACACTGCATCAGCGTGGTTGGTACCGAGCAGGATGTCCTGATTCAGTGCCACTCAGAGCCTCCTGCTGTGCTCCATGAGCTCAGCAGCAGTCCTGGATCCAGCCAGGATTTGTGCCATGCCCAGCCAAGGGCTCGGATTGAGTTCAGTGTGGGGTTAATAGCACTGACTCCATCCCAGAGCTTCTCAAATCCATCTGGACTTTGCTGCCTTGCTCTCCTGGGAGCACAGCACAGGGATAAGTGGGCAAGCTCTACAAGATGCATTCATATTCCATGCTACATGAAAGTACTTGTATGGCTGTGAATCTTGCATGGTCTGGGATGCAGCCTGAGCTAATGAGCTCAATCAGGCCTGAATTGGCTCTGCACAGATCTTGCCCTGGTGATTCTGTTCCATCAGCATTCCTGATCTACAAATCATCACCTGTGGCATAGCTGCAGACTGACTTTATCTGGTGGTGTATGTGTAGATGCATAAGGTAAAATGTGCTGGAGCAGAAAATATCACTATAAGCATTAAGAGGAAAGTGTGTGGAGATTCAATAGCACAAGGGGATTGTGTTTAAGACACTTGACTGTTAATTTTTCTTACGGGAAAGGGAGCAGATCCATGGGAATGTGCGATTTGCTATAGGAAAATCTGACTGTAGCATTAAACTGCAACTGTGCTTGTGTTTTCCCTTTTTCAGTGTTTGCAATAGTCAGATATTTGTGTTCTCTTCCATTGCATGCTACAGCTCTAATCTAACAAAGTGCTTAAATTATGTTCTTTAGAGCTTTACTGGATCAGGGCCATTTTCAGTACTTCCAAAAAGTAAAGTCTGAAACATTCTCTGAAATCTTTGGCTAGAGACTGTCTGACATTATTCCTCACCCATAAGGATCTTATCTGGACTCTCCCATAGGAACCAAAATAGCAAATGTCATGTATGCAGCCTTGGCAGACAGTTTTGAACTTGGAGGACTTCTTTTGGTGAAGTAGTGTGGGCCAACATGCCTATGAGATGTTCAAAGCTTTTTATCCTTCCTCATCCATTTGAAATACAAACAGACAATTCCCATTTTCCAAAATATGGCTAGACATATATTGTGATGGTGACAGTGACTTGATAAGGAAAAATGGGAAGCACAGTCTTCAGTTGCCTGCATAGAATGTTTTATCCAAGAAGGAAATAATCCTTTATTGCAAAAATAAAAGAAATCATTATAATGAAAGTTTTTCATGTGCTAGAAGCTGTTTATTGATTTGTAAACAGTCTTTGACACACTTTCTTTGTCAGTACTGTGAAATGCATACCTTGGTAGATCAGTGACAGCTGTCTAAATTGGACTCAGAAATTTCTCTTCATCTTCGAAGTTTGTTTGCATTATTGGGGCTTCATGGCTCTTGCTTCTGACAACTGGACTGTATTCAAACATGCTGTCTTACTCTGAACCAGTTTTTTCTCATCGTTTTTGCTTAGAAGCCAAAGGGCCCTGGGTGCCAGGAACTCAAAAGTTCTTATTGTTTTTGTGGGGTTAGGTTATCGTGAACCCTCTGTGTCCATTTAAGAAGGCAGGGGGCTAAAGGATGTATTTTCATGCAGCCTGTGCTGTGAGCTGTAGTATGGAGGAGGATGCTTCAGTGGAGTGTTCACAGAGAAAACATCACTCCACCAGGTGCATGAGTTGAGCACTGGGCTGTGCTCCCCAGTGCAGGCCAGCTGACAAACCAGGAAACCTGTGGGAGCCTCTGTGCTGGTGTGTCTTGGGGACTCTTTCAGTGTCTGGGACCCACATCTCCTACAGAGCAGCGTGGGATCTGCCTTCTTCATGGAACACACAGTAGTGTCAGCTCAGAGTCTCCAGGCATGGTTTACGAAAGGACCCATGGGCACAGGCTCTGGACACTGATCCATATGACAGTTCACCCCAATTCCATTTCACCTAAGAGACAATACCACTGAGTGGTGAGTGAAGCCAGCAAACAGGGAGGAACCCTGGATAACACTGGGGCAGGGGCTGACTTGCTTATCCTGGAGGGCACATCCCTGAGGAAGTGCAGCCTCAGCAGCAGAGCCCGGCTCATAACCAGGGTCCTGTCCTAGGAAAGCCAGAGCCACTGCTGTGGGCCGGGGTAATTGGCTGCTCACTTGAAGGCTGAGGCCATGAGCAGTGTTCCTCTTTGAGAGAGGAGGGAGAACAGATAATTATTTATTTTTTTTCACAATACAGCTATGTTTTATTCAGTAGGGGTTTTGTTTGTTTTCTGTTCTCCCTTCAGGGGATAGAAGATACTTTTCTCTCAGCCCTCAGGGAACTAATAGGATATATACAGACTTTAATTTTATTTGGCCAGCACATGCTGCACTACTTTTTCCTGGGAACCACCATTTCCAATGCAGATTTAAAAGACTGAAGTGAAAACTGTGTAGCTGGTTACCTCAATGTATGATAAATGTTGTGCATGTTTTCTCCTCCCACTGCCATATTTCTCTTTTTTTCTCTAGGGGACACTTCAGAAGGGTGGTTAGGGCAGATGATTTGAGGTTAATAACAGTTGAGAAAGTAGGTCTATCCATAGTGCCTAATTTTAAGTTGATCTATCCTTAAATATGACCTTGCACATAGGTCAACTGGTAAGATCAGAGTGTTCATGTGGAACTTGCTCTGAATTTTCATGAAGTTTGCAGCTGTCTAAAGTTTTATTTTTCTAGCTATTAGAATAAAAACTGGTTTTAACATTTTAAAGAAGTTTGTTGTCTTCCTTTCAGATGTGGCAGCTGTGATTCCAGGCTGAGTGACAGATAAATACAGATGACACAGAGAATCACCTGATCAGAACTATAAGCTCTCATAAAAAAAGACAAGACTAAGCATGGTGTGTTAAGGGAGGCATTTCAACCTTTACTCTGGCTTTTGTACAGACTTCTCCAAGCCACTTAATTCTTAAGACTGGAGCAAGAAGAAATAATTATTCTTTTTCCTAGGAGATGTAATTAATCTTGATCTGCTGAAGACTTTCTGATGGCCAGGCTGCCCTCTTCAAACACCTTATTTGATAAAGGAAAGAACCTTCTTTGCTGCTATGACTTTGTATTTTCTAAGAACTTGACAGAATTCTTATTTCACTTGATGGCAGAATTCTGGTTGAGGTTATTAAGATAAGACAAGCTTAGAAATCTACTTTTGTCTAGAAACTCTTGCTTTTACAGTCTAGCCTTCTTAGGAGCCAATTAATTGCAGCCCAAAACTGCAAAGAAGATAGAAATTGGAATTTGTGTTTGTCTGCACATACGTAAATATTCTTCTGAAGGACCCCATTTTATGCTTTTTGTCTCTAATTACCCTAACCCAAATTTTTACCCATTTGGTTAAGCAGTGTTCTGTTCCAAAGAACAGATTTCACAGTGCTCATCCATGTATTTTAGATCAGGAAACCTGTTCCTATGAATGTTTTGAATTGGAGTTCCTACTTGGTATCATTATTATTGATTAGATCTTAATCTAGAGTTATACATTTGCAATCTTTAATGACTTCTTTTCTTTCTAAAGCTAGTGGGGGAAAATAGCTGCACTTAAATACATAGAGAAAGTAGCTCAGAAATTAGATTTACTCATAAGGTGATATTTACAGATGAATTGCCCATGAGCTCTTGGAATAAATTTAGTGGAAAACTGAGAACCTGTCAGTTGGGGTCACTTAGGGGTGATTTTGAAAATACCTTATGTAGTAGTTGTGGCCAACTACAGCTCACAGAGTTGTGTCCAACTACAGCTCACAGAGTTGTGTCCTGCAGTCATTGCTCAATGCAGTGCTCTAAAATCTGTCCTGAGAGCAAAACATTCATCAAAAACGGGAGTTGTGTGAGTTACATATATGTGTACTTACACTGTACATGTGTATATATGGCATAGTAAACGTGCAGTCACATACTGAAAGTATTTATCACGTATCTTTCATCCTTTTTAGCATCTGCTGCCTTTAGCCCACTGTTTAACAAGACCAAGTCACTTGATATAAATTCTTAATAACTTCAAGCAGAATCTGGATATCTGATAAGTACATGATATTTGAAAAAGTATAAAGAATGAAGTCTTTAGGTTTTTTCTGGGGTTTTTTTCAGTGGGAGGGTGGACAGATGGGATGTCTGTGGAGGGGAATGTCTGCCCCAAGTTTTTCCACTGTGCTTAGACATCCCAGCTTTTTGCTGGAGGGACCATTTGTGAAGTATTCATCTGGTAATCAGGAAGTAAAGCATTTCCCCCCTCCAGTTTTCACATATCCACACCTTATTTCTACATCTTCCTCTTTTGCTGTCTTCCTTTCCCACAATTTCTGTTTGTACAAGTTTGATAGCCCATCAATTTGCAGTTTTAATGGTCATATTCTTTGATCTCTAAGGAGACAAAAGGAGGACTATGAAATGCCATAAATATTGGAAGGGAAGATTGTAAATTGGCCCCAATCCTGTTGCTGAATGGAAAATCACTGTAACAGTAAAAATGAAATGTGTGACTTTGTTGTGTGAGACATAGTATTTAATGTGAGGATTTGCAGTATTTATGTGTGTGTTGGGTTTAATTCCTTTTATTCTGAGCACAGAAAACTTAAACTGGTAGGAACTGTGCATTTAGCTTCAGAGATATGAGAAGCACTCCTGCTCCAAAATAAGGGAACTGCAAGTTTTAGAATGGTTGTGCCACTGTAATGATTATGTTACAACAGCAGTGCACGATGACACAACATTCTTTAGGCATGTGCTTTTTCATTCTTTGAATAAAATACCCATTTTGAACTCATTACACTCCCTGCCCAGCCATTCTAGACCACAGAACTACAGACTGAAGTTCCTACGGAGGTGTAAGTTTCAGTTCTATTTGTACATATGCACTCCCATGTGGAAAAGGGGGGAGTGTTATTAGGAATACAGGCATGATTTGGTGTCATTGTGTGTGAACAGGCAAACTCTAAGTACTGTAGGGATGACCTTTAAATAAAAGGAGAATTCATTAGGTTTAGCACCCATGATTTTCAGAAAAAAGCATCCTAATGTTGCTGTTAAGATTACTACCTTCTTTAGAGATTTGTCAGCGTGGATAGACCAAAGAACCTCATGTCATTTGGCACACTAGCAAATGCCAGGGACTGTACTTTCTTAGCACACACTAAAGGAGATAACCCCAAATCTTATGATACCCTTGCATGCCTTTTCATTATGTGGTGCGAGGATAGAGCATTTTTCTTTAAATCTTTGCATGTAAGACTGTAAATTCAGAAGAAGGATTTGTATACTAAAGACCAGATTTAAATACTTAAAGCTGCACATAATGCTCTCAGTAATGCATGGATCAAGCTACTGCCAGGCTGCAGAACTCTTGCTTGCTCTACCTGGTGCAGGTCTTAATTGTCTCAGCGTGCTAATCAGTAATAGCAATATGGGGAATGCTTGACAGGCTGTGATTTTTCATTGGGAGAATCATCTCAGCACTTTGTGGTGCTTATAAATCTACGACCTGCATATGTATGTATGTATAATGCTATGGCATCTGATTTTATACGGATGTATCATTGATTTGAGGCTCCAGGTTGTTTTCTGTCGCTTGGTTCAGGGAATTATTGCTTACATATATGCAGCTGTGGAAGAGGAGCAGTGAGGTGCTCAGCAGTTATGAGGAGGGAGTCTAAAGTGAGTCACACTGGAATTTGACTATTTCTTATATTAACTTGTCAAAACATTCGATTGTAATACAAAGCTTGCAGGAATTCTTTCTGCACACGTAGAATGTGCGTCTCCTTTTGTTAATTTTTAAAGAAGTGGAAGAAAAAAATATGGACACAGTCATGTTAATTTTCTCTTTAGATCAGAAAATGTAATATTTTGTTCAAACATTTTAATAGGGCAATTATTCTTTTGTTTTTAAATAAAATTTTCCAGTGAATTAACTGCTTGTGATGGGAGCATTTTGAACAGTCGCAGAGAATTAAGTCCTTTTTTTCTAAATTATATAACAGTGTCAGTCAAAGATTTCTTTATCTGTTGTCTTTAGGCATCACAGCTTTCTTTGAGAGTGACCATCCCTCAAAGGAAAGGGAAGTAGTGATACCAAACCCCCTTATTTTTTGTGTGTGTGTTTGTTTGTGGGGTTTTTTTGTTTGTTTGTTTTGGTTTTGGTTTTTTGGGTTTTTTTTTGCTGAGGTCAGCTTATTGCCTTCTAGGATAATTGATGCTCCTTCACTTTGAACTATGCTGATATTGCTGGCTTGCTCCTTGTCCTTGAAGAGCCTGAGCATAAGAACTTTTGACCTGGATTCAATTTTGAAGTAATGATCTTCAAGTACAGGACCAATATTGAGATGCCATTCCACTGTTATTTTTGCTGCAATTGGAATCTAAAATATTAAATAAACTCTGTTCTCCAGTTCTGTTCCTCCCATGCCTGTCATTAAGAGTGTACAAAGGTTTAGTGCAATCTTGTTTAATAACAGGAATAGAAAAAGGAAGAAATAGCTACATGCTTATTAGAAACAAAATCAATTATTACTTTTAAAAACTACCTGCTTTCAATTAAGCAGGAAATTATCTAACCGGTTACTTAATTTGCTCTGGCTGGCAGTCTCTCAACTGCTTTATGCTGAGTGGAGCATGAAATTAAATATGTAACAACTATCCTAATGGTTATGTTTTTAGAAAACCAGCATTTAGAAGTGGTATTTTGCATAGTTTCAAAAGAAATAATGACACAAAAATAAATTACTGCTGCTTCAATGCATTTGATATTTAAAAGAAAGATAATACTTAATTGTTGATTCTCTTATTCTGATTAATAACAAAAAAAAATCTTCGGTTTGACTGATGAAGATCTATAATTTTGAATTGGGTTATTTGTTTAGGTGGTTGTTTCCTCCCTGATTTCAGACTTTGGTTTAATTGGTAAAATCATTTCTGCTCATCTCTTGCTGCTTCAAGATCCACCCCTATCCTGTGCACAATATGCCTTTTGGTAAAATTATTGTAGGAATCTTCAGCAGATCTTTAAGTTTTCTGTTTGATGCTATTTGCTGGGTTTTTCTCAGGGTCCAGTTTCCACATCCCAGTGGAAACCCATGGGGTTTTTTCTATTGCTTAGGAGTTAATTTCAGTTCCAGAGGAAAGCCTTTGGAGTTAAATACTGGCTCCCACAGGGGAGAGGTGAGGCTGATGGTGCAAGAACAGGTATGTCAAAGTGCTTGAATCACCCAGTTCTTTGTGTGTATTAACATCAACCCAACAGTCCTCTCCTCATCCCAAATTTCATGAGCATTTTCAATGGCAGAATGATCCACAAATTTGCACCGTGTAAACTTGGCTGTGTTTCCATCTAGAAAATTATATTTAGATTTGAGTTTAATGCCTTTGATTTGATTAACTTTGTGACACAAATCCACCGACTTCATTATATTTATCACTGTATAAACCTCACTGTATTTGTCACTTTCAGTTTTGTTTAAACAACAGAGAAATAATTTATACTGTGATCCTGAATTAGAAAGAGTCTTTTTTAAATCCACAAGTATATCAAACAGCTATATGGATCACAGAAGTTTTCCTTTTTTAACTACAGTTAATAATAATAAAAAAATTCTAATGCCATAATTGTGATTTGAGAGGCAATAGGTCATCACATTCCCCAGTACTCAGATACAGACTATTTTGGTCTTTAGTTTGGTTTTAATGCTATCTGGCTTATGAAGAAAATGTGTCAGCCTATAGATTCTCTAATGGACACATTTCTGTTGCCTGCAAACTCCTGAATTTGAGGCTCCAAAGCAGCAAAATGGTTGCTTTTCACTTGGAGTCTTGACTCAGACATTCAGAGTCTGCCATAACTTTTGGAAAAGCTTTGAAATGGGGTAGAAAGTGATGGCTCTTCCACAAAGTAATCCTGCTCTTAGATTGCAGGAGGGATGGTTGTGGTAGCAACTGGGTGCATCTTATGAAAATTACTTGGTATTGTTGGCCATTAGTCTGCCAGGCCATTCTGGTTTGTTTCTTGAATGGGGGATGATTTTTTAATTGTCCCAAATAACAAAAAAATAATAAGAATGAGCCCTGATTGAGTCAGAACCGAAAAAGAATGTCTGACTTTCCATTTATGTTCAGACTCCTTTGCCCCTCTCTGGCATGCAATTGAGAAGCTGTCTCCAAATCTTCAGCCATCTAAAATGACTTTTATGTTCCAGTGACACACTTAATGAAAAAAGTGGCAAAAAAAAAAAAAAAAAAAAAGAAAAGAAAAACCAACTTGATGAAACGAGCTCAGACATTCGAAGTACTTGGAATAGCATCCCTGTATGTCACCCCAATTTTCTCAAAATTCTCCTGTCACAATCCTGAGGGAAAGTCACCTTTCCTTATTCATGTCATTGGCATCAATTTTCTTCCCCCGTAGCCTGCAAGGAGGATCAGTGAGCTGCAAACCCTCCTGCTCTGGAAGTGGATGGTGTCCTGTCAGCAGCTCAGCCAGACAGAACCACCGGCGCCATCTTCATTAGGGTAAGAGCTCATACAAACAAATAAAGCCTTAGTGTGGAGAGCAGAGCGAGAGCACGACTGAAAAAACGCTTTGCAGAGTCAGTTTCTGTGCCTTTGGATTTAAAAATATATAAATGTTATATGAATCTCAAATCCGCTTTTATTTACATAAAATATTTATACACCAAGCAAGGCAATTTCACAACTTGAAAATGTATTTTCCTGTTAGATTAATCTTTTCATATGCTAACCACATTACAAGTAAACATTTTCATAGTCTCCACTACATGAATGTGGCTAAAAGCTTCCTTGTTATTTTATAGTTACAGCATTTCAAATGTATCCCTTTTTGACGTGGTTAGGCAGCCTGCCAGTTTTACCACTAAATTATAGCAGAGAAAACACTCAGTAGAATTTGATTAGATTTCCTCCTTCTCCCCATGAGTAAGGCGAAGCAAATTTATGGTCAAAATGCAGGCTGGGTTCTAAACAATTGAATGTAGATCTGTATTTGTAGTGTTAAAAATGCAGGCGAGTTTTGTAGTGAAAAATAGATCTTGCTTATAGTGCTGCTTTATATTACTGTTGTATTTTGCTCTCTTTTGTCACTGTCTGTAGAATGATAGAAAAGCATTAGGCAATAACAAATTAAGGTTTGTATTTCAGAGGTTTAGAAATTAATATGTCTTAATCTTTGCTGTTGAGATGCAGTTATATTAATAGAATCATAGAACGGCTTGGCTTGGAAGGGACCTTAAAGATCATTGAGTTCTAATGCCCATACCATGTTCAAGGACACCTTCTGCTAGACTGGGTTGCTCAGAGCCCCATCCAACCTGGCCTTAGACACTTCCAAGGATGGGACAGCCACAGCTTCTCTGCCCAGCCTGTGCCAGGGCCTGCCCACCCTCATAAGAAAGAATTTATTCCTAATATCTAATCTAAACCTACTCTCAGTTGAAAACCATTCCCCCTTGCCCTGTCATTACACACCTTTGTAAATAGTCTCTCCCCATTTTTCTTGTAGGTTCCCTTCACTTTTGGAAGGTTGCAATTACGTCACCCTGAAGCCTCCTCTTCTCCAGGCTGAACAATCCCAACCCTCTCAGCCTTTCTGTATAGGAGAGGTGCTCCATCCCTCTAATCATCTTCATGGTCCTCCTCTGGAGAATCTCCAGCAGGCCCCCAGAGCTGGATGCAGCACTGCAGGTGGGTCTCACCGGGCAGGGCAGAGGGGCACAGTCCCCTCCCTCACCCTGCTGGTGATGCAGCCCAGGGCACACTTGGCTGTCTGGGCTGGAACTCACAGTGCCAGCTCCTGTCCAGCCTCTCATCCACCAGCACTACCCAAGAACTCTAATTCAGAAATGTGTCATCTGTAGCTAACATGTACTTTTAAGGAGCAAGATTGCATCTGACTGACCTCTGAGTATCTGGTGTGGCATGTGCCCAAGTCATAAAACTGATTTGTTCAAATTAGGGATCTGGTTGGAACATCTTGTGATGCCTCCCTGGCCAAGGTCAGGGTTCCACCTGGCAGTAGTCAGGGCAGAATGGGAGAAGAGATGATATGTGCCCAGTTTTGACCTGATACAGAGCTGGAACATGGGATAAGACAGCATCTGAAACTGGGAATTAGGAATTGTGCCCAGGTATAAAGACCATTGACCAAAGATCTTCAGTGTCTCATCTGCTCTTGTGTTTACCTTTTCCCATGAACTACACGCAGACTTACTTTCTAGACCTTTATATCAGTCAGCTGCTAATTTGAATTCCTGTGCTGGCTAGTTTGTGAATTATGAATGCCAGCGACTGAAACCCCCTCAAGAGAGGTTTCTGAAAGGCCATATCCAGTGTTTCTGAGCCATCTATTATATATTTGATAGATATCTGCATGAACAATTTGCTCATGAGTGTTTATGATCCTTATAATGACATGAAAACAAACTTCTTTATATTATAGTCATTACTCAGTGGCACAGTTTTCACTATATATATATATCCTTTAAGAACAGAAGAGACCGTTGTGAACCACTATTCCATAACATAAACCAAGAAATTTTAGTCATTAGTCTCCAGAGAAGCCCATTCTGATGATCAGTTCAGCTGAAGTATGTATTTAAAAAAAAAAATAGTGCAAAAGCTAATGTGGATATAACTGCATATTTCATCCCCATTGTGAGAGGCAAACACAATAGCTGGGTAGGAGTCTCTTATATTCTGTAAACCTTTTATAGGAACAGGAGGGTTCAGAATCTGACATTATAAAGTACAGCACATTTCACAAGTGATACTTAAAAACATACACTTGTTGCTGCTTACAATGTGTCCTTTTATTTTAGTGAACTGCAATATATGTATCTCTACTTCTCTCACCTACTTCCAAGCAAAGGAATTAAATGAGTAACTCTAATGTATATCATTTCATTATCAACCATATATAGATATGACATTAAACAGTTTGTTTTTTTTAATGTGAGAACATACCTGATAATTAACAAAACTTAATAAATGTGACTATGATGTATCTTATTCAATTAATTAAGGAAAACCACTCTGTAAAACACGAGCAGTTGATGTAAAGATGTCTCATAAGGATTAGCTTGGCTGTTAGGTTAAAAGAAACCAGTGTAGGAGGAGGAGAGGTTCTATCATGTTTTATTTTTTTCTAATAAACCCCATGAAAATCTTTGAATTTCCAGTTCAAAAATATTTTAACATTTGTTTTAGAAAAAGTTCACCAAGACATCAGTTGGCTGTGCAATTGATGAGTCAGTAAGCCACACTAGCTTAATTACTCTTAGTAGAGATGTAGTGCATATAGGGCAGTGTGGATTACTTACTGATCCTTTGGAAGTAGCTTTCCTCATAATGGAGCGATTCAAAGCCTGTTGGATCAGTCAGTGCACTCCTACTATTGTCATCAGCTCCCATTTCATCTCAGAGCCTCATGCAAAGCCTGTGGAAGTCGATGAAAAAGTTGTTCCAGCTGAGGTGGTGTAAGGACCTAAACAAGCTGTTCTGAAATTAAACATCCTGCCTCCTCATGCAACTTTTTTTCTTGATTATTCTGCTAATTTTGGCAGCACCCAGCTGTTAGGAGAACTTTTATTGAAGAAATGTTGATTTTTAGATCAAACTTTCTAAATGGGCATTATTCTATTAAATATTCAAAATGAGCCCTGCCTGTAACTGTGAAGAATATGACATTGTCAGAAGAAGGAACACAAAAAGCGTTGTGTATGTTTAGAGATAATTATATTTCAGTAGGGTAGCAGAACATTAATTTAATTCATGATTTGTATACAAACAAAAGATGTAATTGGTTTAATTGATATCACCATGGATCATTGGTAAATGTGACCTAGGAGGATCCATATTTTGATCTGAAGCTCTTTGTGATCTTACTCCCTTTAAAAAGAAGACTACTAACCAACATCTTGTAGGCTTTGGGGTTTGTGGCACTGTCTGTTCCCTAAAGATTGGAGCTTTTTAAGCATCTATTGACAATAATGTTCTCCTTGAAATAAATGGGATTGTTCATGGGATGGAAGTTACAATTTCTTTTACCTGCAAGAGTTTTCTCAAGGACATGAGGACATAATTTGTTGCACCATTTAAAAAATGTCAGTGCCCCACAAGCCTCACACAGGGGTAGTCCAAATAAACTGGAAAGGAAAGAAGAAAATGGAATATTACACCTTTTTTATTTATTTCTGTGAGACTGATATAAAGCAAGGGGAGGATGGACTGGCTCTCCTTTGAGCTGTGCTTTTTCCAAGGGAAAGCACAAGGTTCCAGCCTTGTGATTCTGGACTTCCTCGTGCCTCTTGGGTGCAGTGTCCTGGTTTGACCATAGGGCTTTTACTTCTCAGGCTATATTTTATAATATCTTCTTGATACATCCTTGCTTTGAAAACCCCATTATATGCTCTACAGCTGCAAAGAGCCCCCAGAGAGTCTAATAGCGGTGGGATTGCAAACAGGTTTGTGTGATTTCGCAAACTATAAATATTATGTTTATTCTAAAGAAGATACACAAAATGCAGTCACCACCTAAAATGTTTATTTTCTCACTCACCACCTAAACTGTTTATTTTCTCACTGTCACGTATGTCTCTTCATCCTTTTGTGACCTCAGCGTGATAACATCTAAACAGTTTGTTCTAAAGCACAAGACATTCTGCCTGAAGAGGCAGGAATAGGAGCATTCACACCACCCCAGGATCTTGACTGGTTGATCATCTCTTGCTACTTATGATTAAGCAATAAAGAGAGAGGGAGAGGGTATTTGCCAGGGATTAATAACTGATAGGGAGGAGTTAATGGCCTGAGGTGCAGCTGAGGGCCATTAACCCCAGCTGGTCATCAATCCTCATTAAAAACCCCTGAAATTCGAGTCACCAAACACACGAAGGGCAAACCAGTGCTTTAAGCACCTTTGTGATTCCCCTCTCTGTTGTGTCCTTAAATTAGTTCTGATTTAATTTCTCCCGCTTCCTGGGGTAGGTTGTGATTTTCTTACTGCAGCAGAAGTTCTGTTCGGTCGTGGGTTTCTGTGAGGGGTAGTTGTGGAAAAGCTGCACAGTTTAGGCCTTTATGCACAAGTGGGAGTCCTTGCTGCTGCAGGAGAACAACAACAGGCATTTCAGATACTGCTGCATCTAATTACATGAAAAAGTAAGTAAAAAATTTCGTTAAAGATTAGTTTATGAAATCTAAGCTTGGTTTTTTTTTATAGTAGTATAGCAAAACCTTTTCTGTTGCAGCAAAGGAAACTCTGAAGGGAAAGGTCCATTCTTTCAGTTTTGAGGCTGTTAAACTTTATTTTGTTGAGTTTCAAAAAATTATTGCTTTGTGTTTGGTAGTATTTGATACATAAAACACCTAATTCTGCTGAAAAGCCAAGTGTTGCAAATATATTTCATATTAACTGATAATCATTAGAATATTTGTCTTCTGTAAGTGATTTGAGTTTGCTTAGTTTTTCAGATGCATACCATTTTGTGTTGTGCCAGATATTTCTAGAAAGCTCATCTTCTTGCAAGGAAGGCCTTAGAATTGTCAGCATGGCCTTTAGAATATACTAACTTTGTAGTTATTCCATTGCTCCTGATTATTCCAAATTCAGACTGTGGTAGTAAAATGTAAAGCTAAGACAAAATTCCTGAAGGCATTTTTGGGAACTGATAAAATCCCAAAGTCCCTTTCCCAGGCAATGCAACACCTCAGTCGTGTCAGAGAGCTCAGCTGGCCCAGCTCAAGGACAGATGATTGTCTGTGTTCATTGCAAATATCTGTCAGAAAAGCCACAGAAAATTCTCTGCAGCCCTTACAACTTTGTAGAGATGTTATCAAGTGTGATTGGTAGACTTTTGGGTACAGGAGGCAGATAATAGAATGAAAGGGTGTAATCTGGCAGCAACACAGTGAAATCAATGAAGGGGGTTTTTTTTGATCCTGGTGAGAGCAGAATTAGTGTTTAGGCCTCCCTTTACAAGTGTGTGGTTTTTTCCCTGGACCTGCTGATGAACTCTGCACCCTGTGCATGGGCTCATAAAAGTTTCCTTTTCTGCCTGTACACAGACACCTGAGAGGTAAATGACTTGAATGTTAGAAATGGGGAGAGTACAGGGCACTCCAGTTTGTGAAACATTGTTTGTGTTAAACCCATATTTATTTTAAATATGAAGTTTCAGTGGTTTTTTTATATTCATCCTGCTTCAGACTGGTCATGGGCTTGCTGCAAAGGTTTCTTTAAAAGCAGAAATCATTATCACCTCTTCACTGTGGCCTCCATGTATGAAATGTGTGTGCTGAATTGGTTTATGGCTTATCAGAAAGTTACTGTTTCTTCTGTCTTGGTGATGTCTTTTATGTTATGTTTTTTTCCCTCTCTTTGTCTTCATGCTAAGTAAATCTTGCCCTTCGTAGTCTCATTATAAAAATTGACATCATGGATTTCTATTGTGTGATTATGGGATGGGTTTTTTTGTTTCTCAACTGTAGCTTTCAAGACAGGGAAAGTTAAAGAATTTTGGTGAGATAGTGGTACATTTGTGCTGTTTTGGCACTCATATTAAGAAAATTTGACTTCAGTGGTAATACTCTGGATTTATGTTTCTTGTAAGAAGAAGAGAGCTAGAAAAACACATTGATTGTTTAAATATTTCAACATACCTCACTGGCCTAGACAATATAATTACTTGTAAGCATATAAATGTTTCAGTTTTTTTTTAAATACATATGGTTCTGCTATGCTTTCTTTTCATACATGTGAAGCTGTTTTTATATCCCATCAAGTCCAAAGACTCTTTAGAGGTCAGAATGCTTCTCTATGCTTCCAGCTTTCATGATAATACATTGCATTGACAGTCTTAGTAAGAACATTATTAGTGGTTGAAACACATGGCATTTATTTTATATTCAAGTAACAATTGAACGTTGTTCATGTTGTTCCTTGTCTCCCAGCTGTGTGTAATAATCATCCTACACCTGAAAGCTTGGACTGGAACTTAGTTGAACACTATGTAGTTCAGCTCAATTCCTGGTTTTCTGTTGACAAACTTTTTCCTGTCTGCAAAAGTTTTTCTTTCTTCTAATCAGCATTAGTGGATCAGTGTGCAGGAAGTGACACGCCAAGGCAAGATGCTGCTGAGTGTGGACAGATATCTAGAGATAAACAGAAGAAACTGGATGTGTCTAGAAGAATGTCACCTTCTTAAGCCTGGCATGTTTTCTTTGCAACACTTTTAGAACAGCGGGATTTCTGCTCAGCAGGTTCTGAGATAGGATTGATGTGAACTCTTGTGGTGTGAAGGTCAGAACTGTCCACTTCTTAGTTCTGCTTTTGAGATGAGGATCTCGAAAGACTTGCACCATCAGTCTTCTGACACACTGCTTGCTAGAATTCCAGATCGTGTTGCTGTGCAGCAAACCTGCTAAGCAGACTCTCTCAGGGATGGCAAACCTTTACAGAGCTGTGGTATTGGATAGCTCTCCTAGAGTTTCCACACTTTATGCTCCTGTGCCAGGAAGCAAATGAGGTTGGTTTGGCTTTGTCTCTGTAGAAGGGACCTTGGAGATCCAGGGATCTCAGAGAAATGACAAACCTGGGAAGTGTTCCCAAGGTCAGTGGTTCTGGGACAGTGTGCCTGATGGGGCTGATTGGAAGTTGTAGATATTTGGAGCCTATATACTGATTGTGAAAACTAAGAATTAAATTGAAGATAATAGCAGATATTTAAGAAGGAGGAGGAAAATTAGCAAGGCTTAATTTCACTGAGACTCTGCAGAGGGCAGGAAGTCTTCCTTGGGCAATATGACTGAATTCCTCTTCACTTTTCTGGTTTGTAGAGAGGCTGACACTTCCATACTTTATTCTTGCTTGTCCTGATGTCTGGCATTTCCTGTGAATGAGAAACTCTGCTTTTCAGTAACTGTAGATGCAACCCTATATCTAAATGTGTTGCATATAAGACAGCTTTTCCCCATAAGTTTCTGTAGGGATGCAGACTCTGTAGAAGTTCTTTATTGTTACTTTTGTAGAACTTGAGATACAATTCTATTTTGATGTGTGAATGTAGAAGGCATCTGATATGTATGGTTGAAAACTTCTGTAGATACCTATGGGATAATACTGTGATGCATTTTAAATGATTACAGCTGTTGGAGGTAGGGATGTTTCCTGCTGAGAGAAGTGGAGAAACTTCTTGGTATGATTCAGTGGTAGATGTAAGAAAATATGTATTTAATTTTTTTAAAATCAGACTTACAGAAGAGAGCCAGGGCTGCTGTATGTATTGCAGCGTGTAGCTTATAAAGGAAAGAAATAGTTTTATTCCTTTGCTGTTTCTGGGTGTAAGACCTTCAGCTTTTGATAAGTAGAAGGCTTGCAGTTTGTAAGTTATGATAGCCATTTAAAAAACTCAAAACAATCCGACTTTTCTGCTTTTTGCATACTACAAGGCATTTGCCAATGGTCTGAAATAGTGTGTACCATAAAAACATACTTGAGCCCCAAAATAGTCCATATAAATTTAAACACACTATTCTAGTCTATCCCAACATAAACTGAGGGTCTGGACAAAGACAGGGGAGTTCCTGTCGTGGGCAGCCAACACAAAATCATAATAGGCTCCAAACTCTTGTAAATATTAGAAGATACTAATGTACATTGTTGATTATAATTCCAGTCACTGGTTATAAACCTCATGAAATGAATTGCCTCATTTATAATGCATACCATGGGACAACATCTAATTTGGTGACAAGCATGGAGTCTAGCAAAGATTCAATAGAAATATCTGCTTAAATTACTGTGTTCTCACCTAATTACATATATTTTCTAAAGCTTTGTTATTTAATATACCTGTTGTTATTATTAAATTGAATTTCACACCTTCAAAAATTCTGGTAAATAAATGTCCTTTTTGCTGTGAGATGCACAGTTAGTGTTTATTTTAAATTGTAACTTTTTGTGAGAAAGATAAGAAAATCAACATATCCTGTTATCGCTCTTCACTTTTGAAACAAGGTGAGGACTATCCTTGAAAAGTAATTGATATTCCTGTACAGGTTGAAACTGATATACAAACAGATAAGCAGAGTCCTTTGAGTCTGTGCTTTAGCTGAAAATGCCATACCAATGGCTGTCTTATATGGCCTCCAGTTTCAGACCACATCTTTGACCTTTTGCACCCTTCTGCTCATTTACTTTGATGAGTATTTCAGATGCCTGGCACCAGTGTAATTTTTAGGTGCATAAGTAGATCATAAAACTACTAAAGTGATGGTATCTAAGTTCATGTGCAGTGGGTCGACCTTGGCTGGACACCAGGTGCCCCCCAAGCTGCTCTTATCACCCCCCCACCCCAGCAGGATTGGGGGGAAATAGAATAGTTTAATAAAGTGAAGAATGTGTATGTGCAAGCAAAGGGGGGGAAAAAAACGCTAAAGATTTTATTCTCTACTTCCCATCAGTGAGTGATGCCCAGTCACTTCCCAGGAAGCAGGGCTTGGGCACATGTAGCAGTGCTGAGCATGGTTTGCTTTAAAAGGCAAATGTAAATAACAAATACTCCTCCTTTCCCTTTTTCTTAGCTGTTATAACTGAGCTGACATCGTATGGTATGGAATATCCCTTTGGTCAGTTCGGGTCACCTGTCCTGGCTGTGTCCCCCCCACCCAAGATGCTGCCCAGTTGGTGACTGTGGCAGGAGCCAAAACACTTGTGTGTTATCACCACCTTCCCTGCTACCGACACAAAGCACAGCAGGGTGAGGGCTGCTGTGGGGGAATGAACTCCAGCTCAGCCACACCCGATACACGTTGTCTACTAAGTGATCGTAAGAAATTGCATATAGTTATTTTGCACTAAAAATGTCACCTGTACCTTGGATAACAGGCAGCCAAGAAAATTCCACACTAAAATTCCATTGCTTATGTAGATGCACTTGTTAAGAGTGGCACAGTTTGATTAAGGAATTTATAATGAAATCCAAGAGATCATTATGGCTAGTTAGAAAGCACGAGGAATACTTCAGTGTCATTGGGAGGTAATATAGTGGTCAGTACTGTCTGAGGTGAAGGCTGTAGAAGTAGTTCTGTTACAAGTTTAATTCCTAGACTTTTGGAATTTAGTTCTGGTTTATAATGTGACCTGATCTGGTATAAAAATCCAATGTGTCTGGTCCAGTATAAAATGGCACATTTTTAATTGTTATGTAGTTTTGATCATAGTTAATGGTGGTAGTGTTAATGTGAGGTATCCCTTCTGTTCTGGCAAAAGCTTCAATGCTGAACATGACCATGGTGGAGTGAGCTGAGGGGTTCAATCACTGGTTCCATCTGCAGGGTGTTTGCTTTGTTCCAGTCTGTTGTGCCCATGGAAATTCATTACAAACAAAATGATTATACGTGTGCTCTTTTGAAGGAGGCTGTTGAGGTGGAACAAACCAATTGTGTGTGACTTGTTGCAAGATGGGGGAAATGCTTTTCCTAAATGGGTGCACAAAGCTTGGAACACGAACTGCAATTGCTAAAACTTGTTCAGGTGGGGGAATCTTGTATTGCTGTTCTTGCAGTCTCTCACTGGGTGAGGTCTCTGCATGCACTTGGAAGTTGCAAATGTTTTGTCTTTTAATTGAGTAAATACTTTCATCCTTTGAGCTCCTTATATACATATATAAATTTTCTTTTTATTTTTAAACATCTGTATTAAGGCAAATAGTTCTTTCATCTAAACAGCAGGCTTATGCTGTAGTTAGAGAACAGGCATGGTCCCCTGAAAATATGACCTTCAGTGGAGGTGTCAGACACACTTCAACTGTGTTTCTTCACAAAGGCAAAGAGGAGGGTGATAGCTGCTGGAGAATCTCTCATGTGTGGGATGGAGGTACCTATCCACCACACAGGCCTGAAGTCAAGAGCTTGTGTGTTGTGATAAAACAAATAGACCACTCTGGGGCACATCTTGAAGGGAGTTTGGTCCAGGTCATCTTCTGATGAGGAGGAATCCTACAAAGACTCTAGGCAACGTGAGAAAGTGTCTGGTTCACAGGCTGAACCTCTCTGAAATCTCCAAAAGTGTCATGGTTTGACCCTGCATGGCAACAAAGCACCACTTAGTCCCTCAGTAGGAAAAGGCTGAACGAGGGCACTGGGCTTCTTGCTGGGTGGAGTGTGTGAATTAGTGGCATAGGTAAGGCTGAGGTACTTGTGTCTCCTGTGCCACAGTCCTCAGTAATGAGGCTTCACAGGCCTCTGTTCTTAATGAAAGAGTTCAAGAAGGACAAGGAGTCTCCTCAGAGGACAAGGACCACATCAGGGAATACTTGGGAGAGCTTGACCCTTGCAAGTCAATGGGACAAGATGGGCTGCTTTCAAGGCTGCTGGGAGAGCTGGTTTGTGTCTGTACAAAGCTACTGTCTTGGAATGCTCATGGAGGTTGGGGAAGAGCCCTGGTGGCAGGAGGGAGCCAAACTTTGTACCCATCTCCAGGAAAGTCAAAAGTGAAATGCAGAGAACTGCAGGCTCATCAGCTTGTCCTTACTCTGTGGGAAACCATGGAGGGAGCCCTCTTGGACCAGATCTCTGCACAGACAGAGCAGGTAAGTGGGAATCATTGTCATGGTCTTTGTCTGAGGAAAATCACCTTTCCCTGTGAGAAAAGTAAGGAAATGGAATAGAATACTTGGAAATTACGTGGAGGCTCTCAGACTGGATACAGCCCAGAGTAAGCTGGCTTGATTCTGGCTGACCTTTCAAGCAGGTGGTTGGATTGCAGGCTCCTTGAGGTCTTTCCCACCTGAATGAGTGTGTGAGTCAATGATTTTATAATGCACAAGACGTCAGAGGTGGGCAGATTAATGCTGTTGTACTATTTGTATGTGAGAGTTAATGGCAGAGTGCATTAACAGAGCAGAGACATCACCTCAACTCTGTGAAGATGCAAGCCTGGTGGTCTGCATCCATGCTGCCATTTAAGCTGGGGAGTCACTCAAGTGTTAGGAAAGGAGAACTGCAGCTGATGAGTGCAAGTTTTACTGCAGTATCTTTTTATCTAATACTTTATGTGATTTTTTTTTTCTAGTGCTTTAATTTTGTTGTTTAAAGGCTGCAACCCATTGTGTTAGGGATATGGTTGCAAACAGAAAGACAGCAGATAAATCTGTATGGGATTTTTAAATGGAGAGGATGGCATTAGTGAACATATGACGTCCATTTGTCAGAGCTGGGAAGGAAGAAGACAAATCACAGATTTGTAGCTTAGAAATTAATGCAGTCATGCAAAACTTCTGTTATGTGGACTTCAAGGATCTCTCTACAGTTGAATTTTTATACTGTGATTGGCATTACACAGATGGGAAAGGAGGATAATATGGTGAGAAAAGTGTCAGGGCATGAAAGCATAGAAAAGTGTGCTAGTGGTTTTTCTGCTTTTGTGCTTTCACAAATGCTACTATTCATAGGTCATCTGCATGGGGGATTTACTTGACATTGCAGAAAATATTTTCTGTATTCAGTGTAGGAACGTTCTCTGTAACTCTGTTCTAGCTGGTGGCAGTTTTGGACATAATGCAATGTTGCTAATCTAATTGTTACCTAGTATGAATCTTGCATGAGAAACATGGGAACTGCAAAGAACCTTTTGGTTTGCACTCCTCAGTGAAGATTCTGAAAAGGCTATTCATGTTGGCCTAGTAATGTGCAAAAAAAAATCCTTTTAAATTAGGGTTAATAAATAATCTGCATTTTGGTCCTTGCACTGACTCTGTGGAATGAAACTGTTCATGGTACTTGGAGATCTTTCTTTTTTTCCCTCTTTTTTTCTTTTACTCCTAGAAGGATGCACGTACTGCAGTTAGGCTCTGCATGTGGGAACTTAAATACATGATGCAGCAGGAAACAATGTGAGTTTAGAATGCATCACAGCCATTGCATTCCTCTGCTGGCCTTGATATGTTCAGAGCAGTGTGTTTTTGATGAATCTGCTCTCGTCCAGGTGTTTCCAACTCCAGAAGTCCTTTCAGGTAGCAAAGATCAGTCAATTGCTTCCCACTACTTGAGAGGAACAAATATGCCACCCTCAGACTATTTCACTCATTTATTTTCTTAACAACAATAAAAATATAGCAAGCTTACACGGGATGGAAGGAAGGGGCTTATGTACTGTAGGATTTGATACCTGCAGTTCTGGGGGAACTCACCTGTCATCTGCCCAAATGCACAAACATTTTGTGGAGTGGTATCAGTGGGACAGCTGGGAGAGATCCTAGTGTTGCCTAAAAAGGGAGCTTTCTGAAAGAAAGCATGTGTTTACAGGCAGAGGGAGCTTTTTGGAATAGCAAATTAGCTTCACATTGTTTCAAAGAATGGGTAAAGAAAGTGTATGCGAGTCCTTATTTTGCCTCTGTATCAGCACACTAGTGTTGAGTTTCTTGGTAGCTGCAGTTACTGAGGATCATCAGGGTCTGTAGCCCAAAGGCACCACAACAAGGAAACCTGTGTCATGCCTTTTAGAGAGGTAGAGCAGGGGCTATAGGAGAAGTGACTAGTTTGTGGTAGTGTGGTGTGTGTGGTAAAAAAGGAAAACAAAGTCTGGCTCCTGTTTTCTGTCTTAAACCTCATAGTTTTCTGAGGAGCAAAAAAAAAAAATCATCAGTCTTACCCTATTTACTTAATGCTCTGGCAGAAATGTTCTCTTGTAAACATGTGGATGTTTGTTTATGATGTTAAATTGGACTCAGTGACAGTGTGTTTTGATGTGTCAGTCGATTCCTCCTTTGGGCCTGAGCCACACTGAAACATTTTCAGATTGGAATATGAATGTGATATTAGTCGAGACAGCAGTAGCACAGTTGGTGCCATGGTCCAAGGCTGCAGCATCAGCACTTGAGGGGTCTTACAGTGAGGGTCACAAGGCCATGAGAGTGGCCTCATTAATGAAAACCAATAGTGTATCCCTTTAAGTTGTTTAAGTTATGACATCAAAAGCTTTTGTCGTTTCTTGCCACTTCATTATTAGATAGGTATTATCTCAGCAGTGGGGTTGTAATTGTTGATAGCATCTGAGTAAATAACACTTAGCTTTCTGCTTATGGTGTTTGGAAGAATGTTCCTTTTAGCCCTGTGAATCCTTTGTTTCTCACTCCCCAGGTCTGTATCTACTGGTTTTGGGGAAGGGAGGGGGAGGAGGAATAAGGAGGGGGAAAAAAATAAAAGGCAAGGTAATTATCTCCACTAATAGTCTGCCTGCTTGTGCTTGATTGAAATGCAGGCTGACTCTCCTGTATCAGTGATTTATTCCCAAAGAGAAGTTCCAGTTGTCTGCAAAGCCAACACCTTTGGACAGGCACCATCTGGCCAGCTGCTTATTAACTCCCATGGTCCTGCCTGATTCCACCGGCAGAGAGACCAGGCTCACAGAAAGCAAACTAGAAGGATGCTGCCAGGTGCCCCAAGATCTCTCTTCCCTAAAGAAAAATGAATTTCATGCAGCCTCCCTAGCGGGTACCATGTAAAAATAATTAAAAGGGTACGGAGGAAAAGCAGCTAATTAAAAAGACTAAACACTGAGTCCTCTCATTCTTGAGGCTGGCCAGGCTTTTCCTGTGGGGAGGCCAGAAGTCAATTGTGTCTTTATGCTGTCATTTCAGTTGAACTGTGTGAATGTTCCTTTGAATCCAGGTACAAATCAGGGTTCCCTGTGCACCCTCACACCCGTGGGGTTTGCTGCCTGGCCATGCTGGCCTGACACTCCCTGGTGACTTCTGCAGGGATGGGTTCCACTGAACAGAGTTCTTACAGTTCCCTTTTTTACTGCAATAAGGGCAGACTGGGTTATCCAAGGTGTGCAGGTTTGAAATCTGTTGTCCTATTGCTGCCATGTGTTTGAAAGGGAGCATAAAACAGCATAGAAGAATCTTGAAGAAAGATAGTGCACTACAAGGAAATCTGAAATTGCTGCTGCCTGGAAGAAGTGTGTTTATTTGGCTGGGTATTTCATCAGAGTGCTGTACACAGGGAACCTTAACTTCTGCTGAAAATTATTTTATAGGAAATGAAGGAAGAATAGGGTGTATTCCTGTATGCTACACCTGTCACTGTAGGGATCTTAGTACATTTTTTTAAATTGAAGTGTGACTGGCTCTAGGGAGGCAGTAGGGGTTACTTGTAAACTCACAGATGATCACGTATTGTCTCTGAACATTTTCCTTCCACAAAATTGCCTGAAAATTTGGACTCAAATAAAATAGAAAAAAATTGCAAGTTGTTTTTACAGCGAGATCTTCACAATTAATGTGAAAAATAGCATAAATAGCTGTTACATGATCACTGCCTTTCTCTGATTTTAAAAAACAAGACATTTTTTTCTATTATCTGTCGCTAGGTAGTTTCATTGCTAGGCACTGTGGTCCAGAAATATTTTCTTTGTTTGAAGTTCTCTGAGAGAAATTTAAAATGAATCCTCAGATCTTTTCAAAACCTTAAATCAGATAGAAAAACATATGTTCTTTGATTTATTTTTTTTTCTCTCCAATGTTAAGTATTTTAAAGATTGGGAGAAAAAGTAAAATTGACCAGAAGTGCTGTCAGCCTGTTAGAGCCAAGCCATATCACAGTGTATGGCCACACTGGAATCCTCCTCATGTCAGAACTGTACTGGACTTGTTTTCACCTGCTTGCATTTGGAAACCTGTTCTGAACAAGAACAAAAATTGTAACAGACTTGGGTACCTTATTTCCCCCCCTGCCCCCCGCTTTCATTCCCTTTTCTCTTTCCAGAGGGAGTTCTATTTTTTGCCAAGCAAAACACACAGCAGAATTTCTGGCACTGTTTCTCCTGCTGGGGAATGAATGGTACAACTCATAATCACTAACATTGTGCACAGATGCTCAGAGAGATGATAGAAATGGAAAACTGACCATAAAGCAGCTGCATTTTGGTGTGATTCCCCTAAAGCAGGGTAATCAGAAGTTTTCTATTCTCAGTAATTAAACCAGGGAATATTACAAGAAGAAGGCAATGGCTGAAATGACTATCACGAAGTTATCTTCAAAAAGGTGTGGGTATGTAAAATATTTTAGTCTGCAGGCTTGATTATTCTGTCTCATATGTGTGGAACCACTTTTATCTTTTGCCAAAAAAAAAGTTACCAAATAAAGGTTGATAGAACTGTCTTCATCTTTATCCTATGTCCTTTGCAACTTCATTTTTATCACGTTTTACAACTGTGCTTGAGGACAAGTGCTGGCCAGCAATGTGCAGTTGAGGTAAGCTTTCATTTGAAGCCACTGGGAGTTTAGTCTGTGTGAGATCATACGGGATCAAACACACTGGAATAATCTCAGTTTGTGTCTGTTGATGAGCAGTTCCAATATACAGCATGTAATAGCAACTTCCTTGGAAAATCTGCACAGATGAGCAAATCACAATTAGTCAGCACAGCCAGAAGATCTGGTACTGAGCTAATCTCCCCATTGAGGTAAACAGAAAGTATGCTTACTCTGCTTTGTTTAGCCTTTCAAGGACCTCTGCCAGTGTATTATCACATCGTGCCCAGAGTGTTGCTGGAGTATCCTTGTGTGTCCTGGGGACCAAGGAGAATTGAACAGGTGTGCTGTGAAGCATGGCATGAAAAGGTTTTATTTAAAGGGGGATTCCATGAGGGAAAGATAAGAATATCAAGTTGGGCAAGAATACTATATGCTCGGGGGGGTTGTGTTGTTTGTTTTTTGGTTTTGTTTTTAAATATTCGAGGCAATAATTAGAATCTGGAATGTAAAAGAAGTCTAGGCTTAGTAAAAGTGTGCATGCCTATACACAAATTTTCTGTACATGAGCAAAAATATATGCTGCTGTCCCTGTCAGTGAGGTTAAGTGTTCACCTGTATAGCATTGTTTTATAACTGAATAGCTAATGAGCACAGGGAAAAAAAAGACAACTGCTTCTCTGTTTGTTTTTAAAATGGCCATGTTTATGTTCTTCCACAAAACCTTTCAGATGTATTCTTCTTTTCACCTTGAAATCTGGAATAGCATCTCAAGCAAGAGTGAATGCAGGATTTTTACCTCTCCTTTCAAAGCGGCCTGGCAGAGTATTTTCTATATATGCTAGTGCATGTCAGAAAATCTACTGTATGTTACCACAGAGATGTTCAAGTGAGTGACTGTAACTAGAAACCAGACCTGGCAAGGCTTATTAGATGTAATTCTGTGCAAAGTGTCTTTTGTTGATTTGGTAGATTGAGGGTGGTTGACTCTTTAAATTCTTGCCTGATGCTTTCCAATATTAAGGGCTGATCTTGAAAAACCTGAGTATTCAGACATACAGGTGAGATTTCAGGGTCTTTGCTCTGTGTTCGTTCTTCCATTCCTACTAAAGATCAGAATATCAAATGATGGATAGCCTTGAAAATGTGGCTAGGTTGGAGTGTCTCTAGCATGTAAAGCTTGAAACATCTTAATTCATTTGATTCCTGTATTGCTAATAGTCTTTCATTCCTCAATCCCATGTTTTCTCAGATGAACCCTCCCAACTTCCCGCTCTTCTCCTGTCTGAGTGGTGTATCATGAGCATCATGTGGCCAGCTCTTGAAGCCCAGTCCCCAGTGTTCCAGGCAGTGGAGTGAGTCTGCACTGGTTCAGTTCAATGGTTAAACTGCAAGATAAGATCCAAGCATTTGAGACCTAAAATGCAACTTTTGTCTAGTTTCTTAGACAAAGAAAACATTCTGTTAACTCCAACCAAGCCAAACACAAATGCTCTTAACTCTGGCCAGTTTTCATAATCTCAGTTTTAGTGTCAGGGCCAGGTTTCCAGTGACTGATCCAAAATAGAAATGAAACACATATGAGATGTCTTAGACCAACAGGTGCTGCAGCTGCTTTTATAATGCAAAGCTGAAGAAAACAAAATGCCTCAATCATATATGAACCAATTGTTCTGGCATAAAACTGTCTCCAGTCTTCGAATAGCCTGCCTTGGAAGACATCACAAAGCATTGCAGAATGTCTTTGAGTGACAATTATTTAGAGAAGTTACTGCCCTCATAATGTAATTTTCCAGTGTCAGTATATAATTAGGCAGAATGAATAAAGAAGAGTTCCTATTGTGAAATACTGAGAAGCTGCTGTGCCCCTCCCAGCACAATGCTGCTGAATAAATCAAATTTAACTTCCAGTTGTGCAACTTCTGGCTTTCTGATCTTTGAAGCCTGTACTGAGTGTGCTGCACAACTGGTCCAGCTGATTTCTGCCTTTGATCTTCAAGGTTTTCTTGGAAATGTTACCTAAATATTTAAGAAATAAATTTTTTTATTTCTTTTTCTCTGTATTTTGTTAAATTTGAATACTGTGCTTGTGGAACAAGTCAACTTCACAATGCTGAAAGATGGAGTTTTCTGCAATAGGAACAGCACAACCTGGTGAAAGCTCCATTCTTCATGCCAGTGTGTCTCAAACCCAATGTCCCCCTCCTTGGGGGGTGTCAGGGTCTTTGTTGCACCAAGTCTGCCTAAATGATGGAGATTTTTGATTTTTTTTTAAGAGGTTGAGCTACCAAGCAACTATCAGATGCTGTTGTTAGAGAGCAAATCTACACTGTGGATTCTGCATTCTTCTGTAGGTGAAAATGAAAGCTTCAGTCTGGCAATGCCTTCCAGTTGCTGCTGAGCTGTGCCAGTTTTGAACTGGGACCTGTGGTTTATGTCTCACTGCTTTTCTTCTGAGGGGTCAGGTTTACCCAATACTCATGGATTTATCTCAGGATTTATTTCAATGTCCTTAAGAGCACTCCTGTTTGCTGTTTGTTCGTGACTGTTTGTGCAACCATTTCCTCAGCAGATACAGAATTTGTGAATTACAGATCACAGCAGCAGTTTTAGTGATGGGATTTCAGGTTGGGAAGGTGATACTTGGAGATAATGTCTCTCTTGCTAAATGGATGAGCATGTCCTGTACTTTGTGTGCTTGTTCTTTGTGACAGGAAATAAAAATCCTGTTCTTTATATGGAAGGAGCTCCTTGGAGGAAAAGCATCAGGTCAGGCTACAGGTTACTGCATGTGGTGAGGAAAAGTCACCTTAAACAGGATTTTTGGAGGATGGACTGAAGGCTGCTCTGGCAGTAGCAGGTTCTTAATGAAGAGCTGCCCACAAATGGCAGGTGAGAGGCTTGTGTGTTAGTCAGCAGTGGTCCATTGTATTCATGCTCTTCTGCAGCAGGGTGGCCAAAAAACTGAATAACCACAGACCTCTGCCACTTGGCAGGGCTTTGTGCACAAGGTTTGGTGACCTCTGTGCTAGAGTGGCAGTGATGATGATGATGGCCTGAGCTATCTTGCAAAGAAGCAATCCACCTATGGGTAGAGCACCACATGGACTGACAGCAGGAGCTCTTAGGCCTGGGTTTATGGTGCCTGTGCATGGTGTTTTGTTGTGATGGGGGGGTTGTCAGCCCCCCAGCTGCTTAGCTTTGAGCTTGCTTGGATGTCAACATCTTGTGTTGTGATGCAGAGCCACGTGGAGATGTGGCAATTCTGTGACTTCAGCTGTTTAAGTGTTTGTTAATGCTCATCAGGAAGGCCCCTCTTCTAGTCAGGGAAGAGGGATCATCCTCTCCAGTTACCTCTGCAGGTCGTTCTCCCCACCCCAGCTGAAATAGTACTTTTATGGTGAGATGAATCACTGTCTGGAGATGCTTCTCCCTCTGTTGAGGCAGCCTAGATGTCTAGTTTAGATTAGATGCTGACTTTTGGACAGCTAAAGATACTGAGATGAATGAAATTCTCTGGACCATTTCCTCTTTGTGCTTGGAGAATATACCCAAATGCCACAGGGATCTTGTTCCTGCAGGATTGTGATAAATAAGAAATGAGGCACTGATCATTCTCTTTTGGATAAAACCCAGAGACAAGATGGGAAAAAAAAAATAATCCTGTATATATAACCCTTTCTTTTAGAGCAGACTTCCATTTTTAGTTTCCCAATTTTTGCCTTTGTGTTGGGAGGGGATCATATGCTTGCAGCTGCACAGTTACAGAGATCCTGCAAATAGAGTGCATGGTATCCTCTGAGTAGCATGCCTGATTGAATTAGTCTTTGGAGGGAAAGTCTCTGCATTTTGCCTAATACTTAGAGGTTTTTCCAAAATGTTTAAAGGAGAGGGAGGTATTAAGATTTAGAAGAAGTCTTTGTACACTTAGAACTAGGAGGGATCTAACTCATAGATAACTGCCTTAAATGAGCAGAGGGGCACTATAATGTACAAACAGCCACAATGTATGTAAATTCTGATCTCAAAAGTAAGTTTACTGAATTAAGTAACTTCCACCAGAAGGATATATGCTCTGCTTGATGTGCAAGACCTCTTCTGCTCTCCTTATGCCCTGTTTGCTGGGATGCTCTTAGAAAGAACAAGCACTTGCTGCAGTCTCAAACATAACTCTGAGTTGTGCTTGATCTTTTGTAAATGGTAATATTTGCCTTATGATTAATCAGATGTGATAAACTTTTCAAGGACTGTGTTGATTTTCTTGGGGTTGGGGAGGATGGTGGGAGCATAGGTATAGGAGAATTGAGCTTACCTCGGTGGTATGAAAACAAATCATCTCTCCAGAATATCAGAGCTTAGAAATAGAATGCACACTGATCAGACATCAACAAATATAAGAAGCCCTACAAGTGCAGGACATGAGGTTAGTTGGGGTTTGTTTATTTATTCCTAATTGTCCTTTTCCTATAGGCCTCTGTGGTTTGAATAAAACTTTCTTCTGTGCCCACAGCCTAACCAAATGCTTTGGGGGAGTCTATTGATGTTTGAAGTTTGCCAGAGGGAGATGACTTATAGCAGAATGTAGCATTCAAGACCTTTGCAATGAAACATTGGGAACCAACACTTGTGATGATGTGTGCTAGATACTGCTGGTGAATTCTTTGGAATTTAGGAACCTGAATCTATCCCACAGGCAACAGTGCCTGTGGGGTACATGGTGAAGGAAGAGTGTGTATGAGAGAGAGTGACAAAAGCTTTCTTTCCCTGAATTTTTGTTGTATGTTACCACAGGGCAGTGCAGTGTGAAGGTCTGAGATACCTTCAGCAAAGGCAGTCTGTGCATCACAAGCAGCAGAACTGCTCCAATACCATGTTGGACTTAGGCCAGTGGGACCAGCTGAGCACAGGCAGGTCATAATGTCACCACTGTGCTGGATCCTCAGTGGCACTTGAAGCCACATGCTGAGAGGGGGACTGTGGCTGCCAAGGGAGCAGGAGAGCAGAAGTCACAGAGGATCTGAAACATCTCTGGATAATAGAGGTCTTGAGCTGTGGGAGTAGCTCTTCAGCCTTTATCCTGCTTGATCCTGCTTGCAGACTTGACATGCCAAAAGCAGCTGGATCAAAGGTCTGTTTGATCACCCAGCCATGCAGCTGGGAGGTGAGATCAACAGCACTGCACCTTGTTGCTTATTCCTCAGTGGTGACCCTGCTGCATCCCCCCTTCTCTCCAGGCTCAGCTGTGACAATCTGTCTTGGTGGCAGCATGAGCAAAATAATGGCAGGTACCCTGGCACCACATGCCTGGGAAAACATTGGCTTCGAGGCCAGCAGGAGGCAGTGAAAACCTGTAGAACATCTGTTCATTGTCTTTGATTTTGTTTTAATTCAATTTTTTTTCTTCCTCATAGTCAAGATATCTGTTAATCTTGTCTTTCTAATCAGCTTTTCTTTATATTTCAGAGTCTTAGTAAAACTCAGTACAAGAAGAAGCATAAAAGAAATATTAACCCCCCCTTAGATTCTAAGACATTTAAGTACCATTTTTGACTGAGGGTCTGTGATTCCATAATAAAGTAGCTCTCACACCTATTTCAATTCAATTTCATCATTGAACCTGGTGTGCAAACATGGAAGCCTTGTTTGTGTTTATGCAGACCCCATACATCATGTGTTGAGAGCATCTTTTGATTTAAGGAAAAGTTCATGCTATTCTAAAGTGGAGGAAAAATGGACTTGTGGCTTCAGTTAGGGCATTGTATGCACTGGGAACTTAAAGAGCAACGGTGTAGTGAAGGTATTCAGAGCAGGGATTGAACTAATGGATAAAAGGTGAAAATTCTTCCTTAAGAAATGTAGATAATTTGTTAGGGGGTTGATAAATTTCTGATACACTAGTGTATTTGAAGAAGGTTAAGACTATTCTCATGTATGTGACATAGATTTTAAAGCCAGAAGACATCATTAGAATTCTGTCACTGCAGTATTTGATATATATATAAATACTATAGTATTATACCCAAGTGTTTCTTCAGTGTCTTTGGAAGAAGCTAAGCACATGGTTTTTGGAGACCTAGTCTTGATTTAGTCTTCTATTAACAGAGAATCCTCTACATCCTTCCCTAATTGAGGTGTTACACTGATTAATTTAGCAGATTAGTACTGTAGTGCCTTGATCTGTTTTATCTGGCATAATTCAATGTGACTGCTGAAAAGGGCATTCCCACTGTCATCTATTTGCTTATTCCTGCCTCTCTGCTTTTTGTGCTTCCTGGGTGAAACTGTGGCAATTTGTTGGCAGATGAATTTCCTAACCTGCAGAAACCAAACAATCATTTGGCTTTCAGCTTACTCAGTTTGCTTTGGTTAATACTGATGCAATGGAGATAGTGGGAATGAATAGCCATAATATGGAGGAGAAAGATGGGATTGGCTTCTTTAATCAGCAGCACTGAGCAATGACAGATTAAATGGATTATGGAATACGGGTGCGAAACATAACAAGCAAGTAGCTAACAGCTGACACCAGACAAATTCACATGTGCAAAAGTAGTTGTGTGGCCAATGAAGATAAAGAATCCTTTGCTATCTGACACTTACAGTTGGAAAATTTTATTTCAGAGGCAGGGAATTTTTTGACCCTTACACTGCATGAGACATGTCTTTTTTTGACAGTCTGCCCTGAATTTAGAATTCAGAAGGACTACCAATATTCCTACAGAGGGGGTGGCTGTTCTGAAATTTAAGGATACCATGGAAGGGGCAGGGGGGGAAAGAAAAGGCAGCATAGTCTTGAACCCTCATCCATGCTGTGAAAATGTTACTCTCCTGGCTGTTGTGTCACCAGTTCAGATCCACGTGCCTCCTAACTCAGCCAGGAGTCAACTCTCTGGCTTCCTTACTTTGAACCTTATCCACGTGACAAAACTCCTGTAGGGTTCTTGGCAGGCTCAGTCAATGCAGGCTGGGTTGAAACTATGGGGATTTGTAATAGGCATTTGCAGAGAGTGTTTCTCTGCAGTGTTTTCCTTTGGTGACATTCAGAAGAGGGAAGACAATTTCCTTTTTTTTTTTTTTTAATTTTAACCATCCATACCTTTGTTGACCTGGATGACACTGACTGTTTTGAAGAACAGTTCACAGGTGACCAAGGTGTTATTGAAGAGCTCTGGTGAAGGCTACTTTGAGCAAACTCACTGTTTTCCAGTAGGGTTAAACTCTTATTAATGTCAAAGCTATTAGGTTAATCCTCAAATAATAATATGGTTTATACCTCTCATAGTGCACCTCTATTGGGTTTGAGGCATGAAAGTACTGCCCATAAATGGACAGACTCTGTTCCAAGAGCTTGTATACATCTGTGACTCTAAATGCCCTCCAGTCTTTTGGGAGTCATATTCTGGAGCTTTCATTAAAAGAAACACCTGTATCTTGAGAGACTTTTGAACTCTGAAGCTGCTATTAAAACATCTGCAGGTTTAAGTGATGCTACGATTTCTCCATGACTTATCAAACAACAAAAGCTCCAACAGGCTCAGGTAATTAAGCCTTATTTTAAGTTTCTGCTATGACTTAACTTCTGTGAGAGTATACCTTTTATCATCAGTAGCTGCTTGGCATCTTTTCATGCAAGTCAGGGAAGATGCTGCTAAGCAGCTCTAAAATTTTATTGCCTTTCAGAGGATGACAGAAAATGCTCTGATGAAACTTGGGCACTGAGCTCAAAGGGCACTTTGCCAGCATAGCTGCTTTTGCAGCTATCTGTGTTTGTACCATGATGCAGTATCAGAATGGCAACCGTAGACTAGAAAGACATGCAGATGCATGCTTTGTGTTGCCTCCTTTTTTTTTTTTTTTAAGGTCCCAGCTTAAACTTCAAATACGTTTTCATCATTAATGCTCTCATTGGGTCTAACAGGAGCCTTAATGGTCTCTGAGAAATGAGCTTGTATGTTTTTGAGTTCTAGACAAGAGGGTAGCCTTCCAATTCATTTTTTTAAAGGATTGGTATATTCAGACACAAGTGTACTGAGAGGCAGTATCAGAGAGACTGGAGAATGAGTCCCACTATATATATAAATATATATATATATGCACAGTACCCCATGACAAAAATGAAATGAACATATTTAGGTGAGTGAGGACAGTATGCTCAGCTGTACCCCATGTAGGGTGCTGATCCTGTGAGAAAGGTAAGACAAAGTCTGCATACTCTTTCCCATCCAGGTAGGACAGGCTTGGAGAGGAAAAAAAAGTAATTTGGAATTGTTACCTCTACTCTGTTTGCTGAGACCATGGTGGCAGGTTGCAGCATGCTGTGATTTGGCTTTTGGTTTTCTTTTCTTCCTATCGACCTGGCAGTTGTTATTTCTGTCTTGAAGGATCTATTCCAGTAGCATGAGAAACTCTCAGGTGCTTTGCAGGGCTGCTTTCTGGGAGCTGGAAATAACCAGTTAAATGACTAATGCATGGTTAAAAAACAGTTGTGGGGATTGAGGACAGCTATCAGAACCCTTGACCTAAAAATATGCTTACAGGTCAAATACATGCACTGAAGGAAGTGACTCAACTGGTTTTATGAAATGGGTTGCCAGCCAGGCTGTGAATCCAGAAAGGTTGGAAGTTTATCACTCAGATAAAACAGGTCCAGTGATGCAGTCCTGAAGCCCTGTTTCCTTGGGACTTGTCCTGTGGGACAAATAGAATCTGAATCTGGGAAAGTGTTCCATAGAGTGGAACATAGTGAAGAAACAGGGACACTTCTAAGTTACCTGCATTTTCATGTGGAAGCGTCCTGCATTTTTAACTAGGGAACTCAACCAGGTCTGTCTCCATAGATATTCATGCTGGTAATAGAAGCTCATTTTAAGGGGCCAGGTTTGTCATCTCCTGGCCAAGGACATGCCTTTCAGAATTAAAACTTTCAGAAAAAAAAAACCCTCAAAACCCCAAACAAACAAAACAACCTTTCCTTGGCCCCAGAAGCCCCACCCTTTAATCTCACTTAAGTAAATGCCAAATCATATATATTTGTTTTACGGAGAACTTAAGTATTTGGAGTTTTTGCTCATTGCATTATGCCTGTTTTATGCTCTGTGTGCCTCTTGAACAGCAATTCAATGCTTTAGAGCTTGCTTATAAGTCCCTTTAACCATGGTAGTACTTAGTCAATAGTCAATATGCAAGTAGAGAGAACTTCCTAAGGTTTTCCTTAAGTGAATCTTGTCTATGTAACCCTGATATGAAGAGCTGCTCTTCCACTTTCACTGCTATATTTTGACATAGAAGTTTAAACAAAAATTATGTGTCAACAGTCTGACTCTGGTCATATTGAGAATACCTGTAGAAACGCTCCTGAATGTTTCCTAGAGTTCATGATTTGTGTATTTCAGCTAGTTCTGGAGAAAAGATTAAGCTGCCAACAGCTGTATTGCGTTCAGAGCTTGAGAAATTTGATTTTTGCTCATACCTAGTATTTCTTTGCCTCCTCATCTTCTACAGACTGATTTCAATCAAAATGAACTGCTGGGAACTGGCTGATGCCAGTGGCTATGGACAAGATATTTACATGCTGTTAGAAATGGACAAAAACTTAGAGAGCTTGCAAGTACTTAATGTGTGTGGTATGCAAGCAACAGATCATGCTGCTGCCAAAGGTTTTGGTGCTGAGTGCTGTTATGACTTGATTTATGTGTGACTGTTCAAGCTGAACTAGCTATCCAATCTTGCAAGCTTGTTTTTAAAAAAATGCCAGTAATGCGAAATGGAAGCATGACTTCACTGCCCTACTTATTTTACATTTGAAATCCTTGGTGGAAGCAGTAATGCAGTATTGTCCTGGAAGGACCCGGGTGTAATCTGACTGAAGTCAGTTGTTCTAATCAAACAGCAGACTGGGACTGGTGTGCTTGCAGCACTATTTAATTGGCATTTCCTCTGTTGTGCCAGTGTCCTGCACTTCCAAAAAGAGTGAAATTGTGAGCAGGCATATTTCAAAGTTATTCTGTGTAGTTTTTGGTTCTGTAGGCACAGTGTTGTGCCCTGACCAGAGTTCTTGGCAACAGAAGTGGTTTGTGTCCAGAATGAAGTGCTCAGACATCCTGAAGATTGCTGAAGTGTGTTCCCATGTGCACAACTGCCACTGCCAGAATGTTCTCTGCATTCAGATTCAAACTGATTGCCTTTGCTTAATTGAAAGTAATTCATATTTCTAATTGTATGTCATGTCTGTGCTCGTGTAATGGCAAAGTGCTGTTGCAGATGTGATAATTAAAAAGAACCTACACATTAGTAGAGAAGAGAAACTGTCTATTAAGGAAGGTAATTAAAACACTTTTGAAATTATTAATATATACTAAATATTTATTTTTAAGTGATCCAAGATATGCTTTTTTGCTTCCCTAAGAATAAATAGGATACCCATAAATTGTTAGTATGAGAAATGTACAAGAGCTTCCAACTTCAAGAGCAGCCTGAAGTTCAGCAGGTGGTGGTGTGGCTTTATGGGGAGCTCCTAAATAACATGTTGATTTTGTGAAGCTGTCCAGGTAGCTAAATACTGAACAGTAAGTCACCAAGGGTTGGGACAAATATCTCAAACCTGAGAAACTGGATCCAAATCCATCCTCTGAGGCAGAGGAATGCAGGTTCTATGGGCACAGTTTTCCTGCTGAGCCTCTGCTCAAAGATTATGAAGTGCAGTTCTACTTGTGCTGGCAAACCAGTCCAATGAGTGTGTAGAATTGTGAGGAATATTCTCAAATAGCTGGATTTCGTAAGCCTCCAAAGTATGATTTATCTAAACTAAGTACATTTGACTGTGCCAAGGCAGGCAGAGCCACTTGATCTTGCTAGGGGAGGACTAATGATTTCAGCTGTCTTGGTTGCAAACTACCATTATCATCTTTGTTGGGACCAAAATGAGTAGACCTTATTACCTGCATTTTTGGAGAGAGAGCAAGAAAGGAAGTCACCAGATTCCTATCCCTGAATGAGTAATTTTTGAATTGCTGGCAAGGTTTCTTTTCCCTCTTGCAATCCATCGGCATCTGGAACTATTATAATAGGCTGCATCCCTCTCTAGTCCTTTAAGTATTTGTTTTAAGACTTTTTTACGAGAATCTCTTTTTTGTGCATGCGGATCTTTATTTTCTATTTGAAGGGAAAAGAAAACATAAGGATATTGAGAACAGCCTTTGAAGGATATTTGTCCCAGAACTTGCCTGTTTCAAGACCATAGTAATGCAATTTGGAAAAGCCTCATTAGAACACATCAGTTTCGAGTACAGTTGTTCAACTCTATTGCAAAAAGAAATGATGTTCTTGAGTTTGCATAATTCATCATTTGATTACGTGCTTCCTGAATTGATCCCAATGAAAGGATGAGGTTTTCTGGTTTGCTTTCGTTTTAGATGTGGTGCATCAAGTCAAGAGATTAAGCACTTCTTGTTAATGTGCTCCCTTTCCCTCCAAACCTCAAGCAAAAAAAACCCAAAAGCTGTTTATGGGAAAACTTGGGTGTCCTCCTTAAGGGCAAAAGCAAATGATCCTCTTGGAGTCATTCTAGTACAACTAATGATATAAAAAGCCCAATTTCTATTCAAAACATCCCTGTATCTGGATGCTGAGGAAGAAACTGGCACGTTTATCTCTGAAGTGGTCAGCAACTGATACAAATCCCTTCTCCCTGCTCCCAGAGCTGGTGTGCCACTCTTCCTCTATACAAAGACAATTTGCTTTTCATGTAGTAATGAAGAACAATGTTTTAACAGACAAAGGCACTTCTAGTGTATTATTGTGCTGTCTTTTGAGTAGTGCTAGATGCTGGGAAAAATGGTAATTCACAGTGTGAATGCTCCTTACCAGCAATGTGGGTAAGAACCGAGCAGATACAGTCTTACAGTCTGTGCTGCATAAGGTATAATGGTGAACATTGTGAGAGGGAGAAAAGCCCAAATTATAGAACTTGCTGATGGCAAAGATTCGAAGAAAAATAGGAATGGTCTTTTTGATGGCCTTTTGTAATTCTTTAAGCCAAAATGAAAAATATTTTCCCTCAAAGTGTGTATGTGGCTGAATTTAGTAACAATATGTTCATTTTTAGTGTTTGCAAATTCATATAAAAATACATAGTGGTGCTGCTGAAACACCTGTGTTCCTCTGCTTTTTCTTGTAAACTGATATAACACACAGGTGGCTTCTCATTAACTTATTTCACACAAATATAAATATGCTGCACAGTTTCTTTTGCTGTAACTACATAATCCAAGAAACATGATTGCTACTGATTTAATGTAATCAGTGTTGTGAGGGGATCACTCTGAGCCCTTTGTGAATGGCTCTATTCTGAGGGGATTTACACCCCATGTAAATCTGATTTAAATGGGAGAGTGGTGGAATGTGGCTTTCCTATTTAACCTATGCAAAAATCTATATTCTCCCACCTAGGTTTCTCCCTGTGTGATGGGATGCTCAGCTGGTATGCCACGGGGGAGGGGAAGGACACAAGTCCAATAAGGACAGGGAAAGTAGGTAAGGGACTATCTCCAACAGCCAAGTTATACATTTTGATTCAATATTCTGATATTCTTATCAAGGCTTTCCAGAATGTGACACTGACTCAAACTGCAAACAATAAGGAGAAAACAGGAAACATGTATCAATGTCTTTGCTGGTTTTTTTTCCCCCCTTCTTTTTAAAGGACCAATGTTACAGCAGGAGTAAAAATCTAGAAGAAAACAACGAGCCATCTTAACATGTAAAAGCAAATGCATTTTTAAAAATTATTTTAGTAGTTTGCAGATATCTTTCTGTTTAAATTTATTGAACTATAGCCAGATTTATTCAATTAAGATAATACACTTCAAGGTTAACTACCATTTGCTGTTCACTTAGGCAAGCTATTGTACAGTTATGTAAATTTCATGAACAGAGACACGACTTGAGTGTCTTAATTACAAGCAAAAAGTGTCATTTAAATATGAATAAGTGAATAGTTGCCTGTATTTCCTGTTCACATTCTGCTGTCATCTTTAAGACCAAGAGCTAACTAGCCATCTATATTGTGCTCTTGATTTTTCCTTCTGTCTCTAAAATGAAAAAAACCCTCGAAAAAACCCCCCACAACAAAGCCTGTCATATAAATCCATGTAAAGCAGATGATGCGGGAATGTCTTACTCTTAACAGTTGTTATTAGCACAGTGAATTTTAATTTACCAGGATCACAATGAATAACAATATATATACAATTCTGCTGTGGACTCCTCTGCATTTCAATATGAGATCTACATTGAAATTGTACAAACTACAACTTATTTGTAAGATCCTCTCGCAGTGACTTTCAGGCAAGCCTGCTAAGGGCTTATTTTGTATGCTGCTATTTTCAGTGCTAAGACCTATTATGAATTCTTCTCATTTATTTATATACACACATAGTTGTGTTCAAAATAGCCTGTCTCCTCCTTAATTTATAGTCAGTCTAAATCAAATTTTATGTAACGAAAAGTGTGGTAGCAATACTCCCTCCTCATCTTTACGCCCGAATTCCCTGTGTTCCTATCGTGTTGATAGTTCGGGATTCTTTTCCCATTGTTTTGATTTGTTTGTCTCTCCAAAAATGACCTAGAAAGAAATCTGTTGTTAATCACACATCAACGAGGGAGGGGTGATTAGTTAATAAAAACCATGCCTTGTGTCTGTGGACCAAATGGCTAACTCTGGTTCTCAGTATGTGCAGGGTCCTGAAAGACTGTTCCCATCCTTCAGTGATGGAGCTGCAGCTCTCCCTGAGGAATGAGAAGTTCACTATTCACTCTGTGCTTGCATCACCCTTTCCAACATGTTCCCACTGATACATTAAAGGAATTAATTGCTCATAATGATCTCACCATCTGTTAACAGAGGTTCATACCTACAGGCTGGTGGCATGTGGTGGTCCTATTCAGGAATCAATAGGCAATGCTGGGGGAACGCTTTCCCACATTGCCTTCCATTGCACTCTGAAAAGGGGAGGAGAGCTCAGTGTTGGCCATCTGCTCCTTGTCTTTCTGTGCGAGAGACCTTGATGCAGTCCAGCCTGGCTCTGATCTGACTCCAGTCTGATTGGAATGTGGCTGATCTGAGAGCCTCTCAAAGCTGTGAAAGTGAGTCAAAAGGAGATCCCCATTGTCCAGCGGGGCTGAAAGAAAATGATCACTTTAAAATTCATAACTCCCAGGTGCCCGCCATCTATTCATGGGAAAAACTCTCTGAACTTCTCTTCATTAAAAAGAGAGGGAGTCCAGCTAAAAAGAGAGAAAAGGAAGTAGTTTGTGGGAAATGTGCAAGGGATTTCAGGCTAAACAAATGAGGAATTTGAAATTTTTACTCGTATTAAAGGAACCGTGTAAGGAAAGGGAAACATTTGTAAGAGCAGGGCCTCTGCTTCAGGGGCCCTTCCCTGGGGTCCTCTAGCAAAATAAAAAGGCGCTTTATTTTTTTTTCTTTTTGCCCCTCTCTGGAGTTTTTCCTCCCTTTTTCTCTTTCTTACCTGTGTAAATGAGGGTAGGAATAGTACATGAATTAGACTGTCCCTGCTTTATGTGGTAAATTAGGAGCCATTCAGTTTGCCCTCCTCCTCCTCTCCTGCGTGTATTTTATTGTTTAGGTTGCATAGAAAGCTGACCTGATAACAAATGTAAACTGAAGCTGAATATCTTCATGGGGAATTAGTGGAGTGAGGGGGTGCAAGGGCTGTTGTGTCAGCTCGCTGCCTCGGCTCCTCCCTGCCCCCATGTCTCGTAATCTGAGGATTTACCATATCACAGGAGGGGTTTTGGTGGTCTCCCCCTCCCCCACTCTCTCCATCTTTTGCCTCCTTTAAAAGTGAGGTAGTGCTGAATCCTTCCTCATCCCTCAAACACACCCCATGTGCTTCCCAAATCTGTGCTGTTCCACCGAACCTCCCAATATGTGCAACGATTTATGCTTGTTCCTACAATGTGAAATGTGTTTTTCCTCTGACACTGTCCATGTGGCTGGGGGTGAGGAGGATCACGGGCACCACGGAGTAGATTTTAAGGCAAGAATGGACTGTTTTGACCACTCTTAGTCCAGCTACCTCTGCAACAGAGGCTGTTGAATTACTCCTGGCAGTTCTTGTTCAGAGCCTGTAATTGTAGGCTGACTGCTGTGTATCATTTAGAAATATCCAATTTCAATTTGGTGTTTTCCAGGGGATTCATCCATTGATAAACTGCGTAGATATTTACCAGTTTAACCCTGTTTCCAGTCTAGGGTACCCATTCCAAGTCTTATCCTGTCCTTTGTGACTACTGGGCTAGTCACATACAGTGTGTCTGATTGCACGAGTGTTTGCTGTCAGGATACAGTCACTTATCTCCCACCAGAAGTGTTTCTGTAGTTTTTGACGTGACACTCTCCTGCCTTCCCTATTCCAGGAGTCTCTTACCTTATGATGCACCAGTGCCCTTCATTTTCCCCTCTTATTGAATCTTTTTGTAAGAAGAGTAGTGGTGTACAGCATCTTGTTTTGTTTTGATTCACAGTTGTTACGAACTTCCCCACTGGGATGTTCTGTCCAGCCCAATTTCCCTTTTGGATGTCTTTGAGATGGAGCCAGCTGCCTTTCATCATTATTGCTCTGTTGTTTATTCAGTGGTGTGGGAGGATTGGTAAGCAATGTTCAGGTTCTCTTCTTCCCCACAAACTGCCATCACCAAACAACTGAGGAGCAATGTCCCAGCAGACAAGAATGCTTGTTTTGTAATGTCTCTATTACCCACTGTGAATCTCTGCTGCAGCTCTTCCTCGGTATCACCATCAAAGACAGTGTTTGTCTCTTCTCTCTGTATCTTCAGTGTCACTGCAGGTACATTCATTGCACTCTTCTTGCCATAACCAGATCAGTGTTTGCACAGAGATTTCTGGAAACAACTGAGCAGCACCTGCCCCTGGTTTACCTTGCAGTGTTGGGAGGTTACATTGCAACTTAACAGTCCACTTTAAAACAAACAAATAAACAAAACCCCCAAACCCCAACACAGACATTCAGCTATTGCTTGATAAATTGGCATGCTTAGCCTGAATTGTGCCTGCTATTTTGTATCTGGTGCTACATTCTTTAATTTTGTGACCACTTTCTGTTCTTGAATGGCTGCCTTCTTTGTAGAAATTTTAGATATCTTTAACATCTTGTAATATTCCATTTTTTAGAAGAAATCTGTAGTAGTTTATATTGCATTATGTGATTAACATAGTTATCCAAGTTATAACCATGTATGAAAATGGTCTATTCAAGAACTCTGTGAGGACTAGCATGTTGAAACACCAGTTTTAAAGCTAGGAGAGGGGCCCACAGTTCCTGTAGGGAGGAATTTGGCAGGAAGAATGCATGTTGATCACAGATGGAGAGGAGAAAGCGAGGGGCTTATGATATCAAGACTACAATTCTATGCTGATGACATTTCAGGAGCAGATACAGGACAGAGATTACACAACATGGTACTGCTCAGCTTCATTCACTGCCAGAAGTTACTTCCTCTCTGTTGCACAATTCAGTGTTTGCACTGTAATGCTTTTAGCAAGATCTGTGCAAATCATCTATAGGTGTTTGTTTAATACTTTGCAAATTTTTTTTTTTTTTTAATTATTAATAATATTGGCAGAATCCTATCAAGAATATAGCTAGGTAACAACTTCAGCCAACACAATTGAAGGGTAGTGACCCCCACCAGGAGTACAAACCTCAAAAGTAAATGATATAAAAACCTGAACCAGACCTATCACTGGTGAAATAGTAATGTGCAGTCACAGCTAAAGATCATATGCTGTTGGGTCTGTTAAGTTTCAGCTTATATGTTTGTAGCTTGTTTTGGTTGGTTTATAGTGGTTTGTTTGGTGGGGTTTGTTTGGTTTGGTTTGGGTTGTTTGTTTTGTTGGGGTGTGGGAACTTCTGAGGGTATTCTTAGTGGTTTTGTTTTGCCAGAGCATTAGTAATTAATTCGAGGAGGCTTTTGGATGAAGCAGATTTTATTTGGGACACATTATCTCATCCTGCCATTAACTATTTTTTCGTAGTAAATACTTCATTTAAGAGGCAGAACAATCCTGTGGTGGTGACACAAAATTTGAGAAGTAGGTGTGCCATAAAAATATTTTAACATAATATTTTAAGTATGGAGGTTTATAATACTGCTCGAAGGAGCAGACATGGGAAGAATTCCCAGGGACATCACTCCCAGATTCTGAGACACCTACCACTTAGAGAAAATGCCATGTGGTGATGCTTTACTGTCAGTAAACACTGTACAGGTTGCCTTGGAGAATCTGCTGTCTGTCTTGTCTGCTTTGCCTGTGAAGCACTTCTGTCTCGTGTTTGTAGAACCCATACAAGGCACTCGGGCACAGTTCTCAAGTGCAGAAAGACACATGAGGGTAAGCACTTCTGGGGATTTTTCAAGGACACTGGAGTGGGTTAAGTGTTGTTGAGTTCCATTTGACTTTGGACTGTAGTTCATAAACTGGCCAGATTGGTACCTGCATCTGTAGGTCTCCACCTCGCTGCTCTGAAGATGCTCAGCTTTGGTCAGGATGCTGCTTAAGGTATGTGATTAGTCATGTTTGTTGCCTTCCAGGACCCCAGAGAAGTGGCCAAGGTGACCGCTTTTTTCCATTGTATTGATTTTTGTATTTTATTTTGGTTTTTGTGTGGTACATTGCCTGTTACTAATACAAGCTATGACAGCTCTTATTGGTTATATGGTCTTGTTGCTGTGAAACAGCGAGGCTGGACACTTGATTTTGGGTATGTACCCCAAGTGAGTTTCCTAATTACTAGGCTTTAATAAGATTGGTGCAGGAGGAAAGATCCTCAGCTAGGAATGGCATTTGTGCCTGTGATACCTTCTAAGTGCCTGCATTTTGTTGAATGAAAAATAGGAGTTTAGTAAGAAAATTTCACACGAGCTCTGTTCCAAGTCAGTTCACAGTAAAACTCTGTGTACATAACATACAACCTAAAGTGTGAACAGCAGTCAGGCTTGAGTTCCTTTCCATTCTTCTCTTCTCCCTTAGCTATGCACTTTGAATAGCAGGGACAGGGGGGGAAATGATGAAAATGTGCGGCTTTGTATTTGATATTTCAAAGGCTGTTAACTTACTCAAAGCAAATTTCTTTTGGAACATACAAAGGCTATTTCATTTCAGCTTTAAATCTCTGCCATGCGTGGTGTTGCTGTTGATCTTTGTGATGAATATGAGAACAACTGGTACCTTTCCTCTCTTCCTGTTGCACTTCAAGTGTCAACACTCGAGTGACAGAGCTCAAGCTTTTTGCTTTAAAATATAAAAGAAAATGTAATATATTAAAGCTTTCAATATGGGAAAACTTATTACTAATTTAAAAACCTTAAAGTTCTTTACAATGTTTTCCATAGATTTTGATGTCTGAGGGTGTTTTTTTGCATATGTTCTTCATTCTGGATGTATACAGCAAGTGACCAGCATGGCCTTACTCTAAAATACTGCTCTGATTGGCAGGTGTCAGGAACTTTATGAAAAGACTGAAGTGTTTATGATAGTTCTAAGTCAGAATTACTATTTGGGAACTATTTGGGAAAAAAGAGGCTATAGACTGAACTTTTCTACAAAAGAATTTCTATAGTAACTAAACTGTGATTTTTTTAAATTTTTTTTTTCCCCTCAAACCCTATCTGTGGCAGGGAATGACTTTATGAATTTGTGTGTAATATTGTTGTAAAAGTGAAGTATAAGATATTTACATGTGTAAATAAAATGTGTAGTCTTGCATTTATTTTATATAGGTATATTTATTTAAAGAGTGTTCTTAAGGAAATATTTTTTTGTTTGTTTTACTCAGATTTAAAAGCAGCTCACCTGTTTGACTTACAGTTCAGAGGAAACTTTTTCTCTGGTCTACCATCTGCAAAGTTTTAGCAAGATTTTTGACAAGTGAAAACAAGATTACAAAATGATGTCCCTCATGACCTCTACTGGATATGAAGTTGTTGATTGTATTTGTGAATTAGAAGAATCATGACCATGGTTTAACATCAGAACTGTGGCTCAAGCAATGCCCTCAAAATTCCTGTGGTGTTTTGGAGAACTTGCTTAATTGCTCTTTGCTTCTGCCACTTGTAAAACCAGGTTAATCACGTTTCCTCAACCTACCTCAGTGCAGAAAGTTAGATGTTGTTGTGCCCTATAACATATATGTACATATAAGCATTTGAGAGGTGGTTTCTCTCGTGCAGAGTTCTGACATAAGAGTGTCTGAGCATCCACCTTGGTTGTTGCTGTCTCTCCAGCAGTGACAGCTGCAGCCAGGCAGGGAGCAGGATGAGAACAGGCTGGGCAGGCACTGATACTGCCCCAGGATGTTCCCTTAGTCTCCAGTGATTTCCTGCTCTCAGGTAGTCCTGAGATATCGAGTGATCTGTTTTCTTCCAGAGGCAACTTGAAGTTGAGTGCTGCTGCTGATCCTCTTATTTTTGGGAAAAGTGCACTGGAATGAGTCATTCCGTTTGGCAAAAATAGGGGAGGATATCAGACCTATAGGTCTTTGTGTAAGGAGTTGGTTGGTGTGTTGGTTGGCATTGATTATAAATCGAGTTAACTCTCATTTAATGCCCATGTATATATATAGTTTTTATTGTGGTAGTTCTTGATGTTGTCCAAACATACAGTCAGGTTTTATGCCACAAGCAGCCCCAGTCCCACTGAGTGGTACCTTTTGATTTTGTTCTCCTGCGTGAGTAGCAGAGCATGTGTGGACAGCAGCCTTTGCTGGGCTGCTGCTGCTCAGCCTTCCATAGCCAGGGAAGAAATGCTGAGGGTGATTTTTTTTTTTTATTATTTTCAACGGTTCACTGTTACTTAGCAGTTTGACACAGTGTGGAAAGCAATTCGTGCCAAGTGTGAAGGTGAAAGGAATCAGTTTTCTACTTCTCTTCAAATTCCACAGTCTGGATAAAGTGTCTGAATCCCAGGTTTCCAGGCTTGCCATTTTGTCAGGCCATGGCCAGCTCATCTGTAAATATGGAGAAAGTTGCAACTAGAAGCTCAAAGATTCTGGAATCTTGAGGGCAGAGTCATTTTCAAACACTTAGTAGCCAGGGTCTGCCTTTTTTCCTCCAAAAGGCAAGGTAAATGAAGCTCTGTAAACTTTCCATCAGCAGATTTTGGTTGTGGGTGGTTCAGGAGCAATGCCATTCTGGGAAGGCTCAGCACTGGGTAGAGAATGTGGTTGTTCAGCTGGGACACTTTGCCTTGCATGGAGTACCAGTAGATGCTTTTATTTATTTTCAAAAGTGGGCACTAATATGAAGATATAACCAGTTTAAAGCAGAAATACATAAAAATGCTTGTGAAGTGTTTAGAAAGGTCCAAACTGGACTTTATGCAGCTCACTTGGTTGAAAAGGTTAAAGAGGAGGAATAGTTCTGTACAGGGAGGACCCCACATGCTGAATGAAGGGCCAGTTTGGAGGGAGGTGGGAAAATAATTATGGAAACAGTGGGCAAGAGGGATGCAACTGCTGGGAAATGGCTAAAATGTGGGGGTAGGTGTGTTTCAGGGGAATTAAATACCAAATATTCACATTACCATAAGGAATTAAGGCTGAGTTTATATGGGAAAATTTCAAGTGGATCAGAATTGGGATGAAATGTGAGGTGCTGTCTCCTGCTTGCCCATGGATCCTTCCTTCATTGGGGTTACATTTTTGATTGGATATTAAGACAAACTTGTTCACTGAAAGGGTGGTCAGGCATTGGAACAGACTGCCCAGGGAAGTGGTGCAATAACCATCCCTGGGAGTGTTAAAAAAATGTGTAAATGTGGCACTTGAGGACATGGTTTAGTGGAGAACATGGCAGGGTTAGGTTAATGGCTGGACTCAATCATCTTGGAGGTGTCTTCTGACCTTAACAATTCCATGACTCTGACAGTCTGTGATTCACTGCCTGCCTGGGGTTGACCAAAAGCGAAGACCAAGGAAAGTAAAAGTGTGTTTGCCCTATAAAATTTCAGATGCACCTCCTTATGTAGGCCATTTTCTGATGTGTTACTTTAGTGTGATTGCATGCAATGATTTTGGGTATATAAACATGACAGAAAGCAGTTCTGTGTTTTATTGGGAAACTAACAGAGCCTGGAAGGAAAAGCTGGCAGCAGTTACTTCTCTCGGCTGTGTAGAATAGGCTTGGCAAATCAGAAAGGCAGACATGCTGTGGTCTGAGAGCAAAATGATCAGAAGTTAATTTATAATATTTCCCTACTTTCTAAACTAACCAAATATTTCATTAAGATTTCTAATACTAAAAACAATAATAACTTGGCTTGTTGTTTCTCAGGGGAAAGTATGAGAGAAAGTCCCTACTTTACCTTTTCCTAATGAATCCTTTACTACTTTCTAGTATGGTATTTTAGCATAGCATTCATAAAAATGAGCATGTGTATTCTTTCTTGAATATACACCCTGTTTTATTAAAAATTGCAAGATGAATTTTATCCTTCAGTGGTATGACCCTTCTTTCTTGCAGATGGATTTACTAAATGTTAGGAAGATGCTCAGTAATTTCCACACTGTATTCCATTTGTTTATACTATACATTTGTGCAGTATGTTGTAAATACCCCAAGACCCCCAAACAACAACAAAAACAACTGAAGAAACCCCAGCTATTTTCATTCTGTGTCTGATATAAAGTCTCAATGCTCACAGCAACAGCCAGCAAGGTCTGCAGCAAATGGAGAAGTGTGTCTTACCATTAGACTGTGCCCTCTCTGCAGAGAAAAGCTGATTTTTGTGGCATGTTCAGGGGCTCAGTAAGTCTAGATTTTTTTGTTCTGGTAGAAGGAACAGATTGCTAAGTCAGAAAATATCTTTTACTAGTTTCCTACCTAATGATCTCTATTACTGTGTGTATTCATGTGTGCTAATTAGCTGGTGAGACCAAAATGCATTGGAATACCTGGGTCTGCTCTATAAAATATATTTCATAAATGGACTCCCTTTGGAGGGAGGTCTGAGAGGGTACCAGTGGCAAAACAAGACATTTGCTGATTGCTAGGTGTATGTTAGTTTTGAGTCTAACTTGTGGATGTGTTGTTCTTGAGGGATTTGGAATGTCCTTAAACCAAGGGCATTGCTGCTTCAAAGGAACAAACAGCAGACCCCTCCCCACAGATACTCAGAGGTAGAACTTGATCTTCCAGGTTTATCGTTATCTTTCATTGAGAAGCCATACCTTAAGCATGTTTCTCCAGGAAATATAATTTGTAAGACTGCATATATAACTGTTCTATACTTGCTGACATGTTCTTGGTACTGTTTCCCTTCTGAGCAGTGACTGTGTTTTGCTATCAAAAACTTGGCTTGTTTTCAGTAGTGGGGGTTGTTTTGGAGTAATTGTTCATCCTTGTTATCATACGTAAAAGGTAAGGAATTAAGGAATTATTAAAGAACCTATTTCAAATGTGTATTTTTAATTTAAGTGTAGTCTGGAATTGCTTGTTTTTCAAAGAAGGCAAGCAAATAATCATCAGTATCTTAGCTGGGATGTGAGTTAACATTTGCACCAGACATAGATTTTTTCTATTTTTTTTTTTTCAATTAGCACTCCCTTAGAAAACCCATTCCCCCAGCTTTTGTCAATGTGCTGTAGGAGAAGAAGAGCAAATAGATTGGAAATGCTCTGCAGCTCCGGCTCCTGGGAAAATGTAACAGGTGTTACAGCTCAGCTGGGTATGAGCTTTATGAAAAAGACCCTCTCAGACTTTACCCATAGAATTCCCTTTCCTAGCCAGAGTTTCAAGTAGGAAGAAACTAATGACTTCATTACCATCTCAATTCTGGGAAATGCTTGGTCCAGACCTGAATCATTAAAGGAAAGGTATAGCACTCTGCATGACCTTACAAGATCAAAATGTTATTTAGAGCAATTCCATTAGTCAAGGCTATAAACCTGAAAGAACACACCCTTTTGCGTTGGCTTTTAGGCCATAAAATGTGTGTGTACATCATGAGGAGCAGGGCAGGAGGTGGGGACTGGCGGGGGGGGAGAGAAAAAAACCATATTCTGCACTCATTGTGCAGCACAATTTCCTTTACTCACTTTGAAAAGCCTCCACTTCCAGCACTTCTTCCCTTCACCCTGTGTTGTGACACATTTAATGGCTCTTGTCGTTCTCGCTCTTCTGGGGGTTTCTAATTGGGTATGATACTGAAGCCAAGAATGATCTCAAAATTTCAAGCCATACAAAGTGAAATATATTTCTTTAATACTGTAGTAATTTTAAGCAACTTTTCCCCCTCCCAAATTATGGTATCTTTTGCTATCTTTAAAAAAAAAAAAGAGAATATCCTGACATAGAGAAGACTGACTTTGGGGTTATTTTCCTTTTCTCCGTTATTGCTTTTGCAGTTATGAGTAAAAGAAACCTTGATAGGTGAAAATCTATTTTTCTAGCTGTCCAGAATTTCTTAATGATAACACTGCATTTGAAGTCCTGGTCCAACAGCCTTCCAGTAGCAGCACAAAATGTTCACCTTTTGGATACTTTTAATGGATGTGTTTAATAAACAAAAACTAAATGTGTTTTTCCACACAAGCTGCCATGAAGCTTTTTCTCTCCCTGCACAAACATCTCTCCCCAGGTAAAGGTGGGCATGAGCTAACACACAGAAATGTGTTATGCCTGCTCTAGGAAAAGCTTTGCCAGGAGGGAATAGAGCATGGTGCAGTGTCTTGGAGGGTTGAAGCCTCGGTGCTATGTTTGCAATGCCTGAATCTTGTGCCCAGAGGGGAGCTGTGTTCTTGCACACCAAGCCAGTAATGCCAATCAGTCAGTCTTGTACTATGTGCATGCAAAGATTGGTTGTTTTAGTCACCATTTATCTGAGTGGGTATTACTTGAAGGTGAAGCCTTTGATAGGCAAGGCTTGTCCATGCAGTGCAGGACAGTTTTCTGGTGGCTTCATAGCTTAACTTGATCTGAACGTGTCTCTTTGTGGTTATTGCAGTGGCTACCAGTGAGTTCTGGCTTCTTACCCTGTAGCAGTCCATGTCTACACTGAACTTTGACAACTCATTACCACAGTTGTTTTGACAATCCTTTCTTGAAGGGGTAATATTAGACTGAGAGCTGGAGGTTTTTTGGAATCTGAGATGAGGTCTCACTGATTTTTTTTCATTAATACACTGTAGGCCTTTCTTTCTTTCTGACCCTAGGACACTGATTGCTTGTTTCCATCCAGTGATCACTTGGTTTTCCTGGGTTCTCTTCCTTGTCCTTTTCTAATGATGAACTTCTCTCAAGAACACCTTTAGCCCTGAACTACATAAGTAGTCATACTAAGTATGACAGGTCTGATAGAAGGAAATGGGTCTTTGAGCAAAGCTTTCTACAGTAACACTGAGCTATGCAGGTGAGGCTAAGCTGGAGGAGTGGTATATTTGCAATATCATGGTGTTGTTTTATGAATTACCTGCTGTGATGCTGCATTTTGATACTCAGCTACAGCCTCAGTGTGTATGTCTTTTTAATTTGCCTTTGCTTACAAGGCCCTCTTATTGTGTATGTTTGAGTGTGAGTTTTCTCTCTTGGGTTACTGTGGTGGGTGGCAGGCTGTTGTGTGGAGCTCTCAGGGAAGGATGAGAAGGCGTATGGACTAACATCTCTCGTCTTCCCGAAATATGCTGATGTGACAGCTTCTTGGACTGAAAACGCACGCTTCTGCTAGAGTTCTTCTGACAGGAAAAGCAAGCAGTTCGGTCACTTAAAATCAGCACAAAACAAAACCCCCTCTGCATATTGATTTGTGATGTTAATTTGGTTTATGTAGAAAGTAGGTGGGTTATTGTGCACGAATGCTAAATGGACTGTGTGCTGCTTTTTGCAGCTAAGAACAAAAACATTCTTGCTTAGTTCAGCCTCTCAATGCTTAGAAAACCCACACTGCAAATATTTGCTGTTTGGAGCACTGCTGAAACAAAATATTCAAGGTGGCAGAGAATTAGAAAATTTCTAAGTATCTATTAAGAAGAAATACTGGTGGGGCTTTAATAATGGAACATCTTTTGGCACCTCAGTTCTGGTTTGTACTTCACAGTGCCCTTTATCCAGGCATGTAGGAGGACTATTCTAATAGCAATTACTTAACCCTCTTGGTGCCTCTCTGTGGCAGGACAGCTCTTCAGGTAGCTCAAGGCCAGATGCTCTCATCCAGGCATTTTCCAGGGAATTAATTTTGTGCACCTAAATAAAAGTAGGTTGCTCCTCTGGGGCTTCAGAATGGTTGTATGTTTTGAATGTATCCCCTTTGTGCAGCCTTGTTGTGCTGAGTCCATTCTGAGTATGTTGTGCCTTACAGATGAAGATGAAATTTTAGGTTTCATGGTGTTGGTGAGAGTTTTGCCATGATGACTGTAGGTCTGATATGAGCAGAAATTGTATCTTCTAATCTTCTAATTAAAGAGCATGATATATCATCTCAGGGAAGATTGGGATGTTCACCACCCTGTCTTATATTAGTAAACCATTTCTGGAGCTACTTTTTTACTCCCTTAGGGACTCTACTGCTTGACTCACATATAGTGCTTTGAGGCTGTGTGCTCACCTGTGCTGGCAAGGCATGGAGAACTGGAAATACCCAGTAACTACTCAGTGACCATTTTGCACAGGAGGAATCAACACGACAGGCTGTTCTTTATTGCCATCCCGGATTTGATCCTGCCTATTGAAAGAGCTTTTCTCCTGGGGTCATTAAATGCATTGCTAAGTGTCTTGCTCTGCTTGTTTGGAGCTCACACGTTGTTCTTGATGTGGTTTCTCACAAATTAGGTGAAAGCACCGTTCTCACTTTCTTTGTGCTGTTTGTAAAAATATATTGGTAGAGCATGTCTCAGATATCAGTGCTTGAAAAGTCTAGAACATCTGCATAGAGTGTGAGTGTTAGCTTTAAAGGATTTATTTTTCATTCCGGTATTGGTCTGAAGTAAGGACTTGTATAAGAGCTTCTTTTTTTCACTGGTGAAAGGATGACAACAGTCTTTTCTTTAGCAGTTAATTGTGATGCATATTTAAAATAAAAGGTACAAACAAACAACCCCAGTTAGGAGAGTAAGTATTGACTGGGTTGTTTTTTCTTCTAATCAGAAGAAATTTATGTATCTGTGTGTGTAGGATCGTTAAAGTAGGCATTTTCCTTTCACCTGATGATGCTTGCAGTTTGTATTTCCTGACACCAGAAGTTCATTGTATTTAATAAGCAACTTCCTATTGCATTAGCAAATTTCCATCTGGTTGGAAAGGTACCTGATTCTATTACTGTATTTGTCTTCACGGCTATGATGCAAAACATAATTTGCTTATAGCTTTGTAAATATGGCTAATGCAATGATATGTACATCATATTACCCACAAAAAGATTTTGTGTTGTGCAGGTTACTTCTGAGTTTATGAATGGAGAACATGAACAGAGAGGGGAGATATCACCAGGGTTTCAGAAGCAGCAGCTGTCCCAAAACTTTACAGAGGCTTTAGCAGGAAAATGAAATGAAAGGGTAAAAAGAGGAAATAATATTACTGTCTGAAAATGTCAGTGCTGTTTGTGTGTGAGAGGGAGAGGGGTAGTATATATTTTTCACATGTGAGCAGGATTTTTGAGAGGTATCTGCCCTTTGAAAAATCATAGAATGCATGGGATGACAGGATGTCTCCTTGAAATCTAACTCTGTTACAGTTTGGCAAGACAGCCTAAAAAGTAAAAATCTTTGAGTTAGTAACATCTAAAGAAATTCTGTTTAGAAAGAGTGGAGATGGAACTTCTGAATGAAATGTTAATAAGAATGGGATTTTATCCCCTGAGTTATATCAGTCTTCAAGAAGCCTCAGCAAACAAGGCATGTTTGTGAATTGTATAACTGATGGGACAATATGCATTTACTGTGTGCTACTCTGTCCATTCTAGACAGAGCCTAAAGGAGGTGTGGGTGGCTTTGCTGAAGTGCCTGGTGTCACATAAGAAGTCTGCAGCAGACAGGGAAGGAAATGAAGCCAGAAATTCAGAGCTGGTTCCCCTGAGATGACTGCAACAAAATTCCCTGTGGGCAATGCCATATAGAAACGTTCCTGCTCCAAAGAACATACAGACTAGATGTGAGGAGAAGGGGGTGAGAAGTGGTGCCCAAGGGAAAAGCAAAGTCAGCAGCAGAGTTTGGGAGTTTATGTTTTAAAGAACCAAACAAAAACCCCCAAACAAATGCCAAGAGGATACTTACATGTACATCAGTACTTAGTTTTCTGGTGGTAAATACACGATAGCTCAGGGTATTGCAGTATGGCAGCCTGGCAATAGGAGGGTGGGAAGGCCATCCCACTGCATTCTGCTTCTTTGGTTCTTTCTGGAGCTGACCTTGTGTCACTGCAGAGCCACGGCTTGCCCAGTCTGGCAGCAGTGAGCCCAGCCTGTGGGACTCGGGCCAATTGATTTCCAAATGGCATCTGCCAGCTGGACACAGCCAGGAAATGTGTGTCTCTCTTGCCATCTTACCTATGGAATGGCACTCAGGTAGCCCCATATTACAGGGTAGGTGTCATAACTGTGTTGATGTGTTACCTTTCCAGGGGACTGAGTGGCTGTTGTGAAATGTAATATCCAGGAAACAAAGCAAACCAAGCTATATGAAATCATGTTGGCCCTGGCTATCAACAGATAATGTGGTAATAGCTAGCTCATGGCTTCCCCAGTGTATGGAAAGACCACAGAAATGCTGATAAATTATTGGCTATGTGTTTTGCCACCACATGGATGAGGCATCCTGCAAAAGCACTGTTTGTCTTTGTGAAGATGTGCAAGTATATTTACCAGAGTACTAATGAAGGGTGCTTGTGAAAGAAATGAAGCCTCAAGTGTGTATAATTATGTCCCCTTCCTTCTAGGGTAGGTGGCAAGTGCTAGACAACAAGAGTCTGTCACCTCTAATGCAGTAGTGATTTTCATTGTTTTCTGCCATTTGCAGAACCTTGTAGGAACCTCTTTTGTAAAAGATGAAGTGTGTCAGATTTAAATTCAGAAATACATCCATATTGTTTTCAGAAATGCCTGAGTTTAAAGGTATAAGTCCTACTGGGTGTGTCATGCCACACTGAGCAGTTGGCATCACGCATGTCTAAAAAAATTTGTGAGAACTGTAAATACATTCCAAAGTCTGTTGTTAAATTCATTCTTAATTAGCATCTGTGCAAAACTAGCATCCTCTGGTTGCTTAAAACTGGGACTGCAAATGAAGGGTATGATAGGGTCACTCTCTGGAAAAGGAATGCCTGTTTTATTTGTCAGGATAAAGAGCTTGAAGCTGTAACGTTTGACAGCTTTGGCTGGAGTTTCCTTGTTTCATCATATGTTTCACAGAATAGCCTAGCTCTATACACTAATGAAATCCTGTAAGATGTCAGGTTGCAAGTGTACAACATACTGAGGAAGGAAATAGAGTTACATGGGAAAGCACGTGATGCTAGAGTTGGGTATTTGTCCAAACACATGCACGTGTTGGCTGCATAACTGAAGCTTTGAAAAGAAATCAGTCCCAGAAATGCAATAATGTTCTGACTCTGTTAGCAACCAGATAATATAAGCAGGGTATAGTCATGCAGTAAAAATCAATTATCTCTATGAAAGGACTCTGCAGACAGTCTTGCTTTCCTGTGAGGACAGTATCTTTTTTTCTCTGAGGGAGATGATCCTTCTCTTGCTAGTGGGAGAAAGAGAGTGAAACAGTTTGGAAATAAAGACAGCTTCAAGCCTGTTGCAAATTCTGGTTCTACCATACATAGCCCTCTGTGTTCAGCATCATTGCTTATCCAAGTGTGATTGTGTCCAACTATCTTGTTAAAAATTTTAGTCTTTGGTCTTTATATTAAACTGCCACTAATTATATCTTTTGGGTTAAAATGAGTCAAAGTGAGCATCTGTTTTCTTTGCGAGCAGCTGGCTTAGTGCACCTGGGAAAAACTATCCCTGGGTGTGGAGAGGGGTGGAGGGTGGAATAGCTAATTGCCTGTGGATCAGCTCTGTGCATTGGGGAGGCTGGGCCATGCCCAGAGCTGGAGCCCAGTGGGCTGGGTAGGAAGCCTGGTGGGCGCAAAGTGACTGTGGTGGTGACTCCAGAGCTGTTGTAGAAGCATCTCTTTTAGGAGCCAGTGGCCTGTTTTTGGGCCAGTGATCACAGTTTCTGTCTATGTGTAGCATTACAGTACATCCAGGGGGAGAGTATGGCTGTATTTGGTGCAAGAGATAAAGAATTTCCATTTTTCCTGGAATTGCGTGTTAATAAAAACACATTGACCATATGGGCAGTGAACTGTCAGCACCTTGGTCTAGAACTGGCAAAAACCATCAGAAACAGAGTTGGGAAGAAATGGGAACAGAGAATGAGCAATGAGAAGTGAGTTACTAGCTTTCTCCTTCTTGGGCTTGTGATGGTTTAACAATCTGGGAACCAAAACCTCAATTATCCAACTGATAAATATTGAATTAATTTTAACTAGTTTCTAAAATGACACTTGTTAGCTTTTAAAGAAGAATGTTTCCCTTTTTGGAGGCATTGATAGGATTTGTGTCAGTCTAATAGAAAAGAGTCCCTTTGCATAGAAAGGGAAGCTCAGGTCACTCCCATAAACCCCAAAGCTCAGGTGTATCAGAATTAGATAGTGGTGTGTGGTAGGTCCTGACTGTCCTGATGTGCATTTATTGCCTCCCTCCTCTGCTTCCCCTGAAAATAGGTTGGTGGAACACAAATGAGACAGAGCTGACTTTCCATCCCTGCCACATCCAAGAAAACAGAGTGTCTGCAGCTGATAGTGAATGAAACAACAGTAGCTTGAGTGCTTTATGCTGCTTGTTACAGGCAATACACTCTATATAGATGCAAACTATGGTTCTTCATTTTGGTATTCATGTCAGAATAAAATAAGTACAATAATCAGAGTTTAAATGTATTTTTATAAGTTGTAAAACTTGCTGCTAGAGTCTAATGTGTTCAGTAACAGTTGTTAAAATGTTATACTCCAACCCATAGTAAAGAAGAGTTTGGAGCTTCAACATGTTGATAAGGGAAAACATGCATGGCAAATCTAATCCACTTGAGTGTTCTTTTTGTTGGGAGGGAGGCAAGGCAGAATTTACTTTTTGGTTAACAAAAAGGAGAACTTCTCCCAAGGCCTGGTGACACTTATGTCTGTGTTTTTGCTTAGGATCTGTGATTCTTAGTTTTCCTCGTGTCTGATCACCTTTCTGCTGAGTGAAGTTCTGTGGGATACTTGAAGAACACAACCTGTGCTTGTGCAGGTGAAGGCAAGGCTTGGTCTTACTTGCTTCTTGTCTCCTGTCTGACCTCTTTAATTAGCATTGCAGTGAGTTTATTTCCCACCATATACCTCAGCCTTTGAGATGGATTTCCCTTTGCGTACTCAAGCCCGGAGATGATTCTTATGAATGCATGGCAACTGTTTTGGTGACTCTTGACTTTATATTGGGCTTAACCCATATTCATAATCACATTTACAAGGATTCCTGGTAGTTTCAGGAAATTTCTGTGGGGTCGGCTTGGTAGCTACCTCTCTTGCTTGATACTGTGCAGCCCTGGAATGAAACACCACAATTACTTTATCTCAGAGTAAAATGTGCAAGTATTATTTAATGATGGTACTCCCTCTAGAAACTAGAGCCTTTACTGAAATGCAGTCCTGAATGCTAATGTAATGGAAAGTATCCAGGGAATTCTTTCTATTTCTTGTGTTATGGATGACCAAGATGAAGCAAATCTTGCTTGCTGGTTCAAACATTGTGTGGCTCCTGATGCTAACACAAAATGTGATGAGAATGTGGCTCCATCGCTCTGCAAGGAAACAGATGGAAAATGGATACAAGCCAGTAACGCAGCTAGCACAAACTCAGTCACTCTGGTAGGTGATAATCTAGTAATCTTAGCTCAATTTCCTTCCAGTACAATTAATTATTTTTGTTTGTTTTTGTTATGAGAAAGTGTGTTGTGATAACTTGCTTTAGCAGCTCGGAATTGAACACCAAACTCCCTGCTGGCATGACTTCAAGAGCAGAGTTGTGCCAGCAGATAATTTGGCCTAGATTATTTTTAAGAAGGTTGTCAGTCTTGTTTTTCTCTATTACATGCTTACTGTGGTAATATCAAATATTTATTCTACTGATTACAGCTTTAACTCTAAACAGTTAGTGGAGTAATCTCCTGACCTGTGCAGTGACACAGATGGCCCCTCTCACAGAGCTGTTTGAAAAGGAGAATGATTCCTCTTGTGAATTTTTTTTATTTAAATCATATTACTAGAAATCTCCGAACTGTGGGGTTTCCATGCATTATCCTTTTTGCCCTTGCTGAAATTCCCGTATCACAAAACAAACTGAAACCTGTGTCTGCTCTTTTTCTTTTTTTTCTTTCTTTCTTTTATTTTTTTTTAACATAATTATGCTCTGACCTGTATACATATGCACATATGAGTATGCATGTGTATGCACATCAGTCAAATGCTCCTCTCAGCTTCAGAGGGATGAAAGAGGAAGCATTAACATCCCATTAGCCACAGGGTTCACATGAGGGGTCTATAAAGAAATCTGGCTTTGGCTTCCAGAACATGTTGCGAGAAAACCATAATAAAACATAGGTGCTTCTTATATCACACACTAGCTCAGTGATGTATTTGTGTCCCTGCTCCCTCCCCCCTGCCTACACCCTCTCACATCTCCTTGGAACACAGACTCCCCTCCCCTATAGGAAGTCTCATTCATTCATGTTTTGAAGGAATTTCTTAATTCTCTTTCAGCAAGATTACCACCATCCGTGCCCCTTTTCCTTCTCTCTGCCTTTAACCAGAGAGAGAGAGGGGAGCAGGGCCTGCCCAGATGGTTGAGGACCAAAAAGAAGGAACATTTTCTCATGCTTTTAAAAAGACCACTTTCTTTCCTGCCTAATATTTAGCTCCTTCAAATGCAAATGGAGAGGTTTCGCTCCAAGGTTAGCATAACAATTATGGGAAAGCTTTAAATCTGAAGCATTTGTTTACACGATGAAAGGAGTCCACAGTCCAAAAGCTCTGAGGCCAGGGCTTTTCAGTAGCTATTTTCTGACTAAGTAGTGAACTGCAAGTCAATTTTAGACCACAAAGAAAACCAATTTATATCAGTGTGTAAGCTAATTTTGGAGGGAGTCTACATTATAAACGATGGTGATTTTTTTTTAAGTGACTGTTACTGAAATAAACTGCTGATTTTCCTGTCCCCCAACCCTTTGCATCTTGCTGTTTAATGAGCCCCCAGATGTCTTGGATGTTAATGACCATTCCCTGTGCCCTCAGAGGAAGGGGCATGCAGGATCTGGGGAATCAGTTTCATTAGTATCCAGGTGTGTGGTTGTCCAAAAACTTTTACTGATGCTCAGGGGTGGATTCCGTGGGGTCAGAAGTCATCTCAAATGTGTTTTCCTGTCTTGTTTTCTGTCTAACTTGCTTCCCTGGTTGCTCACCGAGTGCAAGCTCTTTGCTGGTAAGATGCTCTGGTGTGCCAGCTCTTGGGATTGAGTGATTCCATGGGTGCTACAAGGCACTTGTATAGTGGGCAGATTTGTATTTCTCTATTCCTATGCTTTTAGTGATTATGCCACAATCCTGAAAAAATATTAATGCCATATAATACTACTCAACAACTAGAGGCTTCCATTTCTTTCACTGATTACAGCCTTCCCCCAAAAAAGCCTCTTTTGTCACTGTTCACACTGACTTTCAGTAGCATCAAAGTGGCTGTAAATCCCTCGGGTATTTTGCAGAATTTCTCCTTTATGAGGCTGGTAGAGCAGCAATGTCAGGCTGTTGTCCCTCATTCCAGACAAGACCGCAGTCAGATGATGTGCATGACAGGTAGTTTTGCCTGCTGACAGTAGGGGAGGAGTTTATTCTTGTCTAAGTGCCAAGGCAATGTCATCAGCTAAAACCAAACAAGATCTAATTTTTTTTTTTTTTTGAGACAGGTTGCCTGCTGCAAACTTTGTCCCAGGTTCATCTGTGTGAATGGGGAAAGGGCTGCCACCAGTCCACAATATCTGGGGGCTTTAGCATCTTCAATCTGTGAGAGATCTTCTTTGTTGAAGGCCTCAGAAAAGGTTTTCAGAATCATAGACTTATAGAATATGCTGAGTTGGAAGGGAGCTATCAGGATCATTGAGTCCAGCTCCTGGTCTTGCCCAGAACACTCCAAGAATTCCACCATGTGCCTGGGAGCACTGTCCAAATGCTTATTGAACTCAGGCAGGGTTGGTGCTGTGACCACTGCCCTGGGGAGCCTGTTTGAGTTTTGAAGAGGATAGAAAACAGAGAATCCTAGAAAGCATAGCTGCAGGGGCACTAAGTAGGCTATGCAGTCCATCACCTTATTCTCTGGCAAGGTCACCTGTGGAGATGGCTTTCTTGATAAATGCTTGTCTTACCTGTAATTGGAACCCACAAAATAGTTTACAGCTGTAGAATCTGGCTCCTGAATGATCACCTGACTTGTCTATTCCTGCGGAAATAGGAGTAAGTTGTTCCCTTCATTGTTAACTAGAATTAATGCAACCATGTTCATTTCTATTTGTTGACTTTGTGAATTGCTTTGAAAACCTTGGAACTGCAGGAAATACAGCGAAACTGACTGGTAGATACAAGTGCAAAGCAGCAAACAGCACGGAATGAATCCCAGTGAAACCTCCCATTGATAAAAACCTGCCAAGTATGGAATTAGTACTGGGGTGCAAGCAGCCGGGTTGTGTGTTTTGTTTTTTTTTTTTTTTTTTTTTTTTTTTTTTTGTGAGGTTCATGTCTAATCTAATGAATCTGTTGATTCACTAAGTGGGTATGTTGTTTGGCAGGGGAGTGTGTATTTGGCTTCCAGTACCACATATTGATTGATTGAAGGGCTGTGATGATGCATTTTAGTGTAGGTGATGGCTGGCACTTGGTATGAGAATAACTGTTACTGGACTGAAATTGCCTTATTTTATTAGGTAGATGTAACAGCTATTCCTGTTCATCCTTTGGGGTTGGTTAACTTCTGGGTGAGGGAATTTACTTTCTTTTCTGCTGCCTGTTATCACAAGACCATATTAGTATGTGTCAAGGAATGCCTTGACTGCACAGGAGAACAGATCCAGCTCTCCAGGTAGAGCATGGTAATCCAGCTATATCCCTGCTGTTTTAGCAGCAGAAGTGGTGTGTAGTATCCAAGTGCATCTAGTATTTCATGGCTCACAGCAAGGCAGGTCTGGAGTAGTATTGTGTACAGCACTGTGGGATCTGTTTTGCTTTTTAATGAGTAAATGGTTTTAGTTGGTCCTGAAGAGCAGAGGATGGAGTCAGCTCAGCTCATAGCTCTGACAAGCATTCCTTGTTTCTTGCACCTAGAAACCCCTGCAGTTCACTCTGCCCACAGTGTGAACTGACCATGTGTGAGTGAACTAGCATTTGAAAATAATAAACCTTTGTTAATGCAGTGCCATGCTGAAGCTTTTTTTTCTTTAAAGGATTTTCTTTGAAGTGATTGAAGTGCAGTGGGGAAAAAAAGACAAACTTTTTTAAAAAAAGAAATGTGACTTAAGTTATCTTATATCATCATTATGTAATACACTGTTTATAACTTATATTCTCAAAGGATCTTTGGAATTAGCCAAACAATCTCTCATGCAAGTAGCAACAGCTAATAATTCACATGACACTGCCTCATTTGTAAAGGAGTCACTGTCCTTTCCATTGCTTTTCATTCCTTCATCCATATTTTGGACATCTAAGCTCCTAATACAGGTGAGTTAATGTGTAAATCCACTATGGAAATATTCACTACTTTGGTCCCTGATTGGAGTGCTTGGGGTACATTTATGGTGTAAGTGGCAAGAGAAGTTCTGCAAGAAGGGTGTTAAGGCCTTAAGCTTTCTTAAGACTGTTTATCCCACTTGTTGCTGTAGGTAAGATCCTCTTTTCTTTTAAAATGTGTTCAGTGGATCCTCTCCAAGGTTTGCCGATTTTAATGACCCAATAAGAGTCATTATAACTTGTCATTTTGGCAATTTCCAGTGTGAAGAGTTAGGACATGTGCTAGGCTGCTGTAGATCTGGAGGTTATATTAAGTTTTTGTGACTTTTGTTTTGAGCTGCCCAGTGACAGCTTTAAAAAAACAAAACAAAAAACCCCCCATCCTCAAAGCCAGGGGTTTCTAGCCCATTGAATTTGTTTTAAAGAAATGCTTACAAAAGCAAAGATAGCCTTCCTGTCATTGTGATGCTGAAAGCTTAGATCTTTTAGACCTTTCTTTGCAGCAATGGATAGGTTATACAGCTATTTTTTAACCTCTTAACCTTTTAACCTTCTGAGCTGGAATGTAAAAGTGCTACGAAAGCTTTAGATATGAAAGTGGCTATAAGTAAGCCCATTTGTGCTGCTTTAATACAGGTTCTGTATGTTAATTCTCTAGTAGTGTAATCAAGCAAGTGCTGGCATTCAGAACCAGCGAGTACCTAGTACTCACTTCACCCCCTGACCATAATGAATGTAAAATGCTGGTAGTAATAGACTGAAATGAAAAACTCCTTCATCTTGGCATGCGGGAGATTTGCAATCACGTTTTGATTCTCAGAGTGCTGCCTGATTGGGGATTAGTGCGTGGGTAGTGACCTCTCCTGCAGGAGCGGTTGTTATTGTGCTAACTGTGTGAAAAACAAATTTCAAATAGCTGGCCTGTTGCACGTTTCTTGCAATTCATATTATCCCCCGTTTGGTTTCTCAGTTGTAATACCCCCTCTGAACTCCTCAGGGTTTCTCCTCCTTTTCTCATCTTGCAGGGAGGAAGGTGAATTTTATTATCAACTGAAAGATCATCTTCCTTTTGTTTCCTTTATTGTCTTCAAATAGAACATCCCCAATCGAACTGGTTAATTTTAAAATTGATGTTTTGTGCTTTTCAAAGGAAAATGAAGCTGTTGCTGTATTTCCCAACTACCTGAGAAATTAACTTATGCTGTATGCATTGTATGCAAAAAATGACAAATCCACTTCTGCTCAAGTTAGATTTATATCCATTTACCTGGTTTTCACACATCAACTCCCTTGAGGTTCTGGTATTGGTTTTGTAGGGACAATATGGCTTGAGCTGCATTTCTCAGGATTGTCTAAGCAACAGCAATGTGAGCTTGAATACTGTAACATTTGCCTGAGAGAAGATTATGAGCCAAATTCTTATCTCATCCTGGTTTATTAAATAAAATTTTTTAAAAAGGGATTGTTTCTTTTCTCTTCATGCTCACTACTAACAACAAAGGTAACCAAACAAAGGGAAGGGGGGAAAAGGATCAGCAAACTCAGGCCCGTGTTTTGGCTCCATCTAGAAATTTCATGTTAGACTTTTGAATTTGCACTTCTACAATCTTAGGTGAAGTGTAAATATGTTCCTGGAGATAGGAATCCCATCTAATTTTTTCCCAGTTGAGGATTACAAATGAAGCAGAAAATTGTATTGTCCTTCCTTACTGCCTTACACCTTTCTGTCAGCTCTGTGGATACCAAGTAGGTGATGCTGTTACACCGTCTCTTATGTCCTTCTTTTCATTATCTTTCTTTTAGAGCTATTAATTTTGGAAAGTTTTGTGGCCAAAGCAGTGAGCTTGTTATACCTTGAAACTCACGTGATGTATATTTAAGGTTATAAGTGGTGATTTTGGTTTGAGAGCAACTTTGTGCAATGCAAAATTATTTTAATGCGCATAAGAATCTGGGTGACAAACTGTAAACTGGGAGGGGGAAGAGGAACTTTCAGTGTCTTGCAATAGGTGGGTTTTATCAAACTGACCTTTAAGTTGTTTTTTATAATGTAGGGAAACATTTCCCCCAAAAACTGCTGTTGGAGACAAATCCTACCTGGAGTCATGGAAAACTGAGCTTTGATTTGTGATGATAGAAATCAAAATCAGCTCTTTCTGTTATAACTTATGTCAAAATAGTGGGAAATGGCTCTGTACTCCCTAATTAAGGGATGGAAACCACAGAGACCTTTCTGTTGCACTGCAGTGTTTGGATCATGTTTTCTGCAATGCCAGCAAATACTGTTGTGATATAATGATGGGCAGTGCCTCTCTTGTTAGCAGATAAGAACTGTTTTGGAGTGTTCAGCTGTCTGTATTGAAGGCTCTCTAAAAGTCCATTTGTTCTGCCTGTGTTGTGAAGTGTTAGGCCCCATATAGTAATGCCTGACATTCCTTGGCCTTTAGTGTATTTCTGTAATCATCTAGGACTCCTTTACTTATAGGCACTTGATATTTATTTTAATTTAGGACATCTAGTGTGAAGATGCCTTGAACCAATGGCCTACAAGCCTTGTCTGTAGCAGCTCTGATGTGGCCATTAAAAGCCATGTTCTGCAATATGCCACATTTCTTGGCACAGAGGGATCAGAAGTTGCTGGATCTCAGCCCCTGAGTGGCATAACAGGTTTGTCTTAGCAGGGATAGTGCCTGGAGCACTGTGGTTGTACCAGTCCTTCTGTCTGCTCTGCTGCCTCGTGGCAGAGAGCTGTTCCAAGACTGCAAATGGATAAATAATGGTGCTGACTTGTGAGACTTGTGTGGAGTGCAACTAGAAGTAAAGAGATCTCTGAATCCTGTGCCAGGAGCAGCTAGGGACTGACCTGAAAGCTGACTCCCATAAACGTACCTGTTTCCTATTACTGGAAGCACTGAGAGCAAATTGTCAATTTATGGCATCTAACCTACTGATATCAGTATTAAATAGGGTAGTTGCTTTTGCTCAGTGATCTTGAAGGCTTTAGGAGGTGTCTGTTGAAATTTTGCTAAGTAAATATCACAATGCTGCTCTATGACAAACTTTTGTTTCTTCATGAGTTTCCAGACTGGTGTGTTTTCAGAGAGCCATGAATAGTGACTACACATAATGCCTTTACATCCTGCCAGTTAGTTAATGCCACAGAAAATATTAATCCCTCATCAGCTCCCAGCATTTAACATGCACAAAAAGGTAGGTTGTTTCCCCCAAACCCTACTGCTGTTATTCAATTTGTTCAAACAACAAAATATATTCCATGAGTAGCCAACAAAGTGAATTCCATGTTGAAAGTTTTTAGAGGATATTGGAAATGTTAGTCCACAGACCACCAGCTGGTGTTAGTGTATTAAAAAAAAAAAGTACAAAATGGGAAATGTGTTAAAGGGGAAACATTAACCAACTGAGGAGGATTTCTCTTCACTCACAGTAAGATTTTTATTGCTGATCTGGCCAAATTCTGTGGTAATGTGAAAGAAACTTGCAGTATTTGAGATGTCCACTAACAAAATACAGAAATGAGATAACAAACTTTAATGTTGGTGCAGCAAGTACACCTCTTGCTTCAGATATTGATGGCTTCTAGTAGATAATAAAAAGAAAACACATAAGCCTTTGAAACTGAATGGCCAACTTGCTGACCAGAGCTCAAAACTGTAAATCTATAATGTGAGTGCTTCTGCACTGGGTCCCTTGTTGGTCCTTTCTCTATGAGGTGAGTGAGTTACTGTCATTGCTGTCATCTGTGACTCTTTATTCACTCTGCATTGCGTTGCTGTCATTTGAATTTTTATTTTGGCCAGCACAGCAAGGACAGGGACCTGCTGGAGACGCTCCAGAGGAGGGTCACCAAGATGACTAGAGGGATGGAAGACCTCTCCTCTGAGGAAAGGCTGAGAGGGTTGGGATTGTTCAGTCTGGAAAAAAGAAGGCTTGGGGGTAACTTAATTGTGGCCTTGCAGTACCTGAACAGTCTACAAGAAACATGGGGAGAGACTTTTTCTGAGGGCTTGTAGTGACAGGACAATAATATTTGATTACCACCCGCTATCATCTATTGGGACTTACTTGCAGTTAGTGGAGTATGGTGCTAGAGCTCAATTGACCTCTGCTCAGAATGATTGTATAACAGATCAGGGAACAGTAAGTCAAGTAGGACTAACTTAAGAGGTCAACTTTGCATACCAAGCAAGCAATCCAGGATCACTTTCCTCTCATGAATTCTTCATTTTTTTCTAAGCTCATCATTTGTTATATACTGGGTGGTATTGTTAATTCTCTGCTCTGATATTTAGCTTTTTATTTTAAGTATGATTGTTGCTACTTTTATAGTATTATTATTTTATCTTTTAAATGCATTGAAGATTGATTTCCCTTTGCGCCACCTTAAAGTGTCAGGAATTTCAGTATTGTCTCTCATTTCTTGTCTGGAGGTGAAAGTTAGGAGATGGAAGGACTTGGGGTGACTGAGTTGCCATCAGAGGAGGAATTCATCTTCAAGGAGAAGATTTCAAATAGAGTGAGATGAAATTTTTCTTGGTGCTCTGTGTGTAATTTGGCAATGTACTGAACATTATCTCCTCCGGTGGGAGAAGTGAATTTTAGTATCTTGGAGTAGGATGTTGTTTCTATATTTTAACTTTCTGTGATGATTCTCAAACATGTATGTAAAAAGAAACCTTTTTGTTGAAGTGACACATATTTGTGCTGTAGTAAATATAAGGACAAGGAAAGAAAGGAGAGCAGTCCCAGCATTTGTGCCATGTGGATTCCCACGGTGGTATTCAAAGCAGTGTAAGGATCTTCCCCTGCTCTCATTTGGTGCTGTTATTGTTTTTTTAAAGGTGAATCTGGCAGGTTGTCTGCATTCCAAGAAAGAGAGCCCCTGGAGACAAGTGGCTTGTTTTGAGAGTGGAACACCATGAAAGAGCTGGTTTCTTTCATAGCACTGCATCTTGCCTACAGCTTACTTCTCTAAATAGGAACTTCTGTATTAAAAATAAAAGAAAAATTAAAACCACAAACAAAAAATCAACAAACCCAAAAATGCCGCTTAGAGCAGGGTGGGAAGTTTGTTCCCTGGTTCCATCGTGGAGAGGTATTTTGATGTCTATCTCCTTGCTTCTCCTGTCTTTTCTTCCCCAGCTGTTTTTGAAAGAAACCTATTGCTTTCTGCTTGCCTAGCAACATCTCTGATTCTTGGCCTTTCTCACTGAATTGGGACTTTGGTTTTACCCTGTCAGCAGGTAAATGGCCTTAAACCCTTCATGGTTTTGTCAGGGTAAAGTGGAGCTGAAAAGCATTACATATGTTCCAAGTTGAGAGGCAGCTCTTTTCCCATGTTCAAGTGGGTCTTTACCATCCCCCGCTTCTCCTTCTATTAAAGGGCTCAGTCACAATGAAGCTTTAATCAGCTTCATTGATTTAAAGCTAATTTGCACTTGGCTTCAAGGCTAAGGTCTGTAGCACAAGCTGAAGACCTTTAAATCAGAAGTCGGAATGAAAAGCCTTAGGTATATCATATTGTCTGCTGTGCAAAAGAATAGCAGCTCCTGAAAACTGCAAATTAACTATCAGAAAAGAGCACAAAGCAGTGTTTTCTTGTGCGTTAATGTAACCTCAGCTTGCTGAGTTACACGGGCTTTGCTGTCAACATTTCTGCTTCATCATGTAAATTAATAGAGTTGCCTGAATATGTTTTAGGTCTGTGATGTTTTCAGCATTCACATTCTGGTTGGTTTCAGTTGGAATTAACCTAATTGCCAAACCGATTCCCATCAGAAATAACATTTATTTGTCCCAAAGGCAGGGGAGAAAAGGCTTGTCTGTATTCTGCAATTAAGAAGGTGATGAAATATTCAGTGTATGCCTCCACTCTGACTTAAATTCTTTTGTTAACTTTATCAGATAAACTATGAAATATTAACCTATCCTACTGTTGAACATGTGTGAGCTGTGTATTGTTTATCAGACATTTTAAGGTACTTATGATTTTTAACATCAAGGCAGAGACTGCATTATCCTTTGTTTTCAGAATCAATGCTGTTGATGAGGTTTGCTGTACCAAAATGTGTGTTTCCAATTTCCTTACAGCGTGATCAGAACGCACACAAAAGCGTCATTACTACAAGGTTTTATTAACATTTAAACAGGTGGAGCAGAAATAACATCTCTCCTTAATTTGTCCTTTCACAGTATTTTTCTGATCATGCTGGGCTCTAGTTTGCACTGTTGCTGGAATTTTGTAGGGCTGCAAGGCTGGAGCAGTGTGAGTTATATGTGGATACTGCATTCACCTAGTTTATATAGATAGGTGCAAACTCCTCAGCCAGATTAAAGCATGACAGTGTAAATTCTTGTTCGGGAGTAATGTTTGAAAAGACCTTATTTTTGCATCTGTGTGTCAAATTTTTGCAAGCCTGATGTATAAAATTGGGGTGTACTTGGGTCTGTGGCTGCTTTGCACTTGCTGTGTTTTGTTATGTCTATTAAGAAAGAGAACATGATTCTCTGAAATGTTCTGGCCTCTTCTCTGTGCATCGTTTTGAAACAATTTATGAGCTCGCTGCAGTGATAGAATTTCAATGCATTCATTAAAAAAAGTGACTCTGCTTTCTTGTCAGGCCTGTGAAGTGGCCTGAACCACCAAGATAAAGTCAAAGCAGTATTTAACTTGTTAGCTTTTCTACAGAAATCTGTGTGTTGGCCTCCTCTCACCTCTCTTAAAATCTTTTTCAAAAAACCCCGACTTGTGAGTTTTGCAGTCAGAATCTGTGTGCTGTTCTTGAAAGCACGGTAAATTAGCAGCATTTAAAAGCTGCTTGGCACAAATTTGCTAAGAGGAGGGGAAGATGGACTGTGTGGAAGGCTGAGGGAGTGTTTCACACTGCCTGCTTAGGCATCTGCAGCAGGGAGGTGCAGCATTCCTCACCTACCCTGCACTTTTACGTGTCACTCAGGTGTTTTCTGATCTGACATGCAAAGCTCTGCATCCCAATAGATAGGACTATAAGTGGCCTTTCCCTGTCCCATCCTTTTCTCCCCTTCTCCTTATAACTTGGGGATGTTTGTAACTTGCTATGGCTTTTGAATGCAATGAACAGTGCTTGCATTTAGGACGAGGAGTGTTTATAAACCTATGTGGTTTAGCAATTGAGGTATACATTTCCAGTAGGATGAAGGAGCTGCAACCAACAAAGGATTGATTTTAGGACACACTTATCCCTTTTTCACTATGTTCTTGGATGAAATTCTTATTTCCTATATTTAATATGTACCAAAGGCAAATAAGGAAATCAGATACTTTAAGTCCATTGTCAAAGCTTAACCTTAACTTAGATAAGCTTGTCTTCTTCTGCAGTCAGTGAGCAAACTTACAGGTTATATCAGGACACCTGAATTAACCACAGAATCACAGGATATCTCAAGTTGGAAGGGACTCATAAAGATCATTGAGTTCAACACACTGTTCCTCACAGGACTAATTAGATGACTAAGAGTATCATCCAGATGTTCCTGGAACTCTGGCAGGTTTGGTGCCATGAGCCCTTTGCTGGGGAGTCTGTTCCAGTGACAGATTACCCTCTCAGAAAGGAACCTTCTCCTAATGCCTAAAACTTCTCCTGGTGCTGCTTCACTCCATTTCCTTGTGTCCTATTGCTGGGCTCTAGAGAAAAATGCTGTGGTTCTGCTCTCTCTTGAGAGCCTGAACGACTGCACATCTCCTGTCTGCCCTCACTGTAGCTGCACTCCAAGGAAAACACCCTCCAGGAGGTGTTTTGGTGGTGTTTTGAGTGTCTTTGCAGCTTTGGAAGACCTGTAAGTGAAAGCACTGCAAGGATGAATCCCTTACTACAATACTGTGTGCCAGGCCAGAGCTAAGGGAGAATTAGGACACTGTAGATAGTTATATAAAATATTGAAACAGGTGCCAGCCTAGACTTAACTCATTTTAAGCATTATTGGGAGTTTGTAGTACATAGTAATCATGGATTGTCGCTGTCATTGCTCCTTTAGGATGGCTTCTGAGGTCAAATCATGTGCATGTGGCAGTTTCCAGAGAATATTTTATGGTGACTTTCTGGAATAGCACAAGTTTTTCTTGTTGCTGGTGTGAAGTGAGTGGGTGAGCTACTATACTGCTAATGCATTGTTGGTCTTACCATTTAGGCAGATCATGATGACTGAAGCGACGTGTATCTTAATTGAAGATAGAATAAGTTCTCTCATCATTAAGGAGTTGAAACAAAGCCACTGAAATTAATGAGATAAACTCCCATTTGCCACAGTGTTTGTTGGCAAAGGCACGGAATCCTTAGCTCTGCTTTGAAAGCTTCCCCCCTCTAACACAGGAATTTGCCCATTAACAAACTGGTTTTGAATAAGTGATCCATTTTGCAAGGAGTGGATGTTTTTGGCACTGATGTAGGACAGTGAGCTGAGGGCCTGCTCAACAGCACAGCATTCCTTGGCTCTGAGTGCAAGAGAACTTGTCCTGTATTAGTCACACACAGGCAGCCCAGTGTACTTCATGCTTATTGATTCACCTTGCTGATAATTGCAGCATGCTGCTAATAAATGAACCTGTGGAAAACTAATCCTCCTCTATTGTATCTTCAGGGTTACACTCATTTAAGTTCAATTAAGTTCAAAGGGCACAGAAAGGTGCTCTGTATTTCCCTGAAAGTTTGTGTTCTTTAATATGTGCAGAAGGTTGACAAACTTCTAAAAACTTCAGCTATTATGTAAGATTAATCTTCACTAAATATTTCCTACTTTCTGGTTTTCAACTTTGTATGAGAGAATTATATGGAAATAAGAAGGAGAGAGGGAAAAGAACACGAGACTTTTAATTTTATTAATTTCCCTTTTACCAGACACTTATGATTCATGCAGCATGCAGAATGCTGTTAATCATAATGTTCTTTTTCACTGGAAATACCACGTTAATGCATTCATGCTATTTGCTGCAATCACGCTCTGACAAGTTTTCTTTGGTTTCATGATTTGCTATTTTATTTGGAATAAAAATGCACATTTTTTGCAAAGAACCAGGTCCCAGACTTTCTCAGGTATGGTCAAAGCTGAAGTAACTTGAAGAGATTCAAACCTGAGGTACAGCAGCCACAGCTGCTCAGTTCCACCCCCAAGTCACATCCACTTGCCCTGTCAGTTGTGCTGATACAACTCTTCGTAGGGCCATGCACTGTTAATCTGTTCAGTGAGCTGGTTTAAGTAGTCCTCTGAAAGTGAGTGTTTATTTTTAACCCTGATCTGACTTGCAGCACATGTCTACAAATCATTTGTCAGCACAATGGGTGATCAATAACCACAGCTCCAAGGGGGCCTGAGACTTCCAGAGTGTGGAAAACACAGCAGTTGGATGTTTAAATACTTTCAGAAGGGTCTGCACCTTGATGTCAGCCTTTGCATTCTGAAAGAGTGAGAATAGGTAAAAAAGTTCTTGTTTACCACAGCCACAGTCTACTGAAAATAAGGTCTGGAGGAAACAGTGGCACTAATGTTTACCTGGTTCTTTTCTCCTTCAAAGGACTTAACAAGTAATGTTTAAATAATCATTTACAATGTAGTGTTAAAGAAATGCTATTTCACTTGCATCCCAAATAGGAAAACAAGAGAAACTGAGTTGTTGACACACTACCAGAAGGGACTCTGTAGGGTCTCTCTGTTTTCTGATGCACCTGTGTAGCAATATTCCAGATGTCTCTATTGCCTAACCACAAATGGTGATGTCCAAGAGTGTCTGAGCCATCTGTGTGGGTCTGTGCAATGCAGCACTGGATTCACGGGATGGGCATGTTGTCTGGGGGAGGTAGGTAAAAGCACTGTAAGACACTGTATGACACCTACAAACATCACTCTGTATGACATCTAAAGCAGCACCACACACCTGCACTTAGGCAATTGAGTGTCTTGTGTAATGTGCTTAGAATGAGATAGACATCTCAATCCCATTAGTTGATCATAAGGCAAAGCGATTTCTGTCATGTTTGTTCTTCATTCATACTATTGATTTGTGTCAGGAGGCGGCTCAGGAAATGATCATATGAGCCATAGCCCCTTGGCCTGTGTAGCAGGATACCAAACAAACAGGCAAATCTTGCTTCATGAGGCTCATAGTGAAAAAGAAAGGGGTGACTGGAAAAGACATGAAGGTGGCCAAACAGCGAGTGAACAATTAGGGCAGGATTGAAATTTCTGCATTTTGAATCTGCTGCTCTACCTATAAGACTGAAAATTCTGGAGCTGCCATACTGAACACTTAAAAAATTATGCTGCCTGTTGTGCCAGTGATGCATCTAGATCTGGAGCTGCACAGACACGTGTACTACACAAGGTGCCCTGAATGTGTCATTTCTTGGGCACGTGAAGCACAGGAACAGCTGGCCCACTGGTGAGGTTTGTTGTACAGATGTTCTGCAGCTCAAAGGTGAATGCATAGTGGTAGTCTGAGTCATCTGGTCACCTAGGTGTAAAAGATGTGAGTAGGGATAACTGGGTGGTTCAGAAACCTTAGTAAACGAGAGTAATTCTATTGACCTCTGTAAAGTCTTGGCTCTTCTATGCCTAAAATGGTGACAGACCCTTTCAGGCCTCATGTTCCCCTCTTTGTATAACGGTGACCTATTTCTCAATCTTATTGCAATGGAGAAAGGCTTCGTTAGCCAATGTTTATAGAGAGACTTGTGTTCTCAGAGGAAAGGTGTCCAGTGTTTGTGATACTGCAGCACTGTGAAAGACAGACTGTCATGAAGTTCTACCCATCAAACACAATTTTAGGGTGGTTGTCTTGAGTCTCACCAAATCACTGCAAGTTATGAATTATTACAGAGCTGGTCTGTAGATTATCAACCCCATTGAGCAAATCTTTACATAACATGCATTGTGTTTGTTAGCAAGAGTCACAAAACATTTGAAAGCAATAGAAATAGCAAATTCTGAGATCAAAATATGCCTACACATGAAAGCAAACATGCATGCTGTGTAAATACACAAAAGCTGCAAAGGCAGTATGTAGACCTTCCAACTCCTGTGCTTTACCAAATTATGTATGATCCTTGCAATACCTATAATGAGATGGGCTTTTTTGCTGATCCAACTCAGTTACCTGATTCAGGTAAGTGATTCAGCTACAAAGCAACTTTGATAACTCCCCCTGAAATTCACCACTAGATTGTTCCATGCTGCTTCCAACTCTTCTGCTGTTTGATTCTTGTATAGCGTGTTGTGGCGTTAATAACAGGAACATCTTTGAAGTCTGTATGCCTTATACTGAGAAGATGGGAATGAGGGGTATTTTTTGCATATTTATTATTGTTAATACTAAATAATGAGATTAATGTCTCATGCTGTGGCTGCTATCTCACCCAGGCCTTGCAGAAGAGACATGGGAGGAAAGCATGGAATGTGATGAGAAGTGTTAGTTTCTGTACTTTGGTGGGGGCTGATCTGGCTGATTATTGGGAACTGCACTGCTGATTACTTGCTCTCATGCTCTCTTTTTCTCAGCAGCCACCACTGAATCATGTGCAATTTGTAATAGTAAATTGGAGTTGATAAATAGAAACTCTTTGCATCCAGTGCTCTGAGAATTTGGGGAAATTAATTCAAATTTAATGAAACAGTGATTTAATCTCCCAAACCCTGACATCATATTTCTGTTCCAGCTATTTGTTCAGTGCTTTATGTCTTTGCCCCGTGGTTAATTTTCCTGACTGGTAGATTGTAAATTTGCTGATGATAGGACAGGACTTTTTATACAGTGCCACAAAAGTACTTACTTTATTTATCAGATGCAACTACTAATAGAATTTCAAATATGATATAGACGACTTTCCTATCTCTCTAAAATGAATGAATAAATTACTGATTCTACTTATTTCATGGGCTCTCTCTGTGGCTATAGTCCAAAGAAGGGTGCAGACAGCTCAAGAAAGGCAGTCTTCTTATGACAAAGCATTTGGTTAGTCTTAGTTGAGGAATTCCTGCTGATTTTGGTGTGTCAGCATCTGTTTTGATAACAGTCATCTTGTGCAGGAGAACATTGCTGTTTTGTGGGAACCTAAGGCATGCCAGGTCCATAACTGTAGCTTAATGGATATTGCAAACTGCTGGAAATCTGAAGAGTTCAAATTCAGTCCTATATAAATGGTGTAATGATGGTAAATTGCTCACCCTTAATTTGCTTCAAGCATGTCAGCTGTAAAACTGGTATGAAAAGACAACCACTCTGAAAAAATGTTTGTGTGTCTGAGAGTGGGAGTTATCTCACGTAAACATTTTGTGTAGAACCTCTTACTGGTTGGGGTTTTCCTTCATTGTTTTAAGATTTTTAGACATGTTTCCCAGGTGCAGCAGGAAGATGACAAAATGTGGGTTTTGGAAAAGTGAAAATAGTAAAAAATAATAATAATAAAGGCTAGCTCGTGCTGGAAGAACTGGTGAAATAAATTTTGCCTCAGGTTTGGAGTGGAGAGGATAAAAAGGAAAGGATGCACCTATGCTGTAGTGTGGGTTCCTGTGCTGCTTTCTGCTCACCTACTTTATGCTGGCTCCATCAGCACTGGCAGATTGGTTAATTCCAACCAGAATGCCTCAAAATCCTTGCAGGGCTATACATTAGAATAGCATTAAAAACTGGCTGCTGTTGCATGTGTTTTGTGGAATCAATGCTCTTAGATTGTAACACAGAGGCTCCATGTGCCACTAAGAAGCTTTTAAACCTATATGTAAACCCACCTGGATTTCTGGCATGGACAAACCTCTAAAAGAGGGTGGTTTTTTTCCCTGATGCCTTGGAAAAAATTGTGGAATTTGTTGCTGGTGGAGCCTGTAAGAACTGGGAGTTTATTAACTGCATCTGCTGTGCTTGTGCTAGGCATCAGGTTGTCAGCCTTGTTTTGGACCTGTGCTTGCAAAGGGGGCAAACTAGGATAATCCATGGGTTTGCCCCATTCATTGCAACTGCAGATTTTACTATTCATTCAAAAAGGCTAAGTGAGTTTTAGTATGAAAATGTGAGAACTGATTCAGTAAAATGCCACATGGTTCAAAATAAATGTTATTTTTTTGGGGGGGTGGGGCAAAACAAAACCCGAAGCTCTGTAGTATATGTCAGCCTACTTATAGACTCTATAAAGTGCTTTCAAACATGCTATCGGTTGTTTTTATAATATCATTGACACCTAATTTTCTTAACAGCAGCTCATTAGATGTATTAGTTTTGTTTTACTGAACATGTTTGAGATACTGGGCCTGGCTTAGCTGGGTGGTAGACTCTTGAGTGTTATGGGCTGAAAATGACTGAAGAGATTATGCTATTACCATCATATTACGTATTAAATCTCTTTATTAAATATACTTGTGCCAGCAACACAAGTTTAATGAAGCCCATAACTGTCTCTTAGAATGCTACCAATATGGTAAAAGACTAGGATTGATTTCTCTGCTTTGGTACATACAGTGGACTTAAAATATTCATAGTTTTCAGCCTGCTGTACAGTAACTTAATAACATACTATTTTGAAGGGGGAGAGATGCTGTGATTCTTGTGGTACTGCTAATGGATTTGAAGAGGATGCTAATGCATTGTACCAGGAAGTGAATTGAGCTCTCGTGTGTAAAGGCGGATTAGAAAATATAATTATAAAAAAGCAACAGTCCCAGGCTTGAAGAAATTTCATTGATGTGTGGCTGCTACAAACAACATTTTGTTGATGAGAAAGATGACTTTGATGGGTGTATGCTGCAATAATAATCGTCTCTATGAAGTAACATGGAATGAGCGGTAGGAATAGACGTTTTGTGAACTATGAAGGGAGAAGAATTAAATCTAAAGTCTTATATTGTCAACAACTCATGCAGCTTTTAATTTGAAATAGCAGTTGTCTACAGAAGGCTAAGCTTTCACATCAAGAGCTGCATGAAGGCTTTTGGAGAGAAAAATATAACATGATATAACTGTCAAGCCAAAAGAAAACTAGGTTCCCCTGCCACACACACAAAGGCAACCAAGAAATTAAATAATTCATGGTCTCCAGCTGAGTATGGGAGAAGGATCTGAGCTTTTTTGAATATCGTTCTCTAGTTCTGAAGAATGAATGGCATGTTGTTATGAGTTGTGAATATATTGATTTGGATGTCACAAATCAGCCACTTTGTGTGTGAGTACTACTGCTGAGTGCTGATGACCTTCAATATTAGCTGTTACCACACTTGCTGGGTCAGATACCCATTTTATTATTTGCATTTGATGTGCTTATTCCTGTGTGTGGCAGCTGTAGTTTGGGCCTTCCACCAACAATCATTCGGGCATCTTCATCTGATCAGATTTGTGAAAATATCTTGGTATGGGAAGTTTATAAATGACTGAACTTAAAGGCCCCCTGGCAGACCCCAGAATATCTGGCTCCTCTCAGTTTTTAATGGTGATTTGACTGCATTATTCCCACCTTTTTGACATCTGAAGCCGTTAGGATATTGGACATGCCCACAGCCCTTTTCAGGGGCTTGAAGCAGGAAACAAGAACTTGTTGGATGGTAACTATTTTTACCTAGTGAAATGCTAAACGCTTATACCTCTGTATGGTCTTGTGCATGGAGAAGCATATCTTGGCACTGGCTGCATTTAATAAGGTAGACAGAAACTTCATGGGTCACAATCCATGATTTCCAGTTTGGAAAGCTTTCATCACTGCTGAGAGCAGCTGTGCCATCGTGGAGTCCTTTTCAGTGGCAGGGACATTTGGCTTCTAAAACTGGAACTTTAGGTGATGTCTGGACCCAAATACTTAAGGGCAGAAGCATTTGGCCACCTGTGAGTGACTGGAGGAAGTTATTGAAGTTCTTACTGGCTCAAAACAACTCTTTTGTGAGTGGGAAGGGACAGATTTGGTTCTGCCCCATACCCACCCTCCCTGAGAGCTTCTAGTGCAGCTTGCAGTCACTGGCACACTGGGAGCACTGCCCCACACCATGCCCTGGGATCCCAACCCAGCCCCAGAATGGTTCTTTGACTCATTGAAAGTTAAACCTTCTATCTTTTTCTCAGGAAGTTTTAGGTATATATAAAATACTAAAACTGATGGAAAATTATTTACTGGATAGTTTTTAGCTTTTATCACATTTTCTGAGATTTAAAATGAAAAGTATCCTGCTAAAGTTTGAACTAGCTTGTAAAATGTCTTGCTATTGCCTAATTTTGAGTGTTTTTTACTGAAATGCTGGTGCTCACTTGTGTGTAGTCCCACTAGTAAAGTATGAAGGCATGAAAGTTGTTCCCACTTGCACTAAAATGTGCTGGACAGGCTTTGCTGTTACAGTAGTCTGAACTTGACCACAGATTATTCAACCTACCTTTTCTATACTTTCATCCCATATGTCCCTTCCTTTAGATGCCAAAACAGTGTTTACAGACAGCAGTGCAGTGTGAGAGCAGAACAGTAGCCATGGAGCAGCTCAATTATGTAAAATATGCAAAGCCTGTTATGTTGTGCAGTGTCTATTGTCTAAAAACTCACATGCAGCAGTAAAATACATTTATTTCTGCTTTTTTATGTTAAATGAGTCAACCAACCTCAGATTACATTTTTGGGAAGTGAACCACAATTACTGCTAGGTATAATATGGCTCATTAGTTTCAGAAGGTTGAATTGTTAATATCAGAGTTCAGCTTTGGTTGCTTGACCAAGCTATTGACTGAAACTTTTAAAGTTCCATATATTGTACCATGAAAAGCATGAATGAAGGACCTTATTCATGAAAGAAATTGGAGCTGTTTCTGCTCATTCCTCATGGTGCTTAAACAAAGAAAAATTCGGGCATGGATTTCCAAGAGGAGTTCTTAAAGTACATTTGTTCCCCTGGAGATGGGAACAACTTTGCTATAATATGAAAATAGCTGAAAATTTTGGGGAAATAGTGGAAACAAACACCAGCTCCCATTTCTCTGTCAGACATGGAGAATGTTCATCATAGAAAATCACACATTTACAAAAATTAGGTTGCAAAACTTTTCATAACGAAGGGACTGATGTCCTTTCTCTTTTTCAGAGTACTTGTTTAATAAAAACTCTATTATTCAGTAATTATAAATTAATAACAAATTTAGTGCATATATAGTAAAACATAATATGCAAGAAAACGATCTGAAAAACCATACACTTAATTTCATGCATGATGTGGATTTAAAAATCACTTTGCTGCTGTGTTTTTGTCCAAGTAATTCCTTTCTCTCTATCTTTTGTTTGTTTCTCCTTGTCCTATTGTATCATAAGTGAGTTATTAGTCTTTATTCCCAAGGTGTTTTGGGCTTCTGCCAGTTTTTTAACCATCTCTTATTTGCTGCTGAAAAAAACTTTTTGTTTTTCTCTGGCCCACAGTGTCAGTTTCTGCATCCTTCTTATTAAAAATTCAATAAATGTCCACGTTCCCTTCCACACTGTGCCTTTTGGGAAGAGTTCTTCATATACCTGTCCCCTGTTTGTCTTCATACTTCCCTTTTTCATGTCTGCTAAAAAAGAAAAAAAAAATCAAAAAATTAAAACTGAGCCAGCCAACTTGTCAGCTGCTACTCTGCTGCTGTCCTGCTGGCTACTCTCTCTCTGTCCCTCAGTTTTGGCTTCCTTCACTAGTACAAACTCAAATTGGACATTTGTTGATTTTTGTGACTTGTCTTTTAGGAAATGTATTTGGTCGGCCTTTATTGAAGACTTTTTTTCATTCCTTAGTGAGGAAGGAAGGGTTGAAGGACATGAAGGAGGGAGACATAATAACTGAGGATTGGGACTGTAGTTATTCTTTAAAGGACTTTTATTAAAAATGTTATGATACTGCACTGCTGCACAAGTGCCTTTATAAAGTGTCTCCAAGTGACAGAGCAGTGTGTATAAAACTCTTGATACCCCAAATTGTTGCACACAATATGAATGACCAGTGAAACATGTTAATGGGAACGGAAGTCACATCACTTTATTCATATTTGACAATGAATTCTTCCAGTGACTGAAAACATAAGTCATGATTCTTCTTCCTTCATAGCTCTGAGCTCTGTCCATGCCTCTGTGCTGAAAAGCATTGATGCACTATTGAAAGAGCACTCCACTGCTCATTTAATCAGTGTTGGCTGTGTATTTTACATAGTGCAGATCAAATCTGACTGATTTATCACAGACTTGGAGATAAATTTTCCTGTCTGTGCAGGCATATTGCCCATTAATGAGAAAGGGAGTTAGACATGTTAGGCAAGAGCCTTCTGTTATGTGCTTGGTGTAATGCTTCTCTAGACATGGTTCCACTTATAAAGACAGTCTATAGCTAGGGGTTTTAGTTTGGAGCATTAAACTGGTGCAGAGCTCTACAGAGTAATAGGTGCAAATGAAGCTCGGTGCATAGGTCAGAAGAAAAGACTTCTGCCTGCGTTTCCATGTGAGTTTATAAATAATTGATGTAAGTTTGTCTTCTCTGCACCATTTCTTTCCAGAAATTAGAGATTTTTTTCTTATTTTTCAAGACATGAGAGAAGAATCTCCAAGTTATTTTTCTCCATTTAGTTTTCATGAAAAAGCACAAGCTTGTTTGTGCTGCAGTAGTGCTAAGTGCTCTGTCATTTATCATCGCTTTGCCTCTGTGTGCAACATGATTGCTCTACAATGCCTAAAATACAGGATATACACATGATGAAAATCTGCAAAATGCTGGATACCCAGCCTGTAATTTACTTAAAATATTTGAGATGATCAATAGCAGTGTGCCTATGTATTCATGGATAATGAAGTCCATTTTGTCCTCTTGTGAATGTTTGCAATTTAACATTGTCTCTTACGCTTCAAGCCCTATAAAGGATGTTTTATTGGATGTTCAGTTGGGTCCATCAAGGAATGAGGCTTAGTCAGAGCAAAAGTCTTCTATCTTGTGCCTACAACAAAGTGAATAGAAGCTGATCTTTGATGCAGTGAGTTCCATAATTCTGATTGTGAGCATTTGGGAAATTACATGGCTATCAAGTAGTGACAGCCAAAAGGGATTTCTTCTGAATTTTGTCTGTATTTACCATCACTTAAAGATTTCAATGTTTTTTTGTGGCTTGTGTTACATGGAGTACTGAGCAAGGCATTATGTATATTATGTGTCTTAATACCTTAAGCCAAGGATAAAGAAGAGTATGTGTCTGGCTTCACTTGAACAGAGGTAGAGAGAGGATTTAAGAAATTTATACTAAATTCCCAAACCTCCCCATCCCATATTTTCCTAATCAGTGCTATCTGCAGTGTATCTGAGTGTTTAAAGCACTTTTGTGAGAAACTGTTCTGTTTTGGGCTTTGGTATTGGCCTGCCAGCACCTTTAAGTCAGTACTTTTAATGGGTTATGCTTCAGTTTTTGGTCTATAATACTAAGATAATATCTGTGACTAGTTCCGTAAAAGATGCTGTGTTCAACTCTTAAAAAAACCCCAAAACCATACAATGTCTCAGGTTAGGGTGGACTTCATTTTAAAAGATGTTTGCATGAATCCCTTTTTGCTTCCAGAACTCTCCATAAACTATCAGACTTTGGATAGGTGACTTGTAGGGGAAATATCACAGCTGTAAGTACTGTGGAGTCAATGAAATGCCACACTTAATCCAGGTCAGTGCTGAATTCATGCTTTAAAACGCTAATGGATGGTCTTCCGAAGGAAAGATACTAATGAAAACCAAAGCATCATTACCAGTCAGGTGAAAGCAGAGCTGTTAGTCTTGGTGTATGGTCTTGTGTTCTCTCCTGGGAGTCTAAATCACACCACTGCAAGTTTTCTACAGAAACTAATTGGAAAAAGCATAGATCTTCACTTTCTACTCTGAATGCCAGCCATACTAGATCTCTGCTTAGTTCATAGAATATTTTACAACTACTCTGGATGAAAGCTGTCGGAAAAGTGTAAGATGTTTTCCATATAGAACGTTTCCATTGCTTAATGTATACATACCCCAGTTTTAACTGCCATGAGTATGCAAATTTGGTGTTCCACGTACTGAGAATTAGCAGAATTATTTACAACCACTAGCCTGTAAAGCAATCAAAATCAGGGGCCTGTGTCTAACAGCTTTTAGGCAAGATACATCTATGCCTCCTGAAGAGGATTATGCCCAACTCCTGTAACATCCTCTCATTAGACACAATTATTTCTATTGCTGAGTGAGAGTGTACCCAGGAATGTAGCTGTGACAACATCCCAGGGCTCCCACCAGCTGTTTTCAGCCCAGAGAGAGCAATCAGGACCCTGTGCCACACTTGGGTAGCCAGGTGTGATTCAGGAGCCCTGCAGAGGGCACGGCAACTCTGGCACAGGCATGTTATGGTTCTCTGTGACTGCAGTGGACACACGTGTTCTCTGCTTTCATCTACCAGAGAAGAGGAAATAAGTCGTCTTCTGAATGCTTGAAGAAAATGGGACCCTGTAGGTTCTGGACTGTCTTTGGGGAGTATTTCTGTGGTCTGTACTTTACTCACATTGCCTACCGAGAAAAATAGTAGAAAGAGTGTATGTAGGTTTGTAGGTTCAGGGAGAAACTTGCATTGTTTGCCAAATTGTTTTGAAGACTTCAAGCATCAAAAGCCTTAGAATGTTCCCTTGTGAAATATCTCTGTTTATAGGAAGCCCAGGTGAACAACACATACAGCAAGTGTTATTCTCTTGCTAGTTTCTTTTCTGGCTTATGAGAAGACAAGATGCAGTTCTCTTAGCAAAACCTGTGGACGTTCTAAAGTATGTTTGCTATTTTTCTTGCAATTTGCTTTTTAAAGTGCTTTTGGACTTGCTTGTCAGTGGCATTCACTGAGCTGCACTAATTTTGAAAAATTCAGAATAGAGTTTTGCCACTTTAGAGATAATCCATGAAAGCTCTCTTCCTGCAGACTGCAATAAATCATCCCCTCCACTAAAAGCCTGGATGTCATTTGAAATTTATTGCATGGAGCTGGTAGTGGACTTAAAAGCCATTTCACATGTCTTATTACTCCAGTCATCTAATTTATGGGTTTCAGCCACAATTGTAGTTGGAAAAGTATTTTCCTTCAACTGATTAATATGATTTCTGCTTTTGCATTCATTTGCCTTTTTATAGTTTTCTATAATCGTTGCAGGAGACTTTGGCATCCAGTGTTTAGATAGGAAAGTGAAAGAAAGGTGCCAAGACAGAGTGATGCAGATTGACTAAGCTTTGCTGGCTCTTACCTGCACTTGTCAAAAGGTATCTTAGTTATTGTTAGTTGAGCAATCTTGCCCTAGGAAAGAGAAAGCTGTCGGGAGCTTCCATGTTTAACATGAGAATCTGCAGCTCTGTGAAGGGAGTATGAAGGCAACCTATTAAATGCAGATGAGGTGTGCATAAGTAACACACTTAGCACAAATAATAAGATATTGGTGCTTTTTTTCCTATTCCCTTTTTAGCGTGAGGACTAGTTTGTGTTTATTGTGCTAGGTAAGAGTGCCCTTTGATTCTCATCAGGCTGATCACCAGAAGGAAAGATGGTATGAAGGACGTGTAAACCAAATAAATATTATTACAGATACTAACTTCTGAACGGGACCATGGTATCCATTTAATGAATGTAGTCTAATGCTCAATTCTGTGGATATGAGAGGTGTGTGAATTAGTGGTGGATGTGATCTGTATGTATGCTGCCACAAATCATTTTTGTATCAACAGTTCTACAGGCTTTCTTCTGGAAGAACTAAAAACACTGAATAATTCTTGTCCTGACTAGCTTAGACTATTCTTATGTGTGGTCCAGGCTGCATTTGTGGTAATGGACAGCTGGTGAAGAACCTCAGCAGTGATACCACAGGATGAGAGCGTGGCAGGAGGAATTAAATGTTCTCACTGTATTTGCTTCACAGCCAGTGCAGCAGTGATGGGTCAGGCACAGACCCATCCAGAACTGCTTAAAGACGGTCCATGAGGCATTGCATAGAATTTGTCTGCAGCACAGTTGTGGCTGGATAGGGCAGTCTTTCCCCTGGGTGGTGCCTGTGGCCTCAATGCCCACAGATAGGTGGCAGAAGGCAGAGCCAAGCTGTGCATGGTGCTACTTGGTCAGCTGATCAAAACTATGCTTACTGGCCAGAGTGGTGATTTTGCTACAGTAGTTAAAGTTGACATGCTACAAACAGATTTTTAAAAGTAATATATGCCTTACTGCATGAATATAAAAATACATCTAATGAAGAGATTGTACAGCTCTGACTCCCAAATACACACTGACTTTGTTTCTTGAGAATTCATAAAGATTTAAAACGAGAATGATGTAAAGAGAATCCTACTGTGGTTTCCACAATGCATGTTTTCTGCTAATAACACCTGGGAGGCAGTGTGAAGTAACAGCTGAGGTGCTTAAGGGCACCTCTAGTGCCATCTACCTCCTGTGCACATCTGTGGATTTGGGCAGACATCCAAAAGGAGGCTGGGAAGAAAAGCAGCCAACTATGAGACCATTGCAACAGGAGGAGGAGATAGTCCTCTGCTGCTGAATCTGTAAGTTTCTGGGTGTAACCTGGGCACTCCAAGGTTCAGTGTATTTGCCAAGTGTTTGAGTCAGAGCAGACCTTGGAGCATGAGTTTGATGCGAGGGAGCTGGAATTGCTCCTTGTGCTACCAGAAGGAAATACTGCTCTTGGGAGGCCTCCTGTTCCCATTGAAGCAAGCAGCTGCCAGCAGACACATTCTGCAAGCCTTGGTAAGGGAGAAATGCCACCTGCCTCACGCCCCCAGCTCTGCTGGGTGATGATGTGTGTGGAGACTCGGTGTGCAGGTTGAGTACAAGTGGACCTGGAAAGTGTAAATGGCAGTGATGTGGAGAATTTGCTCTCAGATACCACTGCAGAATAGAAAGCTGATGCTGTAATAGAGAACACAACGCTGGAAGTCCCAGGATGATGAAAGATTAATGAGTAAGGGTTAGGCTTGCAACAGCTGTTTCTTTCTTTCCTGCACATAGACACTAATGTTATGCAAAGATAAATATATTAGCCAAATATTAACTCTTTTCTAAAGGCAACAAAAAGCAGCGTGTGACAGGTTCCTGTATCTAAACCAGAATAGTGCAGGTTGCCCATTCCAAGCTGAACTCAGCTGAGCTGCTGCTGGAATTTCAAGAGAAGATTGTTTTGTAAAGCACCATCAGCTTGCATTAGGATTTAATAATGGAACAAAGACTTGTTTTCCATGCAGAGGAGTTTATCTAGGAAACAGATCTTGAGCAATTAATGCAGCTACTATAACCAAGACCTAAGGTGATTTACCCGATTTGAGGTTTGCAAAGTAGGCACTGCATATTTTCTGTCATTAATTTTTCTCAGTTCATACTTCAGCAGAAATGATCTGTCTGTACCTGGACAATATTTTTGGGAATGTTCAATCTGAAAATTAATTTGCTTCATCTGTAATGATGTCTTCTTTGTGTTTGCCTCCTGCAAATGTTCCTGCTGTCAAATTTTGTCTGCACAAATATGTAAAGACACTGATTTTTTAACTATATGCAGAATTCTTGGTGCTGGAAGTGCATGTGTGTTCTTTCATTAGGGAAACAAAACAAAAAAAAGTGTAAATAGTCGCAATTAACTGATAGAGCTTGAAAACAAAATATTGAACTGTCTGTGCTTGCATTTGCAGTATTGAAATAGAGATTTGCCCTCAACTCAATTGGATACTTTCAAGTGAATTTTAAAAGGGAGAGGGGGAGGAATCTAATAGATTCATATAGTGAATTATTTGGTAGGCTCTTTTAATAAGTAATTCAACCTATTACATTTTAGTTATTTGCTTCTTCCATTTGGCTTTTGGTGGTTCTTTTAAAGCAACGTGGTCTTTTAATGAAATCAATGACTTTCATTATCTGTTCTTTTTCTTTTTTTTACTGTGAGATGGGAGGTGTATAAAAGGCAAATGTACAATCACTGCTATTTCTTCACCTTGCCACACTGAAGGTGTCTTCTATATGTTGGTTTCAGTGACAAAGAGACAAAAAAGACCAAGTGGGAAGCGAGGCCCCCGAGCAGTGCAGCTCAGCAGACAGCAGATTGCTAATGGCACCTGTATTTCAGTTTACAGTAGTGACTGCTAACAACACACACAGTGTGCTCTGCTTGATTTTTCTTTTTCTTTTTTTTTCCCCCCAGCCCCCCCTGTTCTTTCCCTCACTCCCACATGCTTAATTAGAAAATCTGATGCAGCCAGAGACGTTATCTGCCATACCGTGTGTGTTAGTGAGGAATGCATTCTTTGATGTTGCTGATAAGCTTTTCTGTGTTGTGGGTAGTTAATTGGTAGTGGAAAGGAAATGTCTGGACTAGTGTAAAAAGAAGCTTCCTAACTGTCTCTGCTGCAGCTGGTCTCGCTGGTTGATGAGCCAAGGTGTGGTATTGATGTAGCAGCGGTGAGGAGGTGCTGCCAATATTGCCCACCCCCCAGCAGAACTGTGTAGAGCACCTGCACCTTTGGAACACATTCTGAATTCTTCTCCTCTTTCATCTTTCTAAGGGAACAAAAATAGGAATAAAGCACAGTTCTCCCCAAAAGCTGGAGGGCCAAATTTCCTGCCGGTATAAATCAGTATGTGTACTGTGATCTCTCCCCGGGTCATGTTAGTCCATCAGCCCTTTGAGAGCAGGGAATGTGGATGGTGAAGCATTTGTTAAACAGTGAATTAGCCAGTGGCTTAGATCCTTGCAAAATTCAAAATAAGAACCTCGGTTTTATTTGAGGTTTATTTTCTGCGTCTCTCAAGCTTTAATTTGGCTTTCAGTTGTATGACTTTACGTTGAATGTAGTAACTGAGTCTATTTCAGCTCCCCATTTACAATACCACAAGCTAAGTCTTGCTTTACTTTAACCGGACAGTGGAAGGATCATGATCTTTCTTTGGCATGCAGGATGTATTTGGGAACTTTGGTTTTGGTTTGCTTGGCAATATTAGATCATGTAGCTTTTTCTTAGATTTCGATCTTTTTGCTATTATTGCTCACAAGACAACTTTCTTCATCCAGTGATAGAATACTGTCATTGTGAAAGGTTCCTCTGTTCCTAATGAATTTCAAAATACTTGTTCTAGTTCTTTGGCTCTATGGGCTAATGGTTTGTCATTTTGCTTCCCTTCTCCATTTTCTACAATACCTAGTTTCTGTTTTATACTTACCATTTTCACATTTCTCTTTCTTCCATTTGTTATATGCATTTGAAAAATTATGGTTACTTTTACTTCCATTGAAAGCCTGGCTGAATTTCTGAAACCAGTGTGATTCTACTTTGAATCATTACATTGTGACTTTTGGGATGTCTGATACAAGATATTCTTAAGCTCTTGCCGGTTGTTGTCATCTTCCTATCATATTTTTTCCCCTGCTGGCTGAATTTGGCCCTAATTTTACTCACCCTTTTTTAAGCTGACCCCTGAAGAGCACCAAGTGGAAAGGTAAAAGGTTCCACATGCTATGCAAATGTAGCAGGTGTAATGGAGCCCTGGTCTCTTGTGTTTCTATTAATTCTGTTTCTATTCTTTGTCCTCTGCCAAAATGATGTGTAGTATGGGATGAGGGTCCTCAACGAGACACAGACAATGTCCACCCCTCCTTATTTTTACTAAATTATTATGATTAACTTTGGTGGTTTTCCTACCCACTCACCCCAATGCAGAACTGACAGAAGTAGCTCATAATCAATACTTACCTTGTTTGGAGTTCCCTGTTGTCCTGGGTTAGTTGAAGGGCTCTGGCAGAGCTGTCAGACTCAGTTCTGCCCCTCTTTGCCACCTAGGGCATGTTGGTAACACACGTGGTGTGCAGGCTGCTGCTTTCTCAGCTACCCTGATGTGGTGAATGGACAGCAATTACACCAGAGTCCAGCTTTTTAAAAGAGATCCAGAGCAGCTCAGAGCAGATTTTGTGTTAAACAATCAGGTGAGTACTGCGACATTAGCCAGATGTGCTACTCTTTGGGCCAATTTTTGCAGCCTGGTTCTCAAATGCGTGGTAAGAGAGAAGCTTCAACCTGTTTTCCCTGCTCATACAACAGGAAGGGAGAACCAGTATCCTGCGAATGCCAATGAGGAGAGCCAGATGGTTAGCTATTCTTGGTCATGCACCTTTCACAGTGCTGTGCTGCCCTTCTTGCTTTGTTCCCATCTGTATCTGCAGTGCTGCATTTCACATTGAAGAGGTGCTGAAGCATCTAGAAATTGTGGGAACACAGCAGAGGAGAAAAACTGTTTTGTCTAAAATACTAAATTCAGAATTAAAGTTAAAGATGTTTTAACTTTGGTGATATCTTGGTGGTGGTGTTTGGGTGAGTTAGGGAAGTGTGAAGCATGACTTCCCTTACCACTAGCAGTAAGGTTCTCCAAGAGAGGTCACCAAACTTCCAGGTTCTGTCAAAGGGTAATGGAATATGAGAGAAGAGTTCATCCAAATTAATTTGTCTGAGAAGAGAGGCTGAGAAAAGATTTGCAGAGAAAGTCTCGGAAAGGACAAAACAGGGAAAGACAACTTTGGAAGCATCTCAGTCTCTCCAATTCATCTGCCTGGTCTGTAGTTCAGGTAGAGGGTTGCTACAGCACTGATGGGCATGAATATTTGATTCTGCTTTCCACTCCTTGTTTCTGTGAAATAGGAAAGTAGGCAGCTCTGTTTGCAAGTTGTGAGGGAAGCATCTTACAGCCTTATTTGTGATTAACCTCAAACTTTCCCATCCTAATCAAGTCTGAGATGAGTGATTGCATAAATAATAAATGACAGGCCACACTGCTTGCATGTGTGTGGGATGATGACTTAGTATTTTGTTCAAGACACATCTCTTGAGTTTGAAATAGAAATAGCTAAGTTGTGCATTGCACAAATTATTAATAATTTGTATTTCAGATTGCTGAGTACATTCAGTAGCATGCATGCACTATAGATGGGTAACTCTTGTTAGTGTTTGACAAAATCACACCTCTGTTACAGGTTTTGAAGTCACATTAGAAGGCTGGAGTAGTGTGACAATCCTTGCTAGGGCTGGCAGTGTATGAGGAGGACTTTTGTATTTTATCTTTTTTTTTTTTCTTCCCCTGATGCTATTGACTGATCCACTCTTTTTGCAGTTTGTTTATGCTCATTTATATGCACCTATTTAGCTGACTGGTTAAGTTCCACCACCCACTTACAACTGCAATGAATAATGTTTTGGGCCTGATGTCTCACAAGTGCAGGTCCCTCACACATCAATGTCGTTGCTGGAATTGCTTTTACTGATAGCACACACGTGGCAGGTGTACAGAGAGCAGCCTGCAGAACAGCAGCATCAAGAGCATCATTCATCAGGTTTGCTTACAAAAAGTCATCTTGCCCCTTAGCGTGACAAAGTTGGTGTCCCCTTCCTTCTGCATTCTATTCCTTCTGCTCCCTGTGATCACAGCGTGTGCTTTTCTCACTGTCTTGGCTTTTCACGTTGTGTTTTCAAGTGAGGAGTGCAGACAGGACTGAATTGTGTCTTGCTGTTGCACAGAACCCTGGAAGAGGAATCAAGGAGTCTCTTCTGCTTTTGGAGAATGGTGGGAGCATCATTTACTGCCACATGCCCCAGACCAGCATGATTTATCTCTAGTCAAAGATGTATTTGTCTGTAATACTTAAGCGAGTTGCTCAGCTTAAGCCATTGCTTAACTTTAAATACATGCTTAAGTTTGGCCTGAGCTGGAACCTCTTTAAGACCCTCACAGGGACAGACAGCAACAGGTTTGCAGCCCCATCCCTGTGGTGCCACTTCTGGGAGGAACAGTCTGCACTTGCTTCATAAGCTTCTTCTGGCTACTGATGATTTATTTTGACTTTTATTCAATTTTAACAATCACCACAATGAATCCAGTAAGCTTTCCTGACCTTAGAAAGGGGAACACTATTGGCATTAGATTTTAAAAGGGGCAGGGGTTGTCGTGATTGTTCTTAATTGAATCTGAAAGACAAAAAAGACTAAAGATCTCAGCTGGCATATGAAAGAATGCCCTCTTCTTGTTCTAGGTTGTATTGTCTCATTAAAATGCCCCCTTTCCTGTAATCACCATTTCACAGTTCAGCCATCTCCAGATACTGTGAAACAGCTGTGCAAAGGTCAAGTACAAGAGGGCAATGGGAAAAGAAAATGACACCACAGCTCCCAGAGTTTCCAACCACCCTGTTAACAAATTTACTGACACAGGGCATAATTTTCACTGACGCTGCCCATTTTTTACTGACACCGACTCTTAAGACTCCATAGGGAGCAGATGCTGACATCTCTCTTGACTTTGAAAAGCTCAGTGCTGAAACAAAAGGGTTTTATGCAAAGATTTACATACAGTGTCTAAACATTAAGCAGGGGATCAATAGTTCTTCAAGTCTGAGTAATGATCCCACATGGCAAAGCTAAATTATAATTAATAAGAATGTATCCATACTTCATCTTTGTGCTTTTTTTTCCCCCTCCTGTTTTGAAGGGAACCAGTGCATCCAGGGTTTGTTCAAGTGCTTACTGTTTCTTATCACATGCCAGCCTGAGTCTCCTTGGGCTCTGATTCTGCTTTGAGACTTGTGCAGACAGACCTGACACCTTTATGGCTTTTTAGTAAGGCCAGTGGAGCTTGGTGCATCTGTTTATCCTTGCTGATACTTAATGTAAGATCAAGCCCTTGGTTAAGAGATAAGGGTGGCTGGTGGATCTCAAAGAGCTTGTCCCCTCCTGAGTGTATTTAATTTAAAGTATAGACCATGCTGTTCAGAAATAAGAGTTGTCTGGTTTAGCACCATGCTTAGCTTTTGTCTCCTTGGTCTCTTCACTTATTTGCTGTTGACTTTTCAGTCCTACATAAACATGGTTTTTTCTAGTTCATCTCTTAAACCTGACTGCTAAACTGTGCTCCGTGTGGTGCACTTGTAATTCTTTCTCCCTTTGCTGCTTGTGTTCCCTCAGTTGTTGACTGTGACTGGAAAATAGGCGTACAAAGCATTTTGCATTCTCTGAATGTACCACACAGTAATTCTGCTGTCTGAAAACTCTGTAATGTCAATAATTGATGCACTTGAGAAGTGGTAATTAAATTAGTTAATTATGCTGGTAAAATTACATGCAATTATGTGACTGCAGGGTATGTTTAGTAAATTAGGCTTTCCCATACTCACTACATATTGTGGTGCCAATTTTGTTCCTTGATGATTAGGTAGCTTTTGATACTTCTTAATTGATTTAATACCTGGATCTTCATTAGCCCTCGATTGCTATGCAATGTATGTCTGACATTTTTCTCTCTGATATTTCACAGAATATCATTCATCAGAAAAAAAAAAATCAATCCATACATATATACATATTCCTGTCAGATGTTAAAGCATCAAGACTTCAGGGAAAATGCTCTCTTCTATAAGTGCCTTGCAGTGACTTGCCCACTGGTGTGAGATGCCAATCAACTAACTGTCCCTGGGAACCCTCTAATATAGAATGACTGATTTCATTTGTGTTTCTCTGGAAAGACCCAAATAAATAGGTGTCTCAGGGAAGATTGGCATGGTGACAGCTGTTTTAATGACACCTGTTATCTTTGCAGAGAGCAGTGAAAGGTTATTAAAAGGTAACATTAATTCAAATAAAAATTTCAAGGGGGTCAGAATTGATTGTTTCTGGTGCACAGGTGGGGTTTGCTGTTCTTCATTCATGCTTGCTCTGTATTTCACATGTCAGAATCCCCTCCCAGCAGATGCTTACCTTCATGCTGGCTGTGTTTGCTATTGCAAACCTTTCCCAAGTCTGTTTGTCTCCACACCCCACATTTTCACCCCACCAGCACATGCTCTACTGCTGTCAAAAAATGATGCTTCTGAGTACGGTCCCTGTTTAGGGCTGTTAGTGACAAACTGTACCAAAGAAAGACAGATCTTTTCTTTCTGCTGATAGACCAGAATCTCTAGGGGAGAAGGAAAGTGTAGGGTGGAGCTTGTTCTTTGGCTTTGGACCCATAAAGTGTATAACACGCTCTCTACCTGAGCCCAGTCCAGCTTTGTGCCAGCACCAAAAGCAGTGGGATCTGAGTGACAGAGCAGTTAAGTCACTGGACTAAACCAACCTGAGAAGAAAAGTCTCCACTACTGTGGTTACTTCAGAAAATGATGAATGACTCTGTCTTGTTGATGTAATGTTTCTGGGAACTCGATACAGATACAGGCAGGCAGGGCCCTTGGTTTGTCAGTCAACTGTGAGCCATACCTGCCTTTGTTTCTGTCCCTTCACAGTGCCATTTGCCAGGCTGCTTGCTGGGGAATGTGGAGCCAGCCCTTGGGCAAGAACGGGAAAGGAGCCCATGCTAATGATATACTAATCAGAGACCTAAGCACCACAATGTGCTGCTCAGAGAAATAACTTCCCAGGAAAGACTTTGGGAGGCACACAGGTAGCCTTGTCTGAGCTTTGCGTCTTTCAGAAAAAAAACCTGCTTTTCTGTAACTTTCTGTGGCTGCTGTAGCATCCTTATGATGGCTTGAATAATAACCCAGGGGTAGTCAATACTTGTTGCTTCTGTTTGTTTTGTTTAGGACTTTACTGTTTTTTCTATTTCCCTGCTTCTTTTCAACAGTATTTATTACATAAATCCCGTTTCTTCCTGTCCTCCCTCTCCTCTAACTGTAGTTCTGGCTAACTCTTTTTACATAGCAAATACACAGCTTGGGTTTAAAATATTACAGGAGAGAATTTCCAGTATTTCCAGAGTGCTCAGCAGTGCTTAGAGCTGGCAAACTCTCTGGCTTCTTACACCCTGTATACCATGGCTCTTCAGACTTGCAGGTCTCAGGGACCAAGGCTGTGTAGTTTGCAAGCATCTATCAATTAGTGCTTATAGGGAAGTTCCTGCCTTTATGAATACAACAGATTCTTGAGCTGGTTCTGTAATTTTCAAGCTTACAGTACAATTGAAGCTAAGTGAGCACTACTGGATGTGAAGGCTTTCCTATGTACTTTATGCAGCAGTAAGAACTCTGGCTCTATTTAAGAGGCTAATCAGGGTCTTGAAACAACGTAGTTTTGCTCTATGAAAAGAGCTGCTCTTATAATATGAAGGAGTAGAGTCAATTAGAAAGAAAACAGTGAATAAATGTGGAGATTTAGATGGAACAACTCTCTCCTAAGGGTATTAGTGGAAGGGGGAGAGAGAGAGGACCTCCTGCTTGCATGCAATGGTCTTACTGGTGTGATTCTGTTAAAATACCACCTGCTTTGCCTGGCAATCTCTGATATTCTTCAACTTTGTTCAGATTTCCATGTTTGGGAAGGTGCTCGAAAACTGAGAATGAAGGGGAGATCAAACATAAAATAACTGTAGGAATTCTGGGGACGTGCAGAAGCTTCTTGCTGTTTTTCTCCAGTGGGGACCTGACTCTTGCTGTCTTGTGAAAGCAGTGCATTCAAAACAACCTCTCTTTATTTGGCACATTTGTGCTAGTGAAGCTGGCGTGCTACCTTGTTAGCTGGCGGAATGCCATCCCAACAGATGGACAGGAGTATAGACAGCCAGGAGACCATGTACAAGCATCAGTGTGTGTGTTGAGGGCAAGATCCCCTAGCCAGAAGTGTTGAAATGCTTGTCTGTCCTGTGTTTCTGTGCTTGTGGCTAAGTAAGATGATGTACCAGCCCTGAGTGGAATTAGCTGCACGGGTATAAGCTAATCCTTCACCTCCAAGGCAGGGGTTTTTCCCGTCATGCAGAATTTGGGATGGCATTCCTGAGGAAAGTCTGGGAATTCCTGCAAAACACTATTGCTTTCTGCATAGCATGGAGTTTAAAAGTTGGCCTCCCCACACTTTGAAGTCATTTATGCAATAAGTCATACTCATAACAGTCTCAGAGGACAAACAGAGCCCCATCAATGGTGACAAAGCCAGAGGTGTAAATGGCTGGGTCTAGTTCTGCCCAGTTCATTGTGCCAAGGTTTCTGCTAATCTTGGAAAGTGGCCAGAGCTTGTGTGTAGATTGCCACAGAGATTCATTGTTAGATTTCTCTGGACATCTTTCATGCTGTTTGTCTTTGCCTGAAGAGGCAGCATTTCCCCATTGAGACACACAAACCCACATCTGTTAACATTAGGTGCTTTTGTAAATTCCAGTAGTAACTTGACTGCATTTATGGAATCAAAGACGAAGAAGAAGAACGGATTCAACTCATGTGTAGTCTGAAGGATGGAAGGAAAGCCATGCCACCCTAAGATGATGGCATCTGTTGAACTCTAATCAGTTTTTAATTTGGGATTCAGGTAGTGGAATGGTCACTTTTGTGTTAGTTCAAATTCACTTCAAGGTGCTGGAAGGTGCACTGACAAAAAAAAAATCCCTGCCCATAAATGAAATGAGCACTTATTTGTAAATGTCTTGCTAACTAAACTGGTTTAAATTTACTGGGGTTAAACTGTAATCAGACTCTAAATACAGACCCTTTCCAGACTCCTCCTTGAGTTTGCTTCGTTTAAAGACCTGGCAACCATTTCAGAAGAGTTGTATGGTACAAAAGTCATCTAACAAATGAATTTGTTCCCTTTAAGCATATTTAAATATAACATCAAGTATGTACTTATTTAATAATCCTTGTCAGTCTGAGTTGCAAAGGGTCCTGCATATAAACTAGCCAAGTCTGTGATGTGGGTCAGGATAATGTTTGTTGGATGCAATATTAAATGAATTGGTCTCAGTTAATTTCCAAATAGGTCTATGTGTGTAGGTAGCAGAAATGTCTGCTGGCCTGCACCCAGCTTTAAGAAAGACTGTTGAGACATCTGTTAGATTGGAGAAGAGAAGGCTCAAGGGGATCAGATCAATGTATATAATAAGTACCTGAAGGGAGGGAGTGAAGAGGACAGAGCCAGACTATTTTCAGCAGTGCCAGGTGACAGGACCAGAGGAAATGTGCATACACTGAAACACACAGGTTCCCTCTGACACCAGGAAACACCTTTTTTACTGTGAGAGGGACTGAACATTGACCCTGGGAGGTGGTGGAATCTCTCTTCTTATTTAGAAGCCACCTGGATGTGGTCCTGAGGAAGTGGCTCTAGGTGACCCTGCTTGAGTGGGGGGTTTGGACAAGATGATCTCCAGAGGTCCCTTCCAGCCTCTGCTTGGAAAGTAATTGCTGTAGGGACTGAATTCAGATCGTATGTGCCAGACCTCTAAGCCAAAGGGAATTTAGCTCTTTTTTTTTTTCCTTTTTTTTTTTCTTTTTTTTCCTTTTTTCCCCCAATGCCTCTTGGTGATGTGTGGCGAGTAGTTAGATGTATTCATCTTATCAGCATACTTCCTCCTTTTTTTCTGCAGGAAGTGCTCAGGATCAAAGCATTGAAGAGCAGTTGAAATGTACTCAGCAGGTCCTTGATTCTCTATTAGTGCTGTTAGCGATTTTTTGTAAAGCAGGTCCTTATGTGAAGGCACAGGAGAAAGCTGTGCCTGTGATCTCTCTGATCACTCTTTTCAAGTCTTACAGCTCCCAGTATGGGGCTATTTGGGTGTATCCCAGGGAGAGGTTTGGATCTTTGTGTGATAACAGCCTCTGTTCCAGTCCTTTACCATGGCATGCTGATGAACTTGGTAGGAGCGCTCTTTGCCTGCAGAATACTCTACATCATTACTTGCAGTGATAATACGATCGCTTGTATATCCTTAAAGCAAAAAGAGAAACCACTTACTTAAGTATAATCTCCTCTGCAAACCTGTGGGTTACCAATTTGATTTCACAGGTTCGTTCCAAGACCACTTAGATTCAGAAAGTTCCCCATACAGTGTGACCAAATATGCAGTGCAGTACTATGTGTACACTAGGTGTTAAACCTTAACAGTAGGCTTTCTGCCAATATATCCCTGTCCTTTGCATTTTATATATTCAATTACAATTAGTAACAACAGGTGCAGGCTAGGTTCTCCTGCAGAAAAATAAAATGCTATTGGATAGCTAGCAAGGAAAAGGATTGGAGATTTCAGGATGGTACCTGGAACAGCTACAGGACTGGAGATTTCAGGATGGTACCTGGAACAGCTACAGGATTGGAGATTTCAGGATGGTACCTGGAACAGCTACAGTGCAGTTGTGTGCTGGGTTGCCTGTGACTCTCCGAAACCATCACAGCTTGTCAGCTGTTTGTATCTAGTTCAAAGATCTTTCCATTAGAAAGATGGAGTGCAAGTCCACCACACCAAGCAAAGATGTTTGTTTAATCTTACAAGTTTACTCTTTCATCTTTGTTGCTTAATGATTCTTGGCTTTGTCTCTCTGCTGTCCTCGCTGTCACGCTGATGCAGCTGATAGTGAATGCTGTCCTTGTTTTCACCCCAGTCAGTTTAGGTTTGGCTCTTCCAGCACCCAGCTCACAGTGACTCCAGAGTGAGACATTGAGCTACATTAATAGCAATGTATTAATGTATTAATCCAGTCCTACTCCAGGGGCTCTGGAAACTCAAATTTGGATGCTGCTGCTGTGTTGTTTATTATATTAGGGGTGCCTGTGTACACTGGTGGCTTGGTTCAAAGACCTTGGGTTCTGCTGGCAATGATAGGGAGAGGGGAGAGATGGGAACCGTGCAGGGTGAGGTCCCTACCAGTCCCAGGTATTTAAAAGGTCTTAAGTTAATTCTCCGTAATGTTTATATCGTGAGATGCAGAAAACCAAAGTAACTTACTAAGTGATAAAGTGGCTTTGTTATCTTTTAAAGTATTTTCTCATTGTGAACTTTCAAGGTGCCATACTGGGTCATGATTTTAAGTGATGGTCTTGTTTTTATTTTTGTGGAATTTCGTTTGTTTATTTATTTGTTTTTGTTTGTCTTTTACACCACTGTTAGTTTTAAAGGAACTTTTGGGTCTCACAAAACTGCTGAGATTTGGGAGCTGGAACTTTAACCAAAGCATCAAACATTGTAACACTTTTGATTGAAATAATCAGAGATGGAAAAACTGGGCTTTGTGATTGCCAGTTTATTTTATAGGCATGGTCAATTGCAGTAGGTCATCTAAAATGCTGTAAAAAAATTTAAAAAAATTGTGTGTTCCTTCAGTCTGTTACAAAGTAGTTGAGAACACGCTGTCAATCATCTATAGCCATCAAATATGTTCAGCCAAAACCCAAATATGTTATACATGTTAATCTGTACTTACAAAGAGAGTGTATATATACACACAGAGTATTAGATTGTGAGCTCTCTGTGCATATTTGCAAAGATTTTTGTATCTTTGCATAAGAAATACTTTTATTTTAGAGTAACCCTATCTAAGCATCAAAAGCAACCCTAACTAAGCCATATAAAGGCATATCACATCCTTTGACTTTGTGACTCGCTTATTTCTTGATTGTATGCCAAACACAAATTCCAGTTCCTTGTGTTTTACTTACAATAACATTAGTGTTTAATTCTACAGACTCAATCAAAGCCACACTTAATATAAAGAAAACAGTCTCTGTTTTATAGCTGCATTAAATACTTTCCCTTAAAATGGTTTAGGGGGTGGGTTTTTTTTTAATTTATGGATTTTTTTTTTTTCCACAAAGCAAGAGACTTTGTTTTGGTTTTAGTACTTTGTATTTATAGTTGTGGAATGATCTTTTTCTGGTTGATTTCACATTGAGCTCTCTCAAAACTAGTTGTAATAGTTCCATGCTCTTTAAATCTTTTTCTTTCTATCACTGCTGTTACAATATATTATACTTTATATTCTTAAGCTATTAACTCAGAGCTCAGTTAATGATTTGTTGGTGGTTTAAGGGAGTGTGTCTGGGTTGTTTGTATTGGTATCAGCTTTTATTTTTTTTAATGAAGGGCAAATAAAATAAATAATTCCAATAGTGATAAAACCCAAACCAGCAAGGAGTTTGTTTCATGGGGCTTAGATAAAATGGACCAATGCATAATATAGCAATCTTGACTTCTTTTTGGCCAAAAGCCAGCATAGTGTTTGCTCCAATGTTTAAGGAAATCTGTGAATTACTTCTGGACTGTTTTCATTGATCTTCGAACCCAGATAAATTTCAAGGTGCAAAATCAGAGACTGCAACCACCTCTGCAGGCTGGGGAAGTAGGCTCTGCTTCCCAGCAGGCACTGGAATATCTGCAGTCTGTGCTCAGCACAGGAACAACTGAGCAAACTAGGCATCCCATTGCAGAAGAGGAGTGCTTTGCGGTCCAGGGGCAGGGTGAATAGGAGAAAGAAACCTGTCTCCTCAGAATTGCTGAAATCCTCATCTGGATTCTGTATCAAGTTTTGAAGGGGGGGGGAGGTGGTTGTCAAAAGTCATAGAATCATAGAATGCTTTGAGTTGGAAGATACCTTAAAGATCATTTGGTTCCAATCCCCCTGCCGTGGACAGGGGCAGTTTTCACTAGAGCAGCTTGCTCAGAGCTCCATCCAGCCTGGCCTTGAACAGTCCTAGGAATGGGCCATCCAGAACTTCTCTGGGCAAAGTGTTCCAAAAAAGTATAATAATAATAAGCATTCCCTTGCCATTCCTTTACCCAATCCACACATACACACTGACTTACAGGAATGCAGTGTGGACAGAAGCTACATTGCCACAGCCTTCCTGGAAGCATGGACACGATTATACTGAAGTGCCAGTTGGGTTTGGTCTGTGGGATGATCTCGAAGAAGATGCTGGAGAAGGAGTAAAATAAAGCAAGGGAGGGAAATATGGGGAATGCAGACAACACTGTTTCTCCATCCTCATATTTTGCCTGTTACAGCTTCACTTTGTAAGGACCAGTCTCTTGGCTATTCCTAGACTTTCAAAAGGATGTGATTATGTATGACATTACACCTGAAGTGATGCAGGACACAATGGCCTCTAAGCATCCTGAGTTTTCACTGTATCCCAGGCTAGGGCACTACTGGAGTGCTGCCTTGAGGCTTGCTGAAATTTGCTGTGCCTTGACTATGGATAGTGGCATATGGAGTTCCCTTGTTAAATATGGATCTGAATGCACTCCTGTGACCAGTGCCTCAACTCCCAGGAGCTATTGAAGTTTTCCTCTTAGCTGCACTTGTGTTGCAGGACAAAATGTCATCTATCCTTTCTTGCTCTGGGACTGACTGCTACTTTAGTTCCTTAACTAAGTGCTGGTCTTCCTTGTTTGTTGACAGGGCTTCTGTTTCTTCTTTCTCTTTAGCAACTGTATATGCACAGAGCAGTGTCACAACTTTGGGATGATGGAAAGAAATTTTGGATAGGCCAATCTGAACAGCAGACTTATTTTTGCTTTCTCCTTGAGGAGATGGAATGGAGGACCTTGATCAGGCTTGTGATAATTGGTACTTGAAAAATATGTGCTTTCATGCAACAAAATAACTCCTATAGTTATATTTATTGAAAATCTTTATATTGTTATAATTACACTGAACTGGTTTGTGTGTGGAAATCATATAGGAGCACAGATGATCAAATCCAAGGTTTTACCTCAGGCTCCTTGAAGCTGAGGATATTACTGTGAGTAGTGTGGCCAGGAGGACAAAACTCCTGAGTTGTGGCACAAACAGGAGAAGGTTTTAGAGTGAAAGGTCAGAAAAGCACACCATAAAAAGGTGAAGTCAGAGGGTAGAATGGGACATTGAAAGGTTTGATTTTTCAGCTGTTGGATTTATAAGTAGGCAGAGCAAATGAGCAAAACATCATGGAGCAAGAAAAAGAAGTCAGTGTCCTTTGCTGCAACCTGTGGTTTGGCACTCCTCTTTCTCTTCATTGCCAGAATAATTCTATGAAATGCAGGTTTTCTGCTGAATTCCTTTGGGATATGGATCTAAGTGCAGCTGGGTAGGATTGTTAACATTGCCTACCCTACACTGCTTCTTTTGAAGAGTTCCTCTTCCTCTCCACCTGATCCAAGTACCTGATGTGTGATGAACATGCACCTGGAGTTCCTGCCTATTGGATTCCCACTGTAAGCAATCCAAGGAGAGGTTACAGCTTTTTACCTGTGTGGTGGTTTTTCCATCCTCCAGGTGGCTACAGCAGTGATGTCGGTGCAGGTTTTCCTTTGAATCAAAGTCTGTCAACTCAAACCTAAATATATTTTAATCCCCACAGTGCTGTCATAAATGAACCTCTGCATGAATTGCTTTGAATTGGGAAATGTGTGAGATACCTGCAGTTGTCTTCCACAGTCAATAAAGCTTAGAAGTTATTTTCAAGTTGTATGTGTGTAGATATGCATGCAGTCCTTGTTGTGCTCTTCCAGGGCGGTGCTGAACTGCTAAGCATAAGTGTGGCTCAGGGAGGATTTAAAGTCTGATGCTGTTTCCAAAGCAGAGCTGCCAAGGGTTTACTACTCCCGTACAAGAATGTTGCTGTAGGTGATGTTTTGTCAATGGGAGAAGATATTGCCATGCTGTTTCTGGGAAGCACTAAAATCCATCTCTTTTATAGCTATACTTTTTCCCACTTTAGCATTCTCTAGTTTTAGCATCGTGTTTATTTGGATTTTTTTGTGGTTTTGGTGCTTGAGGTCCCCCTGCCCCAATCCTAGTATTACAGATGGATGATACATTTCATTTTCTAAAGCATCCCTCACAAAGTATCCACCATCACACCAGGGATAAATAAGACAACATGTGCAGTCTGGTGTAGGTGCAAAGGTAACTAAACCGAGTAGGAAATGGAAAGTGGAAATGGGATGCTTCATTTTTCCTTGTCTGAGTAGCCTTTTGAAGTCAGGACATCAGCAGAGGTACCAAGACAAATAGTGAACAATATTGGAAGGGGAGAGAGAAATCAAGGGGGAAATCAGGTGCCAAAAAGAGATTTTTGTGGGAGTGTGAGTTTGGTTTTTGTTGCTGCTGTTGGGTTTTGTCTGTGTGACTGGATTGGTGAATCACAAAGCAGGTGTATGGAGTTGTGGGAGGGAAAGGATGGAAAGAAAGCCAGTACTTGAGTACAGGGGCCATAATTCACAGGTTGGCAAGATTAAGTCAGTGAAGGATTTTTACTACAGGGAGATTGATTTTGATCTGACTCCCATAATGATGTGAATGCCAGTGGAATTGTCCAGGACTGCCACATCCAAGTGCTCAAAGCTCATAAGTTTTGTCTCCCTGTTCTCTCTCCCAGTTCTATTAAGATATCTTGAAACTGGTCTAAATGACACAAGACTCAAAAATGATCCAGAGTGATTTTATTTCCTTTTTTAAAAAAAACTTCTTTCTTTTTGTCCAGATTTATCAATTTTCAGCTTTCTCTGAGACCTTGTGGAGCACCAAAAGCAGCAGAAATACTTATGCTGGCCTAGTCTAAGGTGCCTTAATTCTGTCTGGCAGGCTCAGGCTCAGATATTACACTGATGACTTTTGAAATATGTCACATCACAAATTACTTGTCAAAAGTATTACTTTTGTTTCTCTCTTCAATTTATATTGATTTTTTTCTTCCTCCCTGATGAAGACAAGTATTTTTTTTTTAAATATATTGAGAGATTTTTCTACAGCATCAATTTTTTTCATGAACTACTTTTAATAGTCATTCTCTGCAGATTCAGAGTGAGACTCTGGAAGTGTGCAGAAGCCTGACAGTTCCTAAGCTATTGTAAATAATATTGATCTATGCTTAGTTTATTTTTTTAATCATGTTAGTGCAGGCAGCATACTGACAAAACATAGACCCTCTCCCGAGCTGTCCAGGTAGTGAATCTCTCTATAAATGATGCTGGCATGTGGTTATAGAGTTCTGTAGCAGCACATCTGGGATGATTCAGTTCTGGTACTTTTCTTAGCAAAGGTGCATCAGGCTCTCTGCAGCAGGTTTTTTAACTAGCACATCAGCGTCAGTTTGCTGCTTTTAATTGTCTCTTACCAGTAGACAGTAGTAATAATAAATCACAATGAGGTTGAACCTTTGTGTGTGTCGCACCACACCACATCTATTGTCCCTAGTTTCCCATTTTGACAGAAAGCCTCCCAAAGTCTCTGCATGAAATCCTGTCTAAAGCTGCATTTCTCTAGGGCAAGGTGTGTACGTGTTTCACTGGTCCTGCAGTGACTTCAGAAATGACTGCACGAGTTCCAAATGTGCGTTTGGTGCAGATGCAAAACTTTTGGTTGTGAAAAGAAATTAAAACCCTTGCTCTGTTTAAAAGAGTGAGAGAGAGGAAAAAAAGAAAGTTTTCTATGGTAACTCAAAAATTAAGTACCTTTCTCTTGGTCTATTTTGATTTCACTTTCAAATAAAGCCTTAGAGCGCAAGCTGTGTTTCCTGCTTCAGCAGCAGCTCTGTTTCTCAAGCACAGGCTGCTTGCCAGTCATTCTAACTAAAGAGGATTTGGGAACCCAGAAGTCCTGGGTCATCTGTGACTGTTGTGAGATGTCATAGAGCTTTGGGTTCTACTCTAGTGCCAGGAATGGGGGCAGAAATATGCTGATGTGCGGAGCAGACAGCAAAATCCCTCTGACTGAGTTAATTTGAGGGAGGCTAGAAGCCAACCTCTGCCTTGGATTTTGCACCTTGCTGCCCATCAGGGCCGGTGAAATGGTATTGCTCCTGGTCCTTTGTTGTGCCCTGTAGGCAGTCCAGCTAGTGCTGAGCCTCCTCAGGCCCGCAGAGGTGCTGTATGAACCAGCTCCGTGGCAGCAAGCCTGCGAGCTCTGGGGTCCCTGTCTGAGGATGTGATTTGACTGTGAAAACAGTTGCCATAAGGCATTGCTGAGGCCAGAGGATTTAACAGGATTAAACGAGGGCTTGAATGCTTTTGTATAAATAACCAGAATATCCAGAATTATAGCTGTTAATACTAACAAACATGTTAGGTGGATATGCTAACCTCAGGCTTTAGAGTTTGACTTCTGGTGATCACAGCAAAAGAACCCCAAAGAACAAACAACCTTCTAAAGAGCAGCGTATCCCAAATCTTACCTCTAACAGCTTTTCTTGGTTCTTTTTCCAAGACACTTAGTACATGGCTCAGGCCAGAGGCAGGATGGTAGAATAGATGGGTCACAGGTAATATTCTGTGTCAGTGTTTCTCCTGTGGCTTCCTCTACTCTTATTCACTGTGAAGGCTAAGTGATTTGAGTACTTTTATTTATTTGCAAAGCATTGTCCAGCATTACTAAGAAGGAATGCATGTGAGTACGGTGTAGGTTGGCCTGAGCTCCTCTTGTTAGTTGGGCAGCAGTGGCAGATGCTCACTGGCTGTACTTGTTGTTCCAGTAACTGGGCACCTTCACAGGAACATGCCAAAGGGTGGCAAGGAAAAGCAAACTCTCCCCTCTCATTAGGTATGCTCTGTGGGCTGAAGGGGTGACTCAGCTTTCAGGCATGAGAAACACCCTCACTACCACACCTCCCTGGCAAAGCCAGGTGCAGGAGCACTCCAGAGGCTAATTTTTGAGGGAAACCCTGGAAAGGCACTTGTTCTCCATGCCTGAATAACGTCTGGTGTTGTGACCTGGGGCATTTTTCTGTCCAGCCCTGTTAGTAAAAGAGCATCGTACAGAGCTGTTGCTTTGCTGGGAATAGCCTTGCAGCACATAAAATAAAGGTCAGTAGCTGTGACCTAAAGAGTCCAACAAGAGAATGTGTGGATTTTGAAAGCAAATGTGCTTCAGTCAGTGGTGCCCAGTTCTTATCTCTTTGGTGCAACTGAAAAACTGTCCCAGTTTATAAGTGGGAAATGGAACACACCCATGGAAAGGAAATCTGGAGGCCCCAGAGTAGTCTAGAAGTGGAGTTGTAGGAGGGTTGTGCCTGTTATGGCCTGCTGTCCTTAAAAGAAAAAACTGTGTTGATCAGGATTTCATAGAGGCGCCTGAGCTCCCAGTTCTATTTCTTCATGGTTTGTTTGTTTCTGGTGATCTTCTTTTGAGCTAGGGTTCATTGTGGGAATACTAAAATACCACAAAAACATAGGATTACCAGACAGACCTTGTGCTTTTAATCCATTAAACATTTAGTTCTTTTAGAGATGGTTCTACTAGCTTTTGAACTGTGAGCATGGGGCAAACATCCTCAAACCAGGTAGAGAAGGACTCATAAAAGGCAGAATTAATGAGATTCTGTAATTTGATCAAGGCTCATTGACTTGCCACATCCTACATAACCAATGATTTAAGCAGCATGAATTACACAGGCATTACCAGTGCAGGTTGCAACTTTATTCTGCCTGGTGTAAGTTGCTGCATTTCTCCATATTTCATTTAACAAAGGATGCTTTGAGGTTAGAAGGTGCTCTGGAAAGTACTAAAGTGAAGTGCTGTGTTTCCTGCTAAAAGGTAGACTTCAGATAAAGCTTTTTCTGTAAAGACAGAGGACAGACATATTTTGTCTTCCTCTCGTGTTCTTGTGAATGAGAAAGCAAGGATATTGCAGTGTGTAATGCACGTGCTGGAGTTCTACCTGCCTGCAAGATCAGGGACATGCCTTACACTGCAGCTTGTTCTACCATAACTGCAAATGTCAAGCTCCTTTCTTTGTCTTGTGTCCACTGAGATGTGTGGCTGGGTGTCCCTCACAGTCACATGGTGAGGAAACACTCAGATGAAAAACTTCACAGCGACATCTTCTCTTTATTGTAGTTCCTTAATCTCTTCCTGCCCATTGCAAAGGCTTGGGGAATTTTAGCAAGGTTATTTTTTTTAGTTTTATTTTGCTACAGTGGGTGCTACTGTACATTAAAGTATATCTTCAGTGCCACAAGGGACATCCATTGAGATCTAAGCATTTTTCCTTTAAAGTGGCTCTTTGTAAGCATACCTACTTATGCAGAGAGAGCAGAGAAAGGTGACAGGAATGAGAAGGGGATCCAGACTTCCCTCCTTCTACAGGCCAGGAATTTTAAACCCTGTGAGACAGCACACAAATGCACTCTCTGGGCTAGCTAATGACTTTGTTCTGTTGCTCACACGAAAAGCAATTTTGCCTTGATTTCAGTGGGATTTTTTTTTGCTAGAAGATTCTTATTCTAGTAAAAATGGCAAATAATGGAAACATTTTTCTTTAGTGCATGTGCATTAATGGGCCCAGACCTCACAGTTAACTGCATTGCTGGAAATAAGGGGAGTATCCCTCTTGCAGACTCATGCTGGAATTAGCAGCTGAAAGATTACTCCCGAGCTGGCACTTTCTTCTGTCCAGTTGAACTACTTGTGAAGTAGCAAAAGGGGAGTTGATTTTATTTCACAGGCAAACAAGGCTAGGATGATTCCAGCTAGAGCACGTTTTGGGCACATTTTCTAGTTTTCCATGTAGTTGGTGGAGGGATGTTAGCCAGTAAAAGGGCACAAATAGTTTCCTAATTGGACAGTTGGACTGTAATGCATCAGAGTCATCTTTTGTCCCTGTCACTAATGTCCAGTGCGATTCCCACTTTTACATTCATTTCAGATTTCACAGGCTGTGGCTTTCTGAAAACCCCTTTCATCCTGTGGTCCAGAAGTGTCTTTGTAGAACTCTGCCAAGGGCTTGATTTGCTGGATCCAAGTCACACTCATGTGACACATCTGTGGTTACAGATGGCCAAGAGAAGCCCTCCAGTGAGGTGATGCAGGCAGCTAAGAGTCAGAGCAACACCAGCTCACACCTTTCTCTTGAATGAATTAGCCTGCCTAGTGCTGGTGTGTTTCAGAGAGACCTGACTGTCACAATTCCAGTTTCAGAACTCATCTGCAAGGACCTTTCCTGGTCTTTCCTGGGTAGTGTAGACATACCCTAAGCCAAAAGGCCAGCAGCTCTGTTTTTTTTTTTTAAATAGAAAATAATATGAAGTCCATTAGCTAGTTTTATGCAGTTACAACCACTCTTTAGATTATATAATAAGTAATAAACTTTCCTGCTTGATTGACTACTTAAGCAGATGTGTTTTCTTGTAGTTTATGATGCTAAAATTGCTGGCCAGTTTTCATGAGCCTTGCATCCAGCATTGGAGCTCTCCGGATGACACATACTGTGGTTCAGAGTGCACTGCACTGGTACCCGTGTTATTTCAAGGTGTATAAACTGGTATCAAGTGTTCTCTGTGGTACTTCTGAAGGAGACTCCCTCATGTTTGTGCAGGATTATCACCAGGGGTAGAACTGGAACTCTGAGAGCCAGACTCTTGGTGGTTGTGGTGTATTCCAATTCAAAGTGTCTCGGTTAGATTAGGTTGGGGCTAAGACCTATCAAAACTGAATTAAGCCTTTGAAGGATTAGAAGCAGTAATTATAACCAGACAAACATTTAATTATATGCAAAAAAAGCAATGCCTGTGTACTTGTTTAGCTTGTGATGTATTAAATCTTCTGGTATGGTAAGCTAGTTCAGAATAGATTTTTTTATTTTTTTTTTATTTAGGGATTCAAATTCAAAATCAAAGGCTTCCAAAAACCTTTTTGTGATCTGTCCTGCTTATAAGTTTATAAAGACAAATAGAATTTTTTAATTGATTCTTCTTACATTAATATGCAGATTGAACTGAGCATGACCAGGGAAACCAGGAACTTGTTGCTGTCAAGCTTCCTTGAGAACCTGCTGGAGGCATAATGTGCTTTCCACCATCCCTGTGTTACCATCATCTCTAATACAAAGGGTCAAAAAGGAATAGGAGGAAGGATGTGTTTAGTCAGAGAGTCCCCAGAACTCATTGCTTAAGGTGCTTAAGAAAGCTGACAATGCAGTTGCTGTGGAGGCTTCTCCTCTGAGTTTCTTGGCCCAGACAGTGCTTGTTGGCTGGGCTGAGGTCAAGTAGGTGTGGAGAAAAAGGATACAAACCTGTAACCTGACTGCTAGGTGGATTTAATTCCTAACAGGCAGTGTAGAGTGGGGGCAAACTGAACATGGCAGGAAGCAGAGATGAATTTCAAAAAGTGTATAGCCACAGAGTCTGTAACCTTGCCATCCTGAGATCCAAGAGAATTGCAGTATTCATTCCCAGTGAGTGCTGCTTTGGCCCAGCCCTCTTGCCTTGTGCTCCCACTGTAAAAGGAAGGGAAAGGATAGCAAGAATACAGCTGTCACCTTCCATTTGTTGGTGTGCCTAAAGGTTGTGGAGGTGAGTGCCTGGAGGCTGGACAGCTGGGGATTCAAGAAGAGACAATTTTGGGTTTGCTGCTGCCCTTGGGGCACGTCTCGTTGTGCATGTCTGTGCCTCAGACATGAGGCTTTATCTTTGTGCTTTACCTGCCTTACAGATGTCTGCAATGGAGACATGCCACTTCATGGTGTGCCTTACAAGGTAGCTTGGTGAGCACAGAGACAGGTTTGAAGCTGAAAATTTGCTGTTTCTTTTGGGGCCCTATAATCTAAGTGATACCTTGTGTTTTGGCTCTAGCTTATATTTGCCATAAATATTTCCCTTGAACACTCTTCTTCACTTCTTGGGATTGTTTTCCAGATGTGGCTCTGAAACACTGCTCTCCAAGTATCTCTTCACATCACTACCTTATTTATTACTTTTTAGCTCCTGAGGGACATATCTAAGTGTTTACCTCTGGTGCCTTCTATTTATAAAACAGAAAGTAAACTTTTGGGTGCTTATACCTGCCCTACTCGTAGCAGGTTCTCAGAGGTCAGTAACTTATCTGATATAAGGAAAGAGTGTCTAAAATGTGATGTACAATCTCTTCATCTGCCCACTGAGTTTAGACCCTATCTCTTACACTGGCAAGTGAAAAGCACTCATCCATTAATCACGGTGCTGATAAATATGGGAAGCTTTGCAGGGATGAAGGATTTCAGTGCAAAGGGTCTGCCCTAAATTATTTGCCCTGATAATTAAGTTTTCTCTGCTGTTTGAACCATAGACAAAGCAGACTTCAGCATTTAACTCGGGTGTCTACAAGCCAGATGTGTGAAAACATGGCAAAGGTGAATGTTTCCACCTAAGAGTTAGAGACTGGCCAGACATGGAGATGCTAGTTTGGGAGGTAAATGTGCATATTGGAACATTGTTTATATTGACTATGTTTCTCATGCTCATATTTTTCATCTTTATTTTTATTCACTTTAACATTAGTAATATCTTCAAAGGTAGTTTTTAAATATAGTATATTTGATATTTTTAAGCCTAATTTCCCTGTATTTAAATGATTTCTGAACAGTGTAGGGTTTTCATGAATTTATTCATCATTTGAAATTGTCTTGATCTGTAGATTGTTCTCAAGCAGCTTGTTATGACTACATAACATAAAAAATTTGAGCTGTGTTGGTTAATTTGATTGGATTAAACTAGTGCTTGGAATCAGGATTTGGGTGCAGATACTTAGAATTTCAAGTCCCCAAATTTGATTTCCACAAGCATTCCCTAATATTCAAATTGTTCCTTCTTAATGGCTGTGCTTGCTTAACCTCTCACAGAAGCAGCTGAAAGTATTGGCTAGTTGTTACTGCTGTAGTTTTTTGGAGATATTGCACTATTTCAGTTAATCATAATAATTAGAGAAAGGAAAACATGAACTATAGTGGATCTAGTGTCTGTGAAGCACATTGAGAATCTTCTTCCAGAAAAAGGGAAATTAAACAGCAAGTGGAAGACAGCAATGCTGTGGTGACATTGCAGCGAACATTCCGTCGTATGAGTAGGGATTTCTAGGAAAAAATAATCTTATACATAAGGTGATTAAGACAAGTAAACCCAGCATTGCTTCTTTGTTGTTAAACAAAGATGTTATTCTCGCACTTATAAGATTTAGTAAGACATTAAGCATGTGTGCATGATGTCAAGATATTGGCTCTAGCATGTGTTCTTACAGCCTTTATAGTTTGTGATGACATAATTAGGTACATTCTGTGAAAGTAACTTCAAATGTTACTGTCTGTTCCAATGAATTGAATGTATTTGGTCCGGGATATCTTGCTGGAACATTTGCACAGCCTTTTGTCTGGAGGCTCAGGGAGTTCAGAAGTGAAACCATCTTTCTTTTGTTCAGTGCAGTCACGTGTCTGCAGGTTTCCATATGTGTCCAGAGATGCTGTCACCACTGAGTGCCTCATAAAACCCCAAGATCCCTGGCCAGAATCCTCCTTTGGATTTCTTGGCCTGATGAACAGCTGTACCTCATTGCAGTTTGCAGGCAAACTGGTGCTCAGCCTGGAACTGAAACTGCTGGCTTAGATATTCGGAGTTACAAATCACTGAGCTTGCTAAGCCCGAGCTCTCTTTCTGTATTTCCTGCTTGCCTCTCTTACGAATGTCTGTGCAACCCTTGCAATTAGTTACCCTCCTGCTTCTGGCTCCTAGTTATTAAATATTTTACACTTGGTACATTGCCATTCTTCTCAGGATCTCAAAGCACTTGGAGACCTTAATTCACAACAGGTACTTAGGGCATCTACTTTAGAAGCAGCTCAGCTAGGGGGCAATAGGCTAGCTCACCCAAGGTAAGAGGCATGTCTGTATCCAGCCAAGGATAGTCTTGCAAGTGTCCAGGCTCCAATTTCTATTGTATTCCCTGTTTTTGTAATCATGTATACAACAAATGTATTGTAACTTTAAAAAAAATAATAATTAAAAAGGGAGAATACAGTCAATGAGCTGTTGTTAAGTTCCCAGTGTTCACTGTCCAGTGCCACAAGGCAAAAAAAAAAGTAAGTGGAGTTTCTGTAGGTATGTTAAATCAAGTTAAGAATATATATAAGAACAAGATACCCTGCTCCCTCAAAGCTGTCTCTACAAGAGCTACATTTTTGGAAACTACCAGTTTTTAAGACAGAGCAAACAAAACAGTAGTAATTTTCAGCTGAGGTCCTTCATCAATCTGGAATTATTCTAACTGTATCAACTCCTTGGTTGCTATAAATCAGTTTTTACTCCTGCTCTGTAGCTGTGCTCAAAATGAGCAAGACTAGTTGTAAATGTTCTTTTTTTTTTTTTAATTTCAGACTTGGGACTCAGCAGGCTCTTGACACTGCACTATTTATAAAAGAGTAATTGTGGTTAGATTTCATAATATGAGAGCTGGTGTTGGGAGGGGAACCAAAGCAAGGTACGTGTGTGTGGTGCTCCCTGGGTATCACAACAACGTCTGGTTCCAGCTGCTCTTTCAAATACATTGGCCACTCTGCTGTGGATGGAAAAAAAACCCCAAAATGTGCTCCAGTCTGGATTTGGCCCTGGTGTTTCTTTCAGGAACTCAGCTGGCCTTGCACATGTCATGAGGGTGGAGACGTACAGCTTTTGCTGGGCTCTCCAAAAAGCTGTGGCAGGTTGTGTTTGTGGATTTTGAAAAGCCACGGTTGTTGTACCAAAGCAGCTGGGCCCTGCACACAGAATTTTCTATCTTATGGCCAGAGCTGGTCTGTTCAGAGCTCAGTGGGTGAATCACTTGGTGCCTGGGCAGGGGAGGGACTCAGAGTATTGAACTGGAGTCACCCAAGATGGGTGATCCTACTTGGAGGGTGGTAACAGGGAGAAGCAGAAAGTCAGGCTCTGGTGTCACATCACCTCTTGAAAGAACTGCCCTGTTTCTCTCCTGAACCTAAAGATTTCTATATCCTTTGGGATATCTGATATGGAGGTTTCTATGTGACAGGGCTAGGCAACATAATCCTAAAGGCAGACCTGTGCATTATCCTGGCTGTGCCCGCTGTGAGTTGTCTTGAGAAGGGTTTTCCCATCTGCTCCGTGTTTACTTGCACATGGAATGATGTTGGCCCAGAGAGGAAAGTTGTGGGTGTTTCAAAATAGCATGACATCAAATTCTAGTTTTCTGAAAGACAGGTAGAGAGCAGAGAAGGGGCAGCTGTGTCATCTTCGAAGCAATAACGTGCGTGCAAGCTGGTGTGTTTATACTTATGCAAGGAGCTATTCCCTGAGGTGCCTGCCTTGTCTGACTGTATGTCTAATATAATTCCCTGCGGGCTGACCTCTGCTTTCAGCACAGAACGCTGGGGGATTACTGCTCTAGCTGAAATATTCCATGCATCCAAGTGTCCCTCTCGCACAGAAATTGGCTAAGCATGTGCTCGCTGTGGGAACGTTCCCAACTCTTTCAATTGTTAAAAAGATATATTGCTTCCCTCATCCTTAGATCATCCTTTGGCCCACATAGCACTGTTATTACTTGACTTTCTAAATTTAGCAATATTAGGCACCTCGAAAAATTAATTTAGTGCCCTACAAAGCTGCCACTCAAAAGGAGAAAAAAAATATTTTTCTCTCCTTCATAATAGTTTCTGTTCGAAGCGCTTTCATTTGATGAAAAATGTTTTCTTTGAAACCATTAAAAGGAATGGAGAAGTATGCCAGACAGCCTCACTAAAACAAGTTGGCACAGAAGAGGACATGAAGAGAGAGAAGTGGGGGGATAGAACCCAAATGTGTGGAGCCACTACTACTGCTGGGCTGAGAAACAGCACCACTCCACACCAAGAAACTAACTGGACCTTGACAAAGGACACAGAAAATTGGCAGCATTTTAGGTCTTAATGCAGAGTTGGTGCTTTATTGATGGCTGGCTGAAAGCTGAGCATTGATGTAGAGCTGATATATGAGACCCTTTTCAGGCCTACTTTTAAATTTAAAATAACATAGCATTAAATCTAAAACCAAGTCTGAAACACAGTGGGAATAGGATATAGGTATTTAAGGTGCCATCTTCTCCTTTGTAACTAGCAGGTGGTGTGATCAGTGAGATCCTTTTAATCCGTGCATATGAAAACAAACTTCATGCCTTTCTGGCTAATGGGTATTGCTCATGTGAGGTGCAATGACATTACTTCGTGGGCTCCCACCTCTGTTCTTTGATTTATGCATTTACAGCACAATATTCCCACATGATAAATACAGGGTTGTGGGCTGTTTTTTTCTACTTTGGTGCCCACCTGTGTTGTGTCTGCTAGACTCTTGGAATGCCCTGGAAACCTTCTGCCATGCAAAGTCTGGGAGGATAAACATGAATCACTTCCTCTCTGCTGCTTTCCTGGTACTTGTTGTGAGTCCCTAGGCACTAGCTTTGAGACCTTCCTGGAAGACATTGTTATTTCTGCATTAGTTTTGGTCTGGCTGTACTCTGTGTCCTGGGAGACTGCCTGAGACCTTTTTCTTAATCTGCTGGTTAACCACAGGGTGCATGAGTTGGAAGGTGCCAGGGCTCCCATTTGAAGCACATGCCATGCTCTGCTTCTGCCTGAAATCTTGGGCACTGAGGGTAGAGGATCTGCGTGTCCTGGCTGCACTTTTCCCTGAGTTTTGGGTGAATGGTGCCTGTTGGCAGGTCTGTCCTCTGAATAGCATGGATGTAACAGGGTCATACCCTCAGGCTTGGGAACTGATGTGTGTTGGGAACACATCCCTGTGCCAGAGAAATTCTTTTCTCCTGGAAAGGTAACCCCTTTTTCTGAACATGTACTTTTTTCCCCCCCTCTGATTAGCCCTCAGCCCTTTCAACAATGCTTCTGGGGGTCTTTCCTTGCCTTTGGACCTGCACTTACTCGGGAAACAATTTAAAATGAGAAGCAGCATATCTGGCACCTGCTCTCTCCCACTTTGACACCTGCAGTGTACCTGCAGCAGCCAAGGGGCTGTGTTCACTCAGTCAGGCTGTGCTGGGGGAGGACCAGCTCTTCCTGAGTGGCTGTCCACGTGCATCTCATGGTCTTGTCCCAGTGGTAATATTCCAGGGAAACCTGCAGCTACCCTCTTCCCACCTAGTTCTTGGGGTTTTACTTGGCTTCCTTAATGTTTGCAGTCATGAGTCGAGTCTTCAACTCACACCATTTCAATTTGCTGTGTGGCCTGCATTCTCCTCTTGCTTGTCCCAGGTGTGCTAACTAGGGCTTCACTTTTAACTTGAAAAATAACATGACTTCTACAGTGCTTTCCATCTTTGAGGGTCCAAGCATATCAGGAGAGAAGGTAATGTTTAGGTAGCACACTGAGCATGTGAAGTGGTAGAAATAACTACTAAGTAGGGCTACAGTGCTTAGCTATGGTTAGATAATTAGCTTACAGGTGATGCCTTAGAAGAGTCTAGGGATGAGTGCAGGAGTTTAGGAGTGCCCTGAGATGCTGGAGTTAAAAGTGGCTCTCAGACTTCCCTGTGGACATGCAAATGGTTAATTCCTAATTGCCAGCAGATGGCTCCCAAGAGCATTGTCTATGGATATTTTCCCAGTGCACACGAGGCAGGATTTTGGCACACTGATAATCTCCTGTGCTCCATGATGTACCAGCTGAAGTTTGCACAGCATCAGGGCATGAGTTTCCAGGCTCGTGGCATCGTCCTGTGGCCACGAGGCAACAGAGATGCTGCATGCTGAATGGCAAGAAGTCTGATTTCCCAGTGGTGTGGAAGAGTGGCAATAGGTAGAGCCCCTGAAACAACAGTTGTTTTGTGGAATGACTCATCTGGTTATGCATCAGTAGTGCTGGAGGTGATCAGAGTGGGTGCAAACTCTTCAGAGTCTTTCTGTGCTGGCTAACAGAACCTGACTGCTTGTTATATTTGTTGAATGCCTCCAAGAATAAGGCCCCTGGTTTTGATTCCAGAAATAGAGATGATAAATTATTGTTATAACTGCCTCCTTTTCATAATTATCTCCAAATGGATTTTTTTTTTTCACAGAGATGCTAATTAAGTTTAACATTAATTCTAAGTGTGCAGGGTCCTTTTACCAGCAGAAGAGCCTTCTGGTAATTTCTGCTGTGTTGTGGCCTGATTCCAGTCCATTTGCTGAGACCTTTACTCCTTAGGGCTACTATTCTGTTTGACACCCTCATTAAATATCCTGAGAACTCTGTAGTTCTCCAGGATTGGAAATTCTTAATAAGATTTGTATTTTTGAAGGCAAACACAGTTCCCTGGGAATGCTGGGGAGATATTCCCTTTTGGCATTAGGGGAATTCTCCATCAACTGAAGTCAATCAGGAATACTGTCAGAAGAGTTTTTACTTGTGCATGGGAAATTATTAAGAGAGCAGAGCTGTGCTGGGATTCATGAACTGGATAGCAGTTTTCTCAAGGGTGGCTCTCTTTCAGTCTGGCTCTTGTGTCCAAAACTGCTGAAGAGATGCCAGCTCAGAGTGTAGGACTGCTTGGTCAGATGGATCAGAGGCAACAAGAGAAGGAGTTGAGGCTGAAGCACAGACAGTTTAAGGGAAGGGTGCTGTGGCTGCCGGGTCTGTAGAGGAAGATTTTCCTATTCGTTCTGAAAATGATGGGCAGATTGGCATAGACAAACTGCTCAGGGCAGTTTTAGTTCTGAGACTGTGCAGTGCTTGGAACAGAAGGGTCTTTGTCTTTGCCTGCGGTTCCTGAACTTTATTATAATATGTTGTACAACTGAAAATAGTATAGAGAAGAGGAAGGGACCCAGAAGCAAGCTGTTCTTGAGGAGAACCCTAGGCACTTGTTACACTTCTCCCTCAGAGGCTCCTCTGGCCTTCCAAGGGAGTAATTTCTTCACTTCTGATTTGTACTTGGAGGGCATATTTACCTCTTTTTGTTCTTATGTATGCATTTGTACATCCACATACCTTGGGTGTTTAATACAGACAGTGCAGCCAGAGTGAAGAGGCATTATTTCCTATTACAATGCAAGTAGCTGGGTAAATAAAAGGTATTACTTGCCTTTGTTCGGTGGTGAGTAATGGCTGGAAATCTGACCAGTTTGTGTCATGGTTTAATGAGTTTTTTGGGTAATGTATTAGCCTTCAGTAGAAGTTTGGTGCTGCCGACTTACAGAACTGCAGTTCAACATATGCTTTAGGTACATTATTTCTGAAGTAAACCAGCCACCTGAGGGCAATTGTCTTGTGTGCACTGTCTTTTTACATAAGGGCTTTTTAACCACAGTGAGGGTAGTGAAACTGAAGATGGGACTTGAAGAGGAATAATAAGCTCTAGGTGAACCAGCACCTCTGTAGTCTTCCTCAAACAGATTTACTTGTTTGTAGTATGTCTGAACAGCCTTTTGGTGGTTGTAGCACTTCCTTTTGGCAAGTAGTCTGGTCCCAAGGTGTGAAACAGCCCCAAGACTTCCTGCCAGCTTCTGTCACTGCCACACGTGGTGGAGTGCAGACCATGAATGCTGCTGTTTTGGGATCCACAGGCAGGCTGAGAAAATCACTGTCCAGCAATTCAGCTCTTTCTTTTTGTTCTGATGCATGTTCCTTCAGGAAATACAGGGTCAAGGGGGCTGGCTGGATTGCTCTGAGTGCTTTGCAGTCAACTTTATTGTTTCGTTCTAAAGTTTGATGGTGGCACTGCCTGTCAGAAAAGAGCCCTGCTCCTCAAACTGTGTTAAAGTGGTGGGGGCAGGACTGAAGTTCTTACTGTAATCCTCAAATGAAATGCCTGCACTAGAGCATGGTGTGTGAGAACTCAGCCAGTTCTGCGCTGAAACCCTGCCTGTTTGGTGGCAGTGTCACACAGCAGCTGAAAACATTGCCATAACTGGCCAAAGCTGTTTGGAAAAAAACAAATAGAATAAGTTGGCAGGAGGAAGGGGACATTTCTTGGGGTTTTGTGTGTGTGTGGTTTACTTTGGTTGGTTTTACATGGAACAACAACATTGATACCTCTGCTCATGTAAATAAATAACCTCACCCCTTGCTATACTTACTGGATATCAAACTATTAGTTGAACATCTAATCCCAAAGATCTGACCTCCAGTGGCTGGGGTTTACAAGAATAAATAAGTTCTGTGGCCCTCTTGGAGACTCGTGTATAAGTTGGTTTAGTCTGTGGTCGTTGTGGCTTGTTGGTTTAGTAAGTGCATTTATGTACCTACGTTTTGTTCAGCTCTTTTAGCTCTGTTGTAAGCTGCTTTTAAAATTCTTCCTTACAGATATGGAGATGGCACATAAAAAATGAATATTTCAATTATTTATCTGCCATGAAGACAAGCTGTAAATGTTACTTATTTCTGACTTTACATATCTGAAATCAACTCTAAACAAAAATAGAACAAGTCTAGATCTTTGAGAAACTGTCTTGATGAATAGCTCAATACAATCATAAACCCATCAGACTTGATGTACTGCTCTGTTATGTATATCTTGTAGTTGCTATAGTGAAAAGGTTATGGATGATTGCTAGCTCTTGCAGATCACTGGATTAATAACTTACATCCAAGTCTGCCTTAAAAGTTGAGATCTAAGAATATAAAAATACAGTTCAGCCATATATTCATTACCATATATGATTTTGATGCATTATTGACACCTCAAGACTATTAAGTAGAAGTCAGTGCTAATGTGACCAAGGTGATAACTTCAAACCTAGTAGTGGTGTTCTTGTTAAGTTAAAGAATAAATGCCTAATTTTTAGGGTTTTTTTAAATTTGATTGAACTGTTTTGATTAAACTCTTGCATAGGAATAGATACGTACATATAAAGGAAACTCCGGACCTAATGTGGGTCTCAAAATGACAATTCCTGATGCTTTGTGTTTCTGCAAGCCTGGGGTTTGTTGTCAGAGGAAATTTTTGCAGGAGAAGGCACCACCCAGTGCAGGGCTGGGCCAAGGATAGATCTGGAGAGCAGGCAGTGAGCTGGGACAAGTTACCCTTCATTTGGGATGCAGGGATTTCTGGAAATGACCCTGAGTGGGGAGGAGTAACCTGCCAGTCTAAGCACGTGTGCACAACTCCCAGAGGAGAGGGTAGCAGTGACAGGAGACCTTGTTAGAGGAAAATCAGCATAAGCCTTCCCCACACAGCACTGCTGCAAGTTAGCAGTGGCACATTAATCATGCTGGACTTGGTTACAGTCATTATTTTTTTAGAGTAGTTATTGTCCCTCATCTGTGTTTGGATGGGTATCCCCATTAGGTGAAGAGATGAACTAAACCAAAAATAGCTTACAAAACTCACAGTTCTGATGCTATGGCTTTTGTAATTTGTGAAATGCAATAATCTTTGAAGATTACTGGGAGAAGGCTGAACTGTGGCTGCTAGGCATTTTTAAATTCATGGACCTGCGTTATTTTAGCAGAAATTATGTCTGTAATGCAGGAATAAAAAAACTAAGTTATCATAATTACCCTGATTGACCTTAGGATGGAAAAGATCTTCCTAAATCTGATTCTCATTCATTAATACCAACTCACTAAGCAGCACAAATATGATCTGGATCAAGTGTCAAATTAAGCAGAACACAGTGTGGAATTTATGTTGGGATTGTGCCAGCTGTGAGAGGAAAGACAATACTTAATCTGGCATAAAGTATGCTAGAAATGAGATATCCCTTGGGTTTTTTTTTTCTTCATTTAAAACACGTTTGTGTGGAATGAGTTTGCCATAGCTCAGCACTTTGTTTATGGATTTGATCCAGCACAGATTGCCTTAAACACAAATGCTCTGCTATATGGAAGAGTGGCCTTGGTCAGAAGCTCTGATCAAGTCTTGTTAGTCACGGCAATTGAAGCTTGTGGGAAGAGCTGTTTTCTCTTCACTTTTCAGAGGGATTTTCAGCTTCCCTGGCCAGTTCTGGACATGCAGGAGGTCAGAGGAGTTGTGAGCAGGGTTGAACCACTTGTATTCTCAAACCAGGTTTCTCCAGGTGACAGTGGCAGGTTCCACTCTCTGCCCAAGGTGGTTGGGAAGGCATTGCCTCTGGATTATTTTGCTTACAGCAGTAGTACTAGCCTGTGGTCTTGCAGGAGCCGTATATACAGTTGGGTTGTCCCTCCCTCAAATGTGGTTTTTACTTTGAGACTTTGTAGCCAGGCTTAATAAATTAAATTAAACTCCTGCCTTGCAAACTTAGAACTGGAGATCAGGGAGTGCTGGAAAAGAGCTAAATGATTTTACAAGTACTTGGCATCATCATGTGCTCTGAGCTTCTGTGTGAGTATAAGACTGAAAGGCATTGCTCTGTAGTGCTGGCCTCATCCTCACGAGTTGTGCCTCTGGAGAAGACCCTGGACTGCTCTTGCTGCTTGTACAGAAAACATGGAATTGTGCTGCCACGCCTGCCCCTTCCCTTGCCATGGCAAGCTTGTCACTTAGGGACAAAAGTCCTCTCAAATCAAGATTCTCTTGAGAATGTGGATTGCACACCCTTATGGATTTGTGCTGTGCTTGCCATGCCCCGATTTCTGAAGGTTTCCCTGATGATACAGAAGAATGTATTATTTTTGATATGACACAGGCCTGGATCAGCTTTTTCAAGGCAAAAGCACTATGAAAACAAGCTGCTCCTGTTTTGCTGTGAGGTAAATTTACAAAGCAGGTGTGAGGTGTTGAATTTGCTTTATTTTAGGGTGAAAATCAAAGCACCTCCTTACCAGTGTTTGATAAGGGGGATGGCTTCTGCATCCTAATCTCTGCAAGGTTAAAACTGCTGCTCTTCTTAGCTGTGAAGGAAAACTGTGCAACTAGTGATAGAAAGACATTTTATGTTGGTTTCGTTTCTCAAAAAGCTTGTCCTTTTCCAAATTGCACAAATACACACATTGCTGAAGTTCAGTTTCCAAAGTAGGCTCTTGCCTTAGATTTGGAGGAATGAGGTTTGGCTCAGAGCAGGGAGAAGCAGCAACTATATGTTGTTTCTATGGGAAGTATTTATAGCTGTTTATGAACGCAGCAGCATTCCAATAGCTTTAAAAAAGGCATTCTGAACAGGGTATACGATGTATCTCCTTATTTGAACTAGCTTTGGAAAAAATCTACTGCCCTACTCCTTTTTTTAGCTTGCTTTCCTCAGGAAACATGGTTTAAAAGATCATGTCATGTTCTTGTCTGCACACGTGTCTCCTCTTACTCTCAAGTCCTCAGTGCTTTCCCTGTTTTTAACCAAATTTGACAGAAGTTCTAAAGGTAATTAGTTCCTATAGAGACTGCAAAACTGCAGGACTCGTGAAAGTAAGTAGAGGAGATATATTGTTGATGTCCACACTGACATAAAGGCAGCAGCATAAATGGATCACTGGGCAGTGCAGATCAGCAGAGTGATGTTATAAATGTCCTAAAAGTGGAGGAAAATCTGTGCCTGGAGCATGCACAATATTAGACATAGCAAGTCTGTGGAATCCTGATTGATAGGAAACCAACCAGTTTTCATTAGTTTTGCTTCTCAAGGAGCTGCTGAGAGTTAGTAGTGTAAAAATATGCCAACAGATCCCATAACCATCTATTCAGCAAATTAATGTTTTTATGTCTGCATTGCTCTGGAAAAATTAGCATTGTATTTAAAATATATTTATATCTTTAGCTCATGTTTTCTGATGAAGTCTCTTATGTTTGTCCTCAAAAGAGCTATATAGCTCCCTATGAAGACACAATATATATGACTTTCCAGACTAATTGCACCCTAAATAAAGTCAGTTTAGCTAAAAAACCAGACAACTTTTATGAAAAATATAATTTATTTTTCCTCTGGAAAAGCAGTATAATGAAAAAAAAGCCTGAATTGGTTTTAATAATCTCAGTACAATTCCATATAGAGCAGAGAGAGATACATACAGACCTTCATAGCAGGTTTTCATGACCCAGTGGGTAACTTCTTCCCTTCCCTGGGAAGAATCATCTGCAACTCTTCTAATAAAACTGAGTGTCACATCCAAGCAGTAGATCCAAGAAGCCAGGCTTTGGAATAGTCATCAGACACCCTGAGACCAGGGATAAGATGAGAGGCTGTGTGGCAGACAATGCAGTCTCTGCTTCCCTCATGTGATTTGGCATAGCCAAAGAAACATCAGAGGAGGATTGTTCTCCCAGTCTTGCTCTCAGTGCTGTAACTGAAATTATAGTTACACACTGCTAATCTGGGCAATGTGGAGTTTAATCACTTCTTGCTGCCTGACCAAGGAATCCAAAAAGACGCGTTTTGCTACCATTTAAGATAGACTGGGACACCAAAGAGTTTCTCAGAGTTTCTCATTTTAAAACCAGAAAGGTCAAAACTTGTTCCAGAAAGTGAAATATTGCAGTTTTCAAACCTACTTCCAACTGAACTCCCCAGCCCCTTCTATTCTCATTTCCTAAAATTTCTTTCATATGGAAGTGTTTTCCTTCTTTGCATACAGAAAGGCATCCCAGTTTCATCTTGCTGGGTGCTGACACTGCGTTCCTGTCTGTCTGCTGAGTTATTGTCTGGATTAATATTCATTAATTAAGTTGGCTCAATGAGGCTGTGCTTGGTAAACAGCTTCTTGAGGACATTACATGTTTTCCTGTGAGTGGGGTTTAGCATCCAGAAGATTAAAATGTTAGACTATGGGTATAATCCAAATCCAACAAATGCTAACCTTTCTCAGGGTGTTTTACAGGATGGAAAGAGGGGAAGGGAAGTGAAGCAGCTGTGGAATTGCTGTCATATCTAAAGCAGAGGCTGCTCTGTTGTGTTGAATGGTTGGTGTAGACAAGCCCAGGGTATGTGGTGCTGCTCAGCTAAAGGGACCCATACTGAACCAACCTTTTTGTGCTACAACTCAAACTTCAAGATGTGTTTCTTAATGCTATTCATCTTCATTTGCATAAGCAGTTTTTCTGAATATGATTCAGACATCGAGATGCATCTGAACCAGGCTTCTTTCCTGCCTGCAAAGGTAAATCCCTCTGGTGAACTGAGCATTATAAATTTAAATCCAGGATGTGGGCTTGGTTGGTGCACTGTGCTTAGGAACACACAGGTACAAAGAGATTGGGAAGAGAAACCTGCTTTGAATCTCTCTGTGTTCCTGTACCCAAAGGAACACAGGGTACATCTCCTTGCTTTAAAGGAGATTACAAATGTTTTAAGATTATCTTAAGGTAATATCACAGAATAGGCTGAGCTGGAAGGGACCCACAAGGATTCTCAAGTCCAGCTCTTAGCCCTGAAGAGGCCCATCCACAAGAGTGTAAAGCAAGCCTCAGTTATAAGCGTAGCTGTACTTTTAAGTCTTCTTTTAAGGTGTTTGGAAGTAATAGCAGTGGTTAAAAATAGCAGTACCTTTAAAATTACTTTTATTTTATTCTTTTCCAAATGTATCTGTTTAAAGACAGTTACTGCTGGAATATTGCAACTAAACTCTTGCAAAAGTTAATACCTCACTCCACATTTGAAATTTGGTGTATACTGCTTGATCCCATGCCAGCTAGTCCCCTTCCAAATAACAGCAGTCATAATTCTGTAAAATTCACTGGAAATTAAGCAAGCTTTTCAAGTTGTGCTCAAGGATTCTGGATTGCCATTAGTTGTGTGTTTGACTCCTCAAGTGTATTAAAAGCACAACTATATATAGAACAAACCTTTTGTCAATAGCTGGCCTGGGGAAATGGGTTACTGTAAGAAAAAGGATCTTCTGAACAGGCCACCTCACCATTCTTTCATGCACAAGCTGTGAGTATGAAAGGGTAGATATCAAGAAAGCTCCCTGCTTGCCCTAAAGAAGGAAGGGCAAAAGCTAACTACTGACAGTCTTCATTTGCATACAGAATGCATACAGTATTATTTATATTCAGGTTGCATATGCAGCAGCATCATCTTTGTGCTTTGTTCCGTGGAGTCATGCATGTTTTGTTGTGTAACCTTTCTTTGTGTTCTGATTTGAGGTAGAAACAGTGACTTCTTTCATTTAAACCTGGAAAGAGCACAGGCTGGTCTGACTTAACAGCTTGTGTGTTTGGGTTAGTTTGGGTTTAAGACAGCAAGATAAGACAGGGAGGGTGAGTGTTTCTGCTGGTCAGGAGCCCTTGTGCTGGCGAGACAGCTCCTGGGGCGTGCAGGCTCCGAGTCCCAACACCTGCAACTGGGCAAAGCTGCTTGGGGGAATTAGCCTGTGTATGTTTTTCACTGGACTTGGTTTCACTGCATGTTTTCCCATAGTTTCTGAAATTGCTTCACTGGTTTGGTACCAGTGATTTTCTGTGAAAAGAAGAAACCTTGTTCCATAGCTCTGGACAGCCATCATGCTGCTTAAATGACAGAGTGGTATCTTATATGTTGTTATTTACTCTTCCCTAAATAATTTTTGTTTACTTCAGTTCAAAAACACTTCCATGTTTTCAATACTTCTTGTGAACTTAATGAAGAAGAGTATATGGAAAAAATAGCAGGGAAGTCTCACATTTGCTTGCTTTAAACTTGGAAGTGAGTAATGTTTCAGGTGTAACTTGGCAGATGGAAGCTATTTGAAAGGGGACTTACTTAATTCACCCACTTAAGAGACCAAAGGATTTCCTGGGTAGAACTATGGTGTGGTTAATGCTGTTGATGTCAACAGTATGCCTGATAGGTATTACAAAGCCTAGTATAAATGTCCAATCTAAGCTTTCCTTAAAGAAGGGGTAAATTTAATCTGCATTTTATGTTAACAGTTAAATCCCTTAGGTAATTGTGAGATCAATTTCTGATTTTTTTTTTAATGTCCTTTTTATTAGTAGCAAAAGACTGAACATTTAATTTATTTCTTGATCAAGCTGAAGTAAATGGAAAGACATAAACAGAGTAAAAGTATCTCCAGAGAGTTACGATGTTCTGAGAAGACCAGTGCCAGCTGGGAAATAGCAGCAGGAACCTAAGCTACAGCTAGTTTTGCTGAAACTAATGTTCTGGTACCCTTTAAAAAAACAAACAAAAAACCACACACACACACACACACACACACACACACACACACACACACACAAAGAAAAAAGGAAACAAAGTAACCTCCATTTATGAGCTCATCAGGACAGGAACTTGTTAGCCATGTGTTAATCTCTTTCAGAAGCAGTGTTTACATAGCTAAGATGCTTCCTTGTTTAGGCCATCAATGCTAAGGAGCCTTTTGCAGCTACAGTTTGGGATGTAACAACTCTTCACTGTTTGTGCTTGAAGTGGCTAAAGCTGTTTGGCTTTTGTGGGCAGATCCATTAACCCACACACTGTTCTGCCAAAGTAACAATGACAGAAACTAGAACTTTCCTCTGACAATGAAATCCTTTTGTCCAATGCAAGCAAAACAAACCCTTTTATAGATAAATTGAATGTAACCGAGGTTGTGAATATTCTGTACAGTAGTGCATACACTTGGTCATAAACCCTAGAGAGAATTAACAAACATCAAATAACATTCTGCTTACAACCCATTTTTCTGATTTTCAGAAAGCCAAACCTCAGTTCAGTTAGACTGTCAGGATAAGAGTCTATCTGCATGATCTCATCTTCTCGACATAATACGGAGGAAAAACTGAAGTAATGGTGAGGGTGGGGACATGTATCCACTGGGATTCTTTTGGGAATAAAACAGTTGTTACTTTTTGCCTTTTGAACTGAGTTTCAGAAATGAGCACTGATCTTCAGTAATAGTGAGAGTGCCTGCATAGAGTAAGCATTGTAAGGTAACTGAGTCCGTGGCTGAAGCAGATGGGCTCTCATAATAACACGGGCTGAGACAATGTGGGAATTGAGGGTATCACTGCTTTTTCAGGCCTGGAAAGAAGGAGAGCACTCTTCCTTTGCTTCTGCAGAAGAGGGACCATTGTGTTCTCTATCATGTCCCTCTCAGGCTCCACTTGAACTTCCCAAAGGACTGTTTGGCAGTGCAGAAGCTTTGGTTTATTTAATACAGAAGGACCTTTCTTTTCCCTCACCAGTAATGTTTTGATCTTAGCTGGGATTGAGAAGTGCTTCATTCATTATGATTGCTTGGCAGTGACATAAAGGCATCCAGTGTTTAACAAGCCTTCTGAATGTACATTGCTTGGAAAGAAAGCTGAGCTTCTTCACATATAAACATCTGCCTTAGTCCTGTGATGCCTGGACAGCTGGAAAACATGCAGTATACTGCAAGTGTGCTCAGACTTCCTCCCTTAATATGTACCTCTTCACAAAACCAAAACTGTACCACTCATGGAGGGTGGGATTGCTTTCTTTGACTGTATCATTGAAGGGCTCTGCTGTGTGTTTTCTAGAAGCCTGGGTCCAGTACTAGGTTTTGTTCTTTTGTTTTTGATGATGTCAGGTGTTGCAAACAGCACTGAGAAGGGTAAGGAAGGTGTCTGCTGTGGCTCCTAGCTTGGCAGCTAAGCTCTGTGGAGCAGGCTGTTCTTGGTGGGTCCATAAGGCATTTTTAGTCTATCTGGGTCACTGTCTAAAGTAGATCAGCTTATGGTCTGAGCAGGAATATAAAACCATGATCAAGTGTGTGTGCATGTTTTGTTTTCACGTGCAGAAAGGCAGGTCTATCCAGTGGTACTGTTTGCCTTTGCCAGTGCAGGCAGTGGGATGTCACTTTGTGCACGGTGCTGCGGTCACTTTGCAGTCATCTGTAGGAAGAGAGATTAAACAGCCCCAGTATCATTAGTGTGATTCCGTTTCGGGAAACCTTTGTTTGTCCTTGTTCAGGGCTTGTTGGAGGTTAAAAGACATTGTCTCAGCAAGGGACATTAGGTAGCTGTGTTGCCTGATGAGAAGCTGCAGTTGTTCATTTTTGCTGAGTGGTGCATCCTGTCAACATATGTGGCCCTTTCTTCCTGTTCTACTGATGCTGGCAGCTCTCAAATGTCCTAAACATCAGGGACTTTGTTTGAGCCTAGTACCTTGATGTGATTACAAAAGAGAGAGTATTATGAATGCTCTCCCTTCACTTATGATCACATATGTGTCAGACTAGCCATTTGAGATTTAAAAATGGGGGAAAATACTTAATTTGTCACACTTCTCCCAAGGCTGCATTTAATGTGAGTAGAATTGCAGATCTGTCTCAAGAGGGTGAATCTGATGCAGCATCTTCTCCAAGAGAATCATGTGGAATTACCTGGGGGCTGCCTATACAGGTACCTGCATGAAGCACTGCTGTCTGCTTGCTGGCAAGGGCACGTTCTTCTGAGGTGTGGTGCTCCACCCTGCAATGTGCCTGATCCACAGGGGATGCTTTAGGAATCCTGCTCCTCAAATAAATGGCTTGGGATTCATTTCTAGAGCATGAGGGCAGTTGTGAGCGCCTGATGCAGAGGATACTGCCAAAAAAGGACTTGGGTACCATGGGTGCTTTGGGTTTTTGGCTAAATCTTCTCTGCTATTTTGCAGCTTCTTAAGCCATACTAACACCCACTTTGAAGAATACTCCCAAGTTTTGCTCTTCCTGCTCTTTCTTGGTGTGACATTTTATTTTGGAAGGATTTCGGATTAGGTGGCATTTCCTTACAAGTTCTGAAATAGTAGGTCTTGCCTTGGAAGGAATGATGTTAGGATGTTTGACAGAAATCGGTACCTCTAATGACCTTTGATTAAAGCCTGCAGCTGTATGATAATACAAAGACAACTTTGAAGACAGATTCAGAAGCCAAGAATTTAGAAACCATTTTCAACATTTCAGCCTCCACAGATTACTAAATAAAGGATTTCAACAACTGAGGCAATGTTTTTGTTTGTAAAAGTGGGCGCTTAGTACAGTCGGATGATGAATTAAGGACAGCCGGAATACATCAGAATATACTTTCCCACACATCCAGTATGCTTGAGCATTAATACGTTTTCATCCCTTTGTAATTATTTTCTCTTTGCAGCTATTTCCAGATTGTTACCATCTGTAACTGTGACACTTTTACAGGAAAATTAATTTAGTCAATGCAGTTTCTGTGATTTTTATTATTGTTGTCGTCGTTTCAAATCCAGAACCTTCTAACTTGGCTTGAGTTCTTCAAACCTCTTATATTGTGCAAGCAATAACCAGCTTATTTTTTTGGTCAGAAACCTGCATTTTTGTTTGTTTGCTCTTATAACTTTAGAGAGACTCCCTAACAGACAATGGTCAAGTCCTCTGGTGGCATTTCAATAAACAGATGAGCAGTTTTGCAGATGAAAGGCACTGGGCACTAAGGAGGCAGACATTTATTTAATAACTGGTTTTGAAAGTTGTGCCTGGACAATGGGAGAAGTAGCTGTGTTGTAAACATGTATTGTATGCCTGGGACAGGCTTTGGGGCTGGCTAAATTGAATTCTTTCGAGACAAAGGTAGATTGAGAAACTGTGTCCTTTGAAAATCCCGTCATGTAGTGGCAGTTCCCTCCTTGTGAGATGGTGAAGTTTGTTAGTCCCATTGAATTCAAGGGAATTGAAGTCCTATAGCACATTCAGAAGCTCTTGGTAGAAATTATTGTGGGTTTAACTAGACAAGCAGAAAGTACAGGAGTTTATTTTTTTTAGAACAACACAATATGCACCATTTGAAATAGGTACACCTCCACTGAACTTTTCTATGCTGTGTTTCATTAAAAACCAGACTCCAAACAATTTTTGAATAATTTTCAACTTTTGCAAATGCCAATTTACAGAAAACAGTGGGGGGTTATATTCTTTTTTAGTGATGGTGAAGAAAAGACTGCTTCTGGTGAAATAAAAATGTCAGTGATTTTTTTTTTTTAAATTGCTTCAAAATGATGTGGGCATTTAAAATAAAATAATGGGAAACGTTTCTTCTGAAAGATGAAAAAGAATTAGTGACAATTTTCCATTAATGCTGTTTCAGTGACAAAAATGTTGTGGGGGACCATTCTAGTGATAAATCTGTGCTGTGGATGTGGGAGGGGAAAACAACCCCTGTGACACAGAGTTGAATCGTGTGATTGCTTTGCTTGCATAATAACTTTGCAGAAATATGTTTGTATATCTGAGCTACATGGATTTAGCTGCCTGTTGTCCAGTAGTTTTCCAAGGTTGTCTAAACCATTATTCTGACTGGGTAGCTCATGTGCAAGCTCTGAACCCCAGACTTCTGTCAACTTCCAGGTTTGGCCTGGACCAAGATGCTTGTGGATTTACAGGCCCCCATGAGAGCTTTCCTGTATGGCCTGGCATGTGTTGGAGGAGGTAAAATGGGTTGACCCTTATTCCAGAAGTCAGGTATGAGCACCAGAAGGTTTTCAGCCTCTGAAATCAGCAGTCTCATGGGTAAAGCAAAGCAAGATGTTCTCTTACATAAAGATATGTCATAGCAGATGCCATCTGCTACGATAGGTGATGTATTTTATGTATTGTCTATGATGTACTGTCCTACTGAGCAGCCTTTCTGGTGGCAGTCTGTGTTATTTTTCACTCTGTGGTGATATTCAAAGTAGTGGTTTCAGTGGCAAATGAACATAAAATGTGTATGTTCTGTTCAAATATTGCATTTGTAGTGATTGCACATATGAATGTAAAACAGAAGAACAATTAGTGATTTACAGAGGAAACCTTACAATGTTCTCAGTAGCTTCTGCAATGAAACAACTGCTGTAGGTTAAAACAATTGCTAAAGAGATGAGTGTACAGATGTCACTTTGCCAAAATAAAGAGGGAAGAAGAGCTCTAGGAGGTATTTTAGTTGGAAATGGGGGAAAGATGAGGGGGTACCTCTTCAGCTGCCATGAAGGGGCATATGTCTGGCAAAATGTGTACCTGTAAAAGTTAGTGAAAATTGTTTACTTGTTGATTTCAGTGGGAAGATCCTCCCCAAGATCAGGTAATTAACACTGGCACCAAAAATGGTTTGAATGATGAGTCTTCCAGTAAGTGATGAATGCAGAATGGCTGGCTAATGATTAATGCATATTTCATATTAATAAATCATATTAATTGTTCTCTTTCTCTTTCCCTTTGTATTTTATTTCTCCCTGTGTATAAAAAGCATTCTACAGGAGTCCAAACCCAAAATGATGTCTGATAAGAAACAATTATCCAGAAATGTCCAGAAAACATTAAAGGAGATTTAGACCCAAATCTTATATTCCTTGTAAGATTACCAATCTGAATTAGGTAGATATTTGAGAATACTGAGAATGTTGTGCTACAGGCTGGCTGTTCACTGGTATAGGTTTTTAATGTATGCCTTTTGTATCGTCATATTGTTACATGACATTGCATTATTTACAGCCATTAATTGCTATGGATATGACTGATGTATTCCAAGGGGACACAACATGGAGGTAAATATGAAAAGCAGAATTTCAAATAAATTAATTAATGTAGATGATGAGCATGTTTTCAAGATATTTTTTCTGAAACTATAAAAAAGTTAAAGAAGCTAGGCCAAAAGTAGAAGAGGTACTTATGAGCAGATAATATAAAATGCAATGTACATCCCATGAGTGAAGTTGCTGAGTATTTCAGCAGAGTAATAAGAGACTTGGAAAAACAAAATCTGAAGATTTCTCTATTCATCCAAGCCCTGAATCAGGGAAATGCTCTAAATGGTCAGGTTGACATGTGAGTCAACCCTTGATATAAGCCTTTATTTTGGGAGCTAAGTATCTGGTGAGTACTCTTCTGAAACTCTTAAAAGCACAAGGGACAACGCTGGGGGAAAAGGAGGGGAAGGTAATTGCCCTGTTAGCCTGCAGTGACCTCAGATTTATTTCTGTCTGTCCTCAGCCTCCTGAGGGAAGTCATGCAGAGTGATGACACTCTCTCTTGCCTGCACATAACAGGGGTGAGCAGCCCTGCCCTGCTCCCTCTGGTGTTTTGAGGATGCTCCTTGGGCACCAAGCACTTCCTTGCCATTCCTGCCACTTCATCAACTATCATGAAAACATCCAGAAGACAATTTGATACCTGGTTTTCATCTGAAAACATTCCAGAGTACTGGAAAGCATGCATGAAATCTTCTAACTGTTCCTCAGGTAGAATTTTACCCAAAGTTAAGATGCATTATTAAGAACCACCTCCCTGGGGAGGATGTTGCAGGATTAAGTCTTCAGTCCACTGCTAACATCTGCAGATATTGTTTTTGCTTTGGTACAGTTCCCTTCAATGGTTATCCCCAACTGCCCATGAATTTCAGGCATTAAATTTACAATATTTGTAAATTGAGATGCTAAAAAAAAAAACAGAAAGAAGCAGATTAGAGTGGTCTGATTTAAACCATATTTCCACCATAGTTTTTTACTGCTTTATTGAGGAAAAGTGTTTTAGTGGAAACTGAAGTCTAGGTCATATTGGAGGTTTTAAAGTTGCATTTTTTTTGCTATCTCCATGATGCTGGATATAGAATCTCCAGCAATCCTCTTAATTCTAATATATAAAAAAAATAAAAATTAAAGCTTTTTAAGGAGGTACTTGACAGTAAAATAGATGAAATAAGCAAATTGTGGCCATTTTCTATACAGTGATTCATTAAAGGAGTATCTGGATTTGGAAGTTCAAGAGGAAAATGTCAAGGGGTGATCAGAATTCCATGGACAAGCATGTCTGAATCATTTGCCCCATGTCCTTTAAATGTCCTTTAAGTGTCCTGTTCAAGGGCCAGTAACAGTTGATTCTCTTTAATCTTTGGCATTTGAGGAGGTTGCAAGTGGAGGTATCAAAATTACATCCTTAAAACAGTAAAGCCCCATTTTATTCACACTGGTAAAGCTTTATTAGATGCAGTAATTTAGATTTTTCACTATGGATTTTCCCTGACACTGTCTCTTGATAACATATGAACTACCTTACTGAAGGGAGTACTCAGGTGTCTTGTGCATCTAGTAAATAACTAATGATGTCTTGAGGCTGATGGAGAGGAGTGGGCTACTTTTTTTAGCAATGGTAATGATCATTTCATCAAATTTGAGTTTACTGACACTGCTTAATATCACTTCTCTATCATTTGGAAGAAGCAGCAATATAGAATCTACAAATACATAAATTTTCTTTTGTTCATCTTACTCTTTCTGCTTTTTGGCTCCAAAGTAAACCTTCAAGTTCTGAGAGTTGTTATAAAATATATCTAATTGATTTGTGCTCTTTAACTTTTCAGTGTTTTGCTACTTTCAAAATAGCTATTATTTTAAAAGTGTTCTGGGAAGGAGATCAGCACCCTGAATTATTTGTTACAAATAAATTATAGAACAAACAACCTACTTTCTATTGTTTGCAGACCAAGCCTGGTATCTGGGATGGTGTTGATTGTAAGCATTAGGTGCATCTCTTTTTGTCTATGGATTATTCATGACAGGTTCACTTCAGCAAGATAATGCTTGTGATATATAATAGATTATCCAGTTCATATCCATTTTTTCCCTGTCTCCTCATTGGGTGACTGAAACTTTTTTTGAAGACGTGAATATTTGTGAAATAATCATGAGCCAGAATTATTTTGCAAATGACCTGGCAATTATCTGCACACAATGAATAATGCAACTCAGTGAATAATATCAGAGCTAACTTGTTTAATGACTTACTTCTGAAGTAGTTCACTGTTTGACCAGATCTACCTACTTTATTCAACTAGCATGGAATTCAGATTGATTCCCTTTTCTTCCTCCCTGTGACTGTACATTGCTCTGACTCCACTGATGCTGACAGAAGTCTAATGCCCAATCAGAGATGTAAATGATGAGGCATGGTCTCTGTCAAATAAATGTGATCAGACTCCACAGTGGATATTGTGTTTGTGCTATTCTGGTGCAGTAATGACAGGTGACACTGGCTCCAGCCTTGCCCTAATATCACAGAGCTATCCCAGTTACATAGGATGGTTTATATCCAGTGCTAATTTAAAAGAACGTGGACAAATATCCCAAAGGTTTTTTGTCTATTAGGTGCTAGTTCTTGTTGACTGGAGTGCTGACATGGCACATGGGTGACCCACTAAATCCTATTTGACCCACCAGTTAACACTTGAGATTTAAAGAATTTGAGATTGTCTACTTTCTTGGCAGAAAGCCCCACAAGACTGAGATTTGAGAAAGATCCTTGATGACAAAAACGTAAGCAATAGTTACATGAGAAGTGCCTGTCATGAAAAATCTTCAAGATTTTGGCTCGGTGGTCAGAAAACAAACCCGTTTCCTGTGAGTTTAGCAACTCTGTCATGAATTATCTCAGTTTGTTTAACACGGTTTTCAAAGGTGTGTTTTTTGTTAATACTGTGTATGATAAGTGCTACAATGTTCCTGACAGCTTGGATAAGAAGTGATGAACACAGTGAATAAGCTCCATCAAATAAGGCCAAGAATTCTATCTGTTCTAGTAATGTCAGCTTGTCTTAATACTGCATTACTTGGCACTATACCTTTATCACATTTTGTAGCTTGCTTTGCCTCTCCAATCCCTGCCCCCAGTCAGGTTGCCTTCTGACACCTACACTGCTGTCACATTTCTGCATTCCTCTTGGTGGAATCCAAAGGAGTAGCAGAACTGCTGAGGTATGAGAGAAAGAAGTTGCAGTGTTTCTCAAGTTTGTTCCTTGTCAAAGCTTCATCTTTTGGGGATTTGCAATAGATCTGCTTCTCCTTTTTCCTTTTTTTTTTTTTTAATCATTTCTTGGCAAGTCACTTGTTTTCCAGTGAAAGCTGTTGCCTTTACTGTAAATGACCATTCAGAACTTTGAGCACAGCAAGAATAATGTGTCTGTTTGGCTAGAAGACATGAGCTTGGGGATAATCTTCTACCTCTTCTCGTACAAAGAGATCTGTTAATGAGCCAGCACATTACTCAAATGCTGGCAGCTGAGAGGCTGCATTTTGAAATGAGATCTAACTTTAAAAATATCTATCAGCTTCATAATGTGTCAGGTAACTGTGCCTCATTGCAAGTAAAAGTCCACTTTGCTAGGTCAGGAACAATTAGCTCTTTTAACATAGGTTGTTTCTTAACAGTTTTCTTCAACAAAGTAAAATCTCTGCAGGTTTTCTGGTTACTGTCATTGGTTTAAGCCCAGCTGGAAATTGAGCACCATGCAGCCTCTTGTTCAACCCCCTTCTCTCCCACCCCAACCTGGTGGAATGGGGAGGAGAATCAAAGTAAAACTTGTATGTTGAGATAAGAACAGCTTAATGATTGAAAATGAAGTAAAAATACAGTAATAATGGTAAATTGTAACAATAATGATAATAATAAGGGAAAAAACAAGTGAAGCACAATACAGTTGCTCACCTCCCAACTGACTGATGCCAGACCCCCCTTCCTGAACCCACATCAGCCCCTCTTCTGGGTAACTCCCCCAAGTTTATATACAGGACATGATGTTCTGTGGTGGGAATATCCCTTTGGTCAGTTCAGGTCACCTGTCCCAGTGCTCCCTCTCAGTTTCTTTGTGCACCTCCTTACTGGCAGAAAAGAAAAAAAGTCCTTGTCTTAGGATGAACATGATTTAGCAAAAATCCCAAACATCAGTGTGTGATCAACACCATTCTCATTCTGAATCCAAAACACAGCACTGTAACAGCTACTGAGAAGAAATTAACTCTATCCTAGCTGAAACCAGGATGGTTACTCTTAAAAATACTATTGGTAGAAAGGAAAAACTATTTTTTTTCTCTTTCATGAACTAAAATGGAATTTTTTGATCTCCTGAATGGACTATCTCCTGAATGGACTAGGTCTAGATATTAGCAGAATCAAGTATGAGCTTAGTTTAGCCTCACTGCTGATTTTCTCATGTATGTGTGGCAGGAGCACGGGCTGTGATATCAAACTGAAGAAACTTTCCAAAATTTACATGATCCTCCCCAGCTCTGAGCTAATTTCACTTTCTAGTTCTCATCCACTAATGAGGTCCTTGTCAGCATAGGGAACTATTTCAACAAATGCATCTATTTGTTTAGGCAAATCATAGCACAGTGGTGGCTTGTACATTTTGGTGCGTATTTCATATCCACAGTTGCACATGAACGTGACTTCTCTGGGTGGCTGTCCCTGCTGAGTGGGAGAAGGACAGCAGAGAAATCTGCAGGAATTACAGTGTTTGTCTTTTGGAATTGGAGGAACATTTGTACTAATTTGAGTAAACTGGGTGTCATATTCCAGCTACATTGCCTAGCTCAGTTGCAGGTGCATTTTCCTTTTGTCAAGAGCTGCATTAGGAGCAGCAGAGTCATGCAGGGATCCTCATGGAGAGGGCAATGGTCTTTGGCCATGATTCATCTGCTCCCATTCTGAGCATGGCCATGCACAGGAGGGCAGCTGTGCAGGTGCTTTACTTACCTGAAAATGGGGAAATTGTCATTTTCAGATAAAGCACTGAATGAGCTGGTACTCTCACTCAGGCACTGATCCAAGCAAGGTGGAGAGATGCAGTCCTGGATATCAGGAAGTCACTTTACTGTTAATTGCATCTTTTCCTTCACAGTTTAGCCCATCCCCTTCTGTTACAAAGGTAAAGCCAGAAGTGCTTCTGTAGCTGAAATAGAGTTCCTCTTCCCTTACCCCGACCTGTAGGTAGCATGACCATGCAGCAGAGGTTCTGCCACCCCATGAGGAGATTAAATATTTGTATTAGCTGCCAGAGAGAGTCCAGGCTTTCACCAACAATTCAAATGGATCTTCCTGCTGGAGAACCTCCCAACACAGCTGACACAGTCATCTTTTGTCTGAGCTGAAATCCTGTTCCCTGTGAATAGGACTCTTCTGATTGCTGCAAAGTCATTGTTGTTTTGACATTTCTCCTGATGGTTTTATGATACTTATTTTAATGTACTGCCCATTTTTCATTTTGGGATGGCACTCAAAAATTTTCCCATAAATGCCACTTCAAGCTGCTTTTTGTCACCGCATTGCTAAAGGCATTTCTGTTGTGTTTCCAGGCCACTGCTTTGGTTTGTTGATGTTGAAACCAATTTGAGCACAGGCACAACAGGTTAACATTTCACTGCTTGTTTGTGTAGTGATTGTAGCTCTCAAACCAACCTGTAGCAGGCAACAGAATACAGACATTTTATAAGAGATATGCATAAAGACCTGCACATATTAATGAGGAACATTCCAGGGACAGAGATGAGATGAGAAAAGGAAAAACTATTGATGTTTTCTGATGAAATAGAGTGGAACAGGAGTAATGTTCATTTTTCCATTTCATGCCCTTCACAATTTTTCAGCTTCTTGTGCAGCTTCTTGTTATATGGGAAAGGCCTCTGTTTCAAGGTGTCTTGATAAGGAGTGCACAGCTGCCAAAGGACTTGGCTGGGGTAGAGGGTCCAGGAACCTTGAGGAGGGGATGATAGGAAAGGAGGTATTGCCATACCCATGTTATACTGTGAACAGACTAACACTGAACCATCACATGACCTGTTGCTATTCCTTTTTTTACAAATGGGAATTAAACAACAACAGCCTTCTCTTTGGTCCCTTTAATTTCATCTCTTTTCCAGATCAGCTGTACTGAACATAGGCTCACAGAAAGGTTGGGATTGGAAGGGACCTTAAAGATCATCCAGTTCCAACCCTGCTGCCATGGGCAGGGACACCTTCCACTGGACAAGACGGGGAAAGGAGACAACACTATTGGCTCTGAGCCCCTGTTAGAGGCATGTGGGTAGCACAGGGGAGTCAATTCCCTTGCTTCACTGGGGCAGCCCTCAGTGAGATTAGGCACAGCAAGACTGCTCCCTGGCAGCTGTAGTCCATGCTAAGGTTGTTTTCAACACCAGGGGCTACTGGGATTTTCTTGACAAGCTTCTGTATAAAAAGCCTCACCATAAAAAAATCCCTCTTTGTTTTTCCTCTAGCTCAAGCAGATATTTTAATTAAAACCCACCAGTGGCAGTACATAGCAGGGCACTAGGAACCCTTTCTGTGTGGCAGTTTCTCAGCACAAATGCTTCTGTGTAGTTGTAGTCACATGTTTGATTGACTTGGTTCCCAAGCTGATGTTCACAGTGCTGTATTCATCTTGTTCAGATGGCTGTGACATGCTGCCTGAATGCACTGATGCTGACAGTGAATGTGAGGAGAACCAGACAGTTGACAGCATCTCCATTTTTCAGAGCTGATGTAGGATATCTGTCACATGATGCTAGGCCACAGCCTGTCATTTGTACAGCTACAGCTGTACTGTGGGTAAAATGAGCAGAGATGAGAGACAAGTGACAAGAAGGGGAAAAAAAAGGGTGGGGGAGATGCTGAGACTATTTTGCACAAGCTTTTTTTTTTTTTTATTTGGCTGGAGGTTATATTCCTCCCCCATCTCAGGTCTACCTGCTATTTCTATGGGTTGGAAGAGTATGGACAGCCCATCCATGCTTGCTGCTCTGGGAAATTGTCTGTCCAGGGCAGGTGTTGGAGATCCTTTGGGCTGATCCTATGACCTGTCCATTTTGGCTGTGGGGAAGCCTTTCCCGGTGTTGTTTGGAATGCACAAGCACCAGCCAGAAACTCAGGGGATTTAAAAAAATTTTCTCTTGAGATAAATAACCATGCTCTCAAGCTGGGAGCTGTAACAACCTCGTATAATTTATAAGAGATGTAGAGGGAGGAGAACCCTAAGGATGTATTCAATACTGCTGTTCAGCACCTAAAATGGATTAAGGGACCTCTGCTGGAAGGAGATTAACAGGTGACCCAAGCCACCTAGGTCAAGCAGCCTATCATCTCTATGCAGTTGCTGGGGAGACAAGTGTGGGGAACAAATAACTCAGTGTATACAGTTCTTTACTTGGATTTCCCCTTGTGCATCAACCCTAATGCTTTTCCTTGTTTTGCTGGTGTACCTTTCAATTTGGGAATAATAGTTCTTGTGGCACTGGTCTCTCCATAGCCATCTAAGGGAAATGCAGCTACATCATAACTCAGAAATGTGTTTTCCACTTGCTGACTGCCTGTGTCCCCACCTGTTCACATATGACCCCCAAAACAGGAGGCTGAGCACTGTGGGGCTGGTGTGGAATGAGCTGCACTGCCCCAGGCTTTGTGCCAGGAGTTGTGAGGCTCTGTGGTATCTTGTGAGTCCCAGTTGACCCCCTGCTTCACTTTTGCTCTAGGACATGTGTTTATAAATTGCTGGTGGCCTAAATGTGCAGGGAATGCAATGTGTACTGGCTCCCACGCTGGGGGCTTGGGAGAGAAACAAAACAAGGCTCCTGCCCGTTCCTCTCATTCTCTGCTCACCTTCTCACAAGTGAATGCAAAGTCAGTGCCACTCAGCTTACTTGTCTCTGGTTATGAGGGTCAGACAGCTGGCAGAGGGGTGTGTGTGAAAGGAAAGTTGTTCCTATGCATCTTTAAAGTCTTGCTTGGCTCTGTCAATCATATTCTTGTAACTAACTTGGGTTAAAAAGAAAGCCCCATGTTGTCTGTGGTACTTCTGTGACAAATGTTGCTTTTTTCTTAGCATCACATACTTCTGTTGAGATGAATGGAGCACCATACACTTGACAATGATGAATTATTTACAGCAGACTGACAGCCATTTATCCTGTGGTACCATCTGCCATAAAGATCACATTTTGTCTTAGCAGTTTCCTCCCTTTGTTACCCTTTGAAACAATATTTGAAGATGTGGAAGCAGTGAGGAATGGATGACCACCTCTGGGCCATGGTTTCAGTAGTGTGTTCAGATGCTTGTGGACAACAGTGCTAAAGGTTAAACGCTCCTGGCATTTGATGGGAAAAACTCTAACAAAGGTGAAGTGAATGATGCAAGCCTAGCATGAGCCTTAACTGTTTAGGATGTTTCCCATGTGCATCCTTTGCTGGTCTCCTTGGTATAAGGGTCATGTTGTGGGCAAGGAGGAGGTGTGACTGGAGCAGAACTGGCAGATGGTCCCTTGAAGGTCGTTTCTTGTTGCTGTCTCCTGTAGTGATGCCATATGCTGTGCAGGGGGATGTTTCCTTCCTCTTCATGGAGTGTAAACTCATCAAAACAGCAACTGCAGCATGCCATCAACTCTCAGCTCTTGAAGTTTCTGATTAGGTCTGGGCCTTTAAGACATTTTTGAGTATGTTGTCAAAACCTATATAGAATAATATGTATGTTTGAAAAGAAATTTTAAAAAATCTGTCCATTACGAAGGTGGAGGTTTTCTCTTTAATGATTTAATGCTTTTCTCCTGAAATTCTCTTTCTGCCTGTAGGAATTTTTATTTTTGTTTCTTTTCCCCTAAGATCTTTCCTTGTAACCTGTGAACATCCAGAACATGGACCGTGCTACATATGAGATTTGGGGGAATTGTATGCTACCACTGCTTCTGGGATCATAGCTGTTGGTAACAGCAGGTATTTCCAACAGAAAATACCTGAAGCAAACACCCACAACAACTGGAGGGTAAGCAGTGTATCAGACAGGAGTTGTTTGCTATGTCTTGAATTAAATTAGCATTTCTGAGTTGCTTGTGCAAATTTAACTCCATTTCACAGTGGAGTCTTTCTAAAACTGAGAGTCCCATGGTTAAAGCACATTAAAACCATAGATCCTCTATACAGTACATGATCTTTAAGAAGATGTGCCCTCGTTGCCACTCTGCCCCCAAAACCTGTAGTGCTGCCTGGGGTTCCTGTAGCCAAAGTGTAGGACCCCATACTTGGTCTTTTTGAACCTCCTCCTGTTGGTCTTGGCCCATCTATCCAGCCTGTCCAGACCCCTCTGCAGAGCCTTCCTACCCTCCACCACATTGATGCTCCTGCCCAGCTTGGTGCTGTCTGTGAATTTTCCAGTGGTAGATGTGATCCCCTCATCCAGATCATCACTAAAGGTTTTAAAGAGGACATACATGAACAGGAATACTGACAGTGTATGCAGTTATACAATTTTTCTTACCATTAGATATTTTTAATTAATTTACTCTATGTGTAAATATTGATCTAGTGATGGATGCCATGCCATTTCACCAACCTGCTAACAGATACCTTGTTAAACGCCTAAGTTTTTGGGGTGGGTGGTGGTGGTGTATTTAACAAACTACATAACTTATGTTGCTGAATTCACCCCTTCCCTATCAGCCTTTTGTTCTTTGTATTCCAAAAAGCATATCCAATGTTCATGCAGCTTCCTTGAACACTTTTGCCTCTGTACCAGGGCAATACTTTTGTACCCTGATAAGATCAGGCACGTGGAAACTGCAAAGATTAAAGGAAAACAATGGTCGTATTAAAGTTTGCTTTTTTTTATCCTTTGACCTTGAAAGATGATTATCACACAGATTCAAAGGTATGGAAACTTAAAAATCGTAGTCTGATTTATGTTTATTCCATTTTCCTACTCTAGAATGGCAATTTGGAGCACCAATGTGTTGTCATTCCTGACCACTGAAAGTACAATTTTAGCTACTACTTCTGACATGGCTTACTTTGTAGTGTCTTACCTGTGGGGAAAAAGCAATCCCCATTCTCATGAAGAAAATATGATATGGCCTGGCCTTTCTCTCTTTAGGGTATAGAATTGTAGCCAGTAATTTAAAATATGTTGCTAAGGTTTCCTTAGGTCTCAGAAATTTTGTTATTTGCTGTAAGCAACTCCTGTGTTTAATTTGGCTGGGAATGTAAATAGTGTAATTGGCATGGTGGTGGAGAGGGGTGCTAGAGAGATTCAGAGCACCCAGGTACAAAGCAACATGAGAAAACAGGGGCTGGAAGCTGGGGAGATGCAATGCATCTGCAGTAGAAACACCGAATGTGTGTTGGTGGGACATCTCAGTGTGAAAAGGCCATCTGTAGTACCTGCTTCCTCTGTGCCCATCTTCCCCAGCAGCCAGTTTCTTCATGAAGTGAAAGTCTTTGTGTTAATGGGAGTGTGTGGCAATGTAATGTGACTTTTGGAAGCGTTACAACAAGTTCTGAATGATACATGAAATGAAAAATCCCTGTCTGGTGAAGAGACAGCATGTACTGCTGTGGATGATACACTGCCAACAGTTCTAACAAGGGGCTCCTTCACAGATTTTCCACCTCAATCAACAATGCAGTTGACATCCCCTGAGCCAAATCTCTCCTCTACTTTTTCTTTTTTTTTTTTTCCCCCCCTCTACAAGCAAAGAAGAATTCTTCAGCTTTATAGCTTACCCACTGCCTAAAATACTCATTCAATGATCTTTCTCTGCTTCCAGTTGTGACAGTCTCTACAGGAGGTATCCTCTGCTGTAATTCATTCAGCTCTTTCAGGTACTTTTACAGCAGTTTCTACCCCATACACTGAGAGAGTGGGCCAGGCAAATCTTAATCAGTGGTACAGTCAGTGATGTATATTGTAAGCTCCCTCATCAGGTGATGTGTCCTTTTGGATCTAAGCTGGGCTATAATGTGAGTTAAAGCCTGGAAAACAAACATCAGGCTGAGGGGCTTCAAGAATTCAAAGTATTCAGATAATTCAAGAGCAGGGTGAGAGGTCAGTCTGAAGAAGACACCTGACAGCAGAGGCTTTTCCACCTGGCTGGCAGAAGGTGAAGTTCAGCTAATTCAGACTTGAAATAAGAAGCTGCTTTCTGGCTGCGAGTCTGTTGAATGTGAGAGTTCAAGCCTGGCCTGGACAGCCAGCCTTTCTCATCCCTTTCTTTTATGGGAAAGCATCCAGCTCAAAAGCTTATAGCCAGCAACTCCACATTAGGACAATTACAGACCTGATCACAGATCAGGGCAGGTTTCTTTTCATGCCCTCCCTTGCACAGCAAACCAAGGTTTCTGTATTGTTATCCTCATTGTTATTAACTTCTTTCCCCTGCAGCGCTAGAGATTGGCCAGAGCAGGAGATCTCTTTGTAGGTGGCATAGACGGTGATTATGGATTGCCTTAGTTGGTTTGGGAGGGAATTTTCCCTGGGTCAGGTTGGCAGGCTCTGTGGATCTTTCACCTCATATAGCACGAGGTGTGGTTCGTCTGCTGGGATCATTTGTGTACGTCTCACGTGGTTAACTCCTTGCCATTGCAGGGCTTCCTCAGCTCTTGCCAACCTTTTGTCTTTAGCAGGTAGTTTTCTAAGCACAGAAATGCTTTTCCCTCACTAAAGTCTTTGAGCATCCACTAGGATGTTTTGGTTAAAATTAATGGTCTGTGAATACACAGTAGGTGCATCTGGTATCCTTAACTTTTAGGGAATGATACTATCTGATTGGTTAGGGCTGGGATGGTTATTTAGGAAAGCGCTCCTTTCTGTTCTGAAAAGTTACCTGATTCCTTCAGAACTCTTGTTCTGATAGCCTGAGAAAAGCTTACTCTCTCTATGGAACAGCAGTCCAGCTTAGTTTAATTTCAGACAACAGTCAACAAATACAGTTCAAATTGTGCATTTCCATGTGTAAAAACATTGTAATTCTACCGACTGATCTCAACTGAGTATCTGTACTGCCTGAAAGGATATCCCCTTCAATTAGTTTCTGGCTCTGTATGGAAACTCCAAATGCAAAAGTGAAGGTAATATTTTAAGTGGTGTTCTGGTAGTTAAAGTAGCCCAATAGCCAGTGAATTCCTGTCTTGCTGTGTGCAGGTACTACAGGAGTATCATTTCTACAGTGACTTTTTCCATGTCAGTGAGGTATTCCTGAGTTTGAATCCTTATTCAAAGACCATACAATTTAGCCTTTAGGTCTGTCTACTTCAGTCAAATAACAAAGCCTGCCTTTACAAGACAGACTTTGCAGCCTTGGGGGCCCTGTGATATATGTGACACAGCAAGTGACCCGCTCTATATGTGGGCAAGTATTTGTGTATGTTTATGTGCATGATACCCTGGTATAATATGCATTTTAAGAAAACTCCTGTTTCAGTGCAGCTGGGATTTCACCATACAGGTATATACAGGTGTGCAAAGACAGCGTGTGCATGAAACATTAAGTTGGAGTTCTGCTGTTTGTAAAATATGCAGCAGCACCACAAAACCAGCCATCATATCAGCAGCAGTGGTTGTCTTTCACTTTCTGATCAAAGAGAGAGATACAGGTTGGGGTTTTTTGTGAAATGCCTTTGCAGGAACACCCTAAGCAATCAAAGTTCACCCTGTGCATATCAGGAGAAGCTGCCACTTGCACATGTCTGGCTTATGCTGTAAAGTAGAAAACAACAGCAATCATCTGACTCCAGTCAAGTGCTATCTGTTGTTCTGCATCTTTCTTCTTTGCACACCAAACAAAAAAGTTTCAAATAAAAATAACTGAAAAACAGAATACTGTATTTCTAAGCTGAGTTGTCCTTAAAAATTTGAATGAGTCATTTAGATAACACTGACAATACCAGCAGCTCCAGGGCACTTAAGAGAATACGTTTCAGCACAGAGACATTGGAAACAAAAATTGTAATGTTCTGAATGGAATTAGATGAGCAAACCCATGTCATACAGAGATGAAATATAAATAAGTGCTTTAGGCCCACTCCATGAAAAATGTATGTGCTTTTTTTAAAGCATTCTTCTTCTGCAGTGGTTTCATTTCTGTAGACACCAGTGGTTGGTTGTGCAATGTTTTTCTTGGGTTTTTTTACCTCCTAGTGTATTCTCCTAGAATGTGCCTTTGCCACTCAATAAACCCTTCTTTCTACTAAATGTCTCTGTATTAAGCCCCCAAGGGACTGTACAAGCCAAAGGCAGATGGGAACAATAGGAAGTCCGTGTTCAAACCTACAACCTACAGAAAGTTCATTAGTCAAAAGTCTGAGGAACACTTCCAAGGAGGCTGCTTCACAAACAACATCCACTTGGGGCAGATCCGACTTGTGCTACTGTTTTTCACAGACATATTCCATAAGAATTTAATGGGCTGTTTACTCTTCAATTAATAGTTAAAACAACATTTATAGAATCTTGTTCCAAATCCCAGTCTTACTTCTTCTCTCCTTCCCCTCCCACCCTACTTTTTAAATCTCTTAATCTTTTACATGCACCAGCTACTTTCTGTCTTTTTACAGAAGACTTATCCAGGCTGCTCTGTTAAGACCAAAGCACTTTCAGACTTTTTGAACTCTTTGTTTTCTTAGGCTTTTTTGAATGCTGATTTTGTACCTGTTGGAGTTGAGCTCCTTCATTGGTAAGAATGCAAATTCCATCCACAACAGTATCAGTCTTTGAGATATCAATCACTAATGCCGGTACCATAGTGTTGAAAGTTAATCTAACCTTCTGACTCATGCCTGGAAGACAAAATTACTCTGGTTGGTACTGTCTGGCAGACAGTATACATGCTTTTTAAAGCTCCAATTACTTATGGTAAGTGTTTGCCTTCATTCCTTGGCTTTGTATTAATGAAATATTTTTAATGCGATTAAGATGCTGATTTTGTAAAGTTGTGAAATCACTGACTCCTATGGACTTAATAGCTTGCCTGATCAGACCCCAGATCAGTGGCAAGGAAAACGGGGAAGACTTTGTTGATACTTGGATATAGAAACCCTGGTTTGAGTATCTGACAGGACCTAAACTTGTTCAGGTGTAATCCAGAGCTGAGAGCTGGAGAGTTAGGAGCCAGCTACTCACAGGTCCTACTAAGGTAGTAGTGTAAGGTCACCAGTAAATTATTGTGTTACATCTCTGGAGGCTGCTCACTTTGCAAAGCTTGACCAGTACAAGAAGAGAAGTTGCAGCCTGATCCTCTTGTAATATTGGGTAGGAGCACAGACTGGATGTGCTCTTAAAGTGGATCCAGGTCTCTTCATGGCAGCTGCTGAGTGTGTTTATGGCCATCCCAGGAGCTTTCACCTCCCAGACTCGGGGCCAAAAAGCTCCATCTGTAAGATGCTGACACAAGTGTGTGTGTTTCATTGCCCTCTGTTGGCATGTCCACCGAATTTGAGGCTGTTGCTGCTACCAGTTGCAGGAGTCTGTGACTGCTTGTGCAAGAGAAGTAGGTGCTACAGGAAACAGAGAGGAATCAGGTAAATATCGGTCAGGGCCTTGTTTTTTAAGGACTGTTGTCTGCTGGTGCTATAGTTTATTGTCAAAGTTGTAAATGAAAAACGATGGGCCAAGGTCAGCTACCAGTTGTCTCTGTGCAAGCCCAGAGACTTCTGCTGGAGCCAGACCTGTGCAAAAAGTGTTGGACAGTGGCTTGGAAGGACAGGGAAACCTTTAAACTGCTTGACCCTCACTATAGTAAAGTCACAAGTTTGCCCTTGCAGCACGTAGTCTGCCTCTTGGAGCACAAAGAAGGAAAAAATAGAATGAAAAAATAGAATAATTCTCAGTGATAACCAAGTGTGTTCAGTACTGTATAGTGGGCTGAATCCAGAACCCTGCTCTGTAAGAGTCCCCATCTGCACTCTGAGGTGGGGCACCTTGCCTCCCAGGTGCTGCAGCCTCAAATCACTTACAACCCTTGATATGTTCCACTGGGTTTTAGCAGGTGAGTGCAGCTTCCTCTTTCACTTGTGCTGGTACTAGCAGAGTACATCTATACTTACACCCATGGTCTGCTGTCTGAGATGTGGGAGAACATGAGCATCCTACCGTAAAACATTACTTTTTCATTCCTGCTAGAGAGGCTTCTGAGGAGACAAACACTGTGAAAAGGAGTGACAATCTTGGAATCAGATACTGTAGTTTTTATTTATGTTGGTTCATTGACTTCAGTCGCTGTCTACTGAATACATATATTATGGATCATTTGCATGTCTGTGGTATTTTTATAGGTGGGAAAGAAGTCAAATCTATTTAAGTGTGCTTCCAGGAATAGGTCTTTACAAGCAGTGGCAAAAGCCTGGTAGGAAGTGAGCCAGAGAAGCAATGCCTTTTCTATTTATGCTGGAAGAGTTTTGTCTCCACAAGGTTATCTGTTATCAAAAACGAAGTCCAGATCAGGAGAGGCAATGGAGAATTTTCCTTGTGGGTTGTTTGCATCTCAGCTACTTTGGCTTGCATTTGTCATGGAATATATTAATATAGTCATATTCCACAGTCCACACAGCATGTCAGCTTTGAGACAAGCACTCTGAAATGTGCTCACAGATGATAAATTGCACACTGTGTCAACTGCATCTTTGTCATGAGATTCTGTTTTCTATTTATAGGGGAATGAAACACTTGAGAAAATTCTAAACCAAAGCAATTTCACAGAAATGTTGTAAATTTTCCCTTATGTATATATCAGTGAAAAGACCCTCCTGTTCTATCTCTCTGCTCTGTGGGATTCCAGCAATCAACTTCTGAGATCAAAGTAGGATGCTCTCAAGATTGTGGAACTTATAATGTGTCCATGTAATCTAGCTAGTGTGCCTTTGGAGTATGTTCCCCTTCAAACGTGAAGGGGAAAGAGCACTTTACCACAACATAGTGCAAATACACACAAAATTTGATACAGTTTTTGGGAATCAAAACCTATTATCTCTATAAGAGAAGAGATTATTTAGTTACTTCTTTGGGCTGTCGTACTGGTTTTGTTTGAAGCTGTCAGTGATGTCTGTGATGTGCTTTGCCGTTGTTTCACCCTCTTTCTTGGATGACTTCTTTTTCCCTTACACATCTCAAATGCATAATCTGCTGCAAAGGAGTTGTGGGTAACAAAAATTGGAAAAAGATAAATGTTTGGAGATAGCACTAGGCATGCTTTGAAGCTAGAAATGCAGCTGTGGTTTGTTTTTGTTTGTGGTTTGGTTTTCTTTTTTTTCCTTTTTCTCTGGTTACAACAGCCTGCTTTAGGAAAGGCACATCTGGATAGCAGTAATGGTGCACTCTGGTGGGAGATCTCCCATTCTGTAACCTGCTAAATGATTATTTAAGTTAAGTAGGCCTTGTGATGGCTTCCTTTTGCTTTGTGCACTCATGTCTTCATGGACAGAAAGCACAAGGAAACTTTCTTGCCTTGGAGAGAATCATCGAAGCAAGGCTCTAAGATCAGTCAAGTACATGCAGGAGAGAGAAATTGCTGTCTGGTCAGTATCCTCTGTGTGGGTTTCCAAAAAGAGCTTGCCTGAGAAGGGATTTGTAGCTGTCCATGTGGTAAGCAGAGCATTTGCCCAGGAGGTTTCAAATCTTTGAAGCCTGGAGCAAGAGCAAGTTGCAGTTCTCTTGCAGTTGTGGAAGTGGCTTTATATGTGATACTGATAGAAGTGTTTTCATTTCTGTGGCCTTTGTGGCTTTCCTTTACTACTTCTGGGCTTCTCAAAGTATGCCCTCCATCCAGCTCTCCCTTCTTAAATCCAAGAGGAGATTTGGTGGTTTATTGCATGTTTGCATACATATAACTGATTTGAAAGGCAGCTGGAACTTGAACACTAGAATGGCCTGTGAACCTGAAGATACTGATACTTCAAAATGATGTGTTCCTACTTCTGACTCGGCTCTAAAACTGTAGTGGAAGTAGGGAGGTCTTGGATTTAACCTCCCTTCAGCTCTGTAACCTTGGCCATGCATTGATCTGAGTGCCATGATCTGCTTTAGAAGTGTGTATGTAGGGCAGTGACTGGCAAAGGAACCATTGTGGCATCACTGTTCTGCTATCACATCACATGTACTGCTCTGGAAAGGCTAAGATAGTTCCTGAAACCCAATTGGATTGTAAAGGTAATTGATGACATTTAGCAACATATTTATAAATAGTGAGCTAATATCTTGTGCCCCACCTTTCATATCAGTGGCATCAAGTGTCTTTCTTTAAAAAATGTTCTATGGAGAAAGAGATCTTTAAAAGTTACCTATAAAAACAATAATCCTGATGTTCTTTAAGGTAATAAGACCACCAAAGAGAACATAAAATCCACTTTCCTTGTTCAGAGACAGCACCATATAATGAGTTTGGTGCTTTTTTAAAAATTTCTTTTCTCTCTTCCACGTCTTCTCAATCATCTCTGTCTCTTTCCTTCTGTTCCTCTTCAATACACTTGTTCTATACATTCTTCTGTCAACTTTTGGATGACCTTAGAAAGTGAACCTCCCTCCAATGCACATTTGGTTTGCTCATACTGCTAGTTTTCTGCCAACATTGTGTTTAATCAGGCAGCTTCCTCCTCTGCAACTGGTCTGTCCTGTTTAACTAAATTTTTTCACCCAGGGCAGCAATAGTGTTTTGCTAAACTGGTGTGTTGGCAGAGATTACTAAAGATATCTGTCTGGATGCTGATGTGATATGCACTTGGGTCAGCATCTTTAACTTTTACTACATGGCTTTCTTGTTACCTTGTTTGTTTTAAATACTTGACTGTTACATTTGCAGTGATGAAAAATAAACTAACTAGCATCCAGCTCCAAAACTGTTGGGGTGGGGAAGGGTTGCCCACTTGAAAACAAGCAAGAAGTCTTACAAATATTTGGACTGATTAATTCACAAGCTTTTCTTTACAGAGCTCTATTGTGCTGTAAGGCCATTCATTGACCAAGAGAGTACATTGTCCATTTAGTTACTGTTTTGTATCTTGTGTCAAACAAAAGCCATTGCCTCCTACAACAGTAGCAGCTGAATATTTTCACTGCTCATGCAGTTTCCTCTTCTAGCTGCTGGATCATCAAAAATTCTAATCAACTCTGATCTAACGCAAAGTACTACATGGCATTCATCATCTGTTTTAGCCTTTAATGCACCATGCCGGTTTTAATCAAAGGTATGCAACCATTAGCAAAAAAGAAAGACAAGAATTATGGTGATGTCCTAAGCAGAGCTCTCAAGCCGACATCACAGGCAGCAGATAAGTTCACCTCCCCCTGCTGAGTACAGATACATGAGAATAAGATGGGTCTTTTTTTGAAATAATTGCAGGAGAGCACCACTGAGGTTTCAGGGCCATGACTTCTGTTGTTTTGTTTCAGCACTAAATACTAAGGCTTATTTGCTTCGCTTTCCTGAATATTGAAAACAAATGTTGGCACTATTGCCTGAGCGTGTGGGGGCTGCTGGATCATCTGCTCAGCTCAGCCTGTGCCTGTGTCTTCCACTGTTGGCAGAGGGAGCCACGGGGATCAGCAGTGACTGGCAAAGCAGAGCCCAGTGCCTTCCTTGCAGCAGCCAGAGCTTTTGGTCTCTCACCTCCTCCTAAATCATCTCCATTAGCCACCTTATTAGTCACCTTTCTTTTTTTTTTTTTTTGTTTAGTGCAGGACTAGCTATTTCACTGTTGGCTTGTGGGTAGAATTAGATCCATGTGCTCTTCTTCCCTGTAAGCAGCTAACTTATCCTGTTTCCCCTCTATTCCAGCACTTCTTGCTTCTCTGCTTGTTTGACCAGAAATATCCATCCCCAGCAGGATGGCAAACAGCCCCTCCTGCCTTTCCTGGGCTCACTACTCACAAACCACCAGGGTTGACTGCGAGGATACACATTCTATACCAGGTCAAGAAGTTTCTCCTCCAGCTTCCCCACCCACACCAGCCCAGTAAATCAAAGCCAAGCAGCGACAGGCCCCTAGCATGGTATCAGGTTTGGAATCTGGTTTGGCTTGGGGGGAACAGGCACTGGTTTGTGCTGCAGAATTGTTTGGCTTCTACCTAACTGAGGAAAGGGTGAAGGTAAACTTTTTAGGGAGGGTAGCAGGCTGTGGAAACAATAATATGATCTTTCTGCCTCCTTCATGAACTCATGAATGTACCTTGCTGGGGTTGGCTCATGTGAGGGTGACAGACCTCATGCTCCCTCGTGTGTGCCGAGCAAAGCCACCCTTCCCTGGATTTGAGAGTTGGCTACCCTAAGACAACTGCAGCTGTTTGCTCAGCCTTCCCCTTTGCCCTCTTCTTCCTTCTCCTGGGCTCTGGTATTGGCAGAGCTCTCAGGTCCTGGCTTAAGAATACTTGGTTGTGACCTGTGCCAGCTTGTAGTGTTCCCTTGAAGCCATGGCAGCAGCGGGGAATGAAGCCACGTGTCGCTCCTTTGGCTGTGCCCCACACAGCTGGTATGGGCACAGTGGGGAGCTGAAAGTTACCCAGGGAGCCACTATTTAAATGCGGGATCTGGAGGCCTTTGGGCTTGTGAATCCATGCAAATGGTGTGTGGGTGGAATTCCTCCTCAGGCCAGCTCATGTGAGGTATGAACTTGGTGAATTATGTTGACTTTGGGGCATGCCAGAGAATTTCCCCACATCGTGGCAAATGTAGAGTACAGTGCTGTGGGCTCAATTCCCCCTTATAAATCATTGGCGCTGGCTGGAGCTGGCCTGGACAGACATTAAAAGTTGGGGCTTGATGCTGCTCGTGTGCTTTGTTGGTTGCACAGCTGCTGGTTGGAGACGGTGCTCGGCAGGACTGCATGTGTACTTGCCTGCATTAGCTCCTGTGCTCAGCCTCCTGCCAGATGGAGGTCCCAGGCGTGTCTGGGCTTCCACACTATCAGAAACCCTATGTAAATGGCTGTCTTTGATTTCAACGTGGCCTTTAATGTGCAACATGTGCATCTTTTAATGACCACCTCTGGCAAAAGCTTAATTTGGTTGCAGGTGGGGGGAATGGATGCTTTAAAACTACCTGTGCTTCCTGTGCCTGGCTCGCATCCAGCTATGCATGGAAGCCAGAGATTTTCCACAACACCAAACAGTAGGATTATATTTCCAATTTTCTGTTTAACTAGGCTCGAAAATAAACAAATTCCTGTTGTTTTAACCCAGGTAGGTCATTTGACTTAGCCCGTTTGTAGGTATTGGTTCATCACGGCAGTGTATTGTTGTGGGTTCCAGAGGTGGATAATCAGCTGCACAGTGTTGTAAAGATCTGGTTCCAGGTCACAGAGAAGTAATGAAAAAACAGCAGTCACTGAGGATTTGATTTACACACTGCACTGACTATGTGATAGCCCCTTTTGTGAGGAAGAAAGTCTCCCTCTGGAGACTACATTCTAACCAGTAGCAAACATTCAAGCTCCCTGGTGCTTCAGATGTCAATTATACCAAAGCCTCTTATTGTATAATGCAGGTCTGTTATAATAATACTGTCTGGAACAGCAATAATAATGTTGGGTGAATTTTCAAACAGTGGAGATGGGAGGGGGAGGTTGATCAATACGGCACTAATGATGACCTTGTCTTTCACTGAAATAATTGTGATAGGGTTTATAGCACTTCCTTCCTATACCATGCTGTGCACCAGTGTTAGTTTACTACCTGCTGTTATTGCTTTTGTATAAAAAGGTGTTAAAAAGAAACGTCTGTCAAGTTTTAAGGCTGTGAGTCTTTTTTAATGCAGCAGGGTTGTTCTAGCCAAGATGGTCTGAGGATATGAGAGACACAAGGTTCACAGGGAGAAGGGAAATCTTTTATTAGACACACTGGCACAGTCAGGAATAAAGAAACTTTTGGGATCAGAAACCAATAGTAAGGTCCCAGTTTTTATAGCGAGTTGCTCACACTTTATCATAACGATGCCATTGGAAGGACAGTTTGGTTTTGGGGTTTTTTTTTCAAGTGGACTCATTCTGCTTGCTTGGAAATACAAAGATACCTCCTTTGAGAGGAAATGTGACCTCTTGAACACATAAGGGTTCAAAAGAAAAGCTCCCTGGCACTCTGGGCATGTTTTCTATTTATGTGACCCTATTTCTTGCCTGATAATTATATGGGGTTTTCTCTGTTATCCCAGCACGTGTATAGCATGCATACCAAGATCTGCTGGACCTGTGGGAAGGCAAATCCTCCTCATGTGATCCTGAATGCGGGTGCAGAAAGCAGAGAAAAGCCTGGTAAGGAGGAAGATAACAGTATATTGGAAGTGTGGTGGGAGGGTTTTGTTTGTTTTGTTGTTTGGGGCTTTTTGTTTTGTTTTTGTCTGTTTGGTTTCAGTTTTGTTTGGTTTTTTGGTTTTGCCTTTTTTTTGTTCATTTTTGTTTGTTTTTTTTCTCTTGTTATATAACAAGTTCTAACATCTTCTGCGGTATTTCAGAGTTACTTTATTTCTCAATATGGTTGAATGATGAATTCCATACTTTTAATTTTTTTATTTTTTTATTTTTGGTGAAGTGAGAGAATTTGAAAGAAAGTCTAGCCTGAGTCTAATGATAAAAATCCTCCCCGTTGAAGCTCTTCATTATGGCACTTCTCAGAACAGAAAAGACGAGCTGCTTTTGCGGTGGCACAGGTCCAATCTCAAACTAAAATCAATTGCTTTGCCAACACTGAACACAAAGGATGTTCATTGTTTGCAAACTGAATTTTTCTTAGTGTGTGCACAAAACCAATGATCAAATTATTTTTTTCTTTTCCTTCAGAGAAACCCCTGCAGTGAAAAAACTGCAGCTGATTCTGTGCTTCCCATCCTGGTTTGCAGGAAGGCTTCTTGCTTCACAGTGTGATTTCTTCATCATAGCTGCATGACAACAGTATGCCAATATTTTGAAAAAGCAATGGCCAAAGTTATTACATGTTTTCTTGTGTTAGCTACTCACTGCTGGTTTGTTTTTTTCTTTCCTTGAGGAAATATATTGGCCTTTGGGATCGTATTCTTTGATGCTCACCTTGCTATGTATAAGTAACCTGTGTCTGTCCATCCATGTATATACATTTTGACAGGAGTAGAGGGACCTTTCCAAGCCTGTCCCTTCCAGTGACAAGTAACTGCATTGTATCATGCTTAGTATCAGCCATGTTAAAAATGAGGAAAGGATTTTTTTTCCATTGTTGTATTTATGCAATATCTGCCCCAGGGTCACTGTTTTCCCCCCTGAAGCTTATGACCTTTTTATTTCTAATATCTAAACATATTTCTGGCTGACTTCTCCCTGTTGCTGTGCCAACATTGTCTTTACATTCTTCTTTCCTCCCCTCGTGTACTTCCTCCTCGGTATATTTGCAGAGAGCAATTACATCCCTTTCCATGTGTTTAGCTGCTGAGCCAGCATCTGACAATATAGGGTCATTATGGGGTATCAAAAACTCACCCAGACATCCACATTTAAGCTCTGGGACACGGTGGCTATGGCATCTGCCTGGAGCCATCCTGACTGTGACTGCAGTATTTTGTCCCTTAAGGACTGGATTCCGATTGGAGGCTGGTGATGCTAATTTTGTGAAGTTTTTTTTATTTTTTGGCTGTTCCCCCTGCAGAGCCTTTCACAGGATTCCCTGCTACAGAAAGCAGCTCCGTGCAAGAGTGCAGGCTCTGTGTGATCCATGGACAGCAGTCCTGCTTGCTGACAAGAGAGTGAAAGCAACATTGGTGCTGCACTGGCTGTGTAAGTATTAAAGCTTCATAAATTGTTCATTTGAACCTTGCCTACGAGCCTTTTTATGGGGCATCTCCCAGCTGGCTGCCATTTCCTCAGAAGTTCTTTGCAGCTGAATGACATGTTGTAAATCACTCTGTGGTTTGTGGAGGTGTTCAGTGTTGGTAACTCCAGCTGTACTCTCTCTTTGTTATTGGTCATGTGGCACAGTTTTTCTTCCCTGGCTCAATGAGCTTAGCAGGTCAGGATTTTCTGTCGAATCCTCACAGGAAGTTGTTTTAAAACTTTCTGCAGAATACGCAGAGTTAAAAATTTGCTTGCTCTTGCACATTTGCACTGGTAGAACACGACCACAGGAATGCTGATAGAAAACTTACCAGGGGGTTGTGTATATAGTAGCCCAAATTTGTATTAGGGCATCTTACAGAAAATTGTTTGCAGTATTCCTGAACAATCATGCCAGTGTATCACATAAAGCCTCCCTCACCTGCCATTTGCTGATATTTATCTCAAGCTGACACACGTCCCTTCTGAGAATCTTTGCTAAATATTTAACAAAAGGCTGTAATGAGAATTCCTTTCCTACGTGTTACATATTCTCATATATTTTCCAGTATCTAGTGTTACAGGATATTCCCTGGTTCTCTTGGTAAGACGCTATACTGTACCAGTTATGACATTTATTGAATGCAAGAAACAGTATACATTTTGTGAAGCACTCTGCTTTACTTCTATTTGCAGATTTTTTGTTTCCCTGCTTGTTCACTAATTGGCAGCACTGACTAATTTGTAATCTGTCTTCCCACTGAACCAGTGAGTGTTCTGTGTGCGTATGCATATGTTTACAAAGTCTTAGCATTCGTCTATATGGTAACTAGAACCAAAGGAAATGACTGCATTCTAATTAATAATATTTTGATTAAGGTCTATTTGTAGACCCTGGTTTTGATGTAATTTAAGCTGATAAAAGAAATCACATTTAGCAATGCTGAAATGGCTCTGAAATCTGTCTCATGCTAACTACTGATGAAATGTTAAGGGTGTGATTTACAACTGATTTAATTGGATTGGTTTCATTTACCATCTAAACAAGCCCTTAAATGTTGGAGTGTTTACCACCTGTTGTGACTCTTACCTTACAGAGATTTTTGTTCACAGGCAGGGAGGATGAACACTGTAATGAGAGAGGAAAAGTGGGGCTGTAAATGTGCATCTCAGCTTATGCACGCTATTAAGCTTGCCCCTGGAAAAATGTGAAGCTTTTTATAAAATTTACAACAAATTTCAATGTGTTGATGGTGATTTCTGCCTGGTTCTGACAAGTAGTGCATTTACTTCCCATCAGCTGGGATGGTTAATGTGGAACAAGGTTTCTTTGTTCTAGTTCTGTTATATCATGCTAGCTCCTCTTCTGCTGCTGCTGCTGTCCTAATCTAGGTCTGGTAATAGGCTTGGAGGAGCTCTGATAAACCATCCTGAAAAATATGAAGGATTTCTTAAAATTTGCTTGGGATGTTGCTTTTTGGAGTCCAGTCTTTGCCACAGTCACTGGGAAAAATACAAGACAGAAAGATCTATCCCGGAAGAACCCATGGAGGTATTTTTGTGTGACCAGGTTGGACTGTTGACACAACATAACCACCCTGCATCCTTCATAGTCTTCTTTATTTCAGTCCTTACTGGTAAGATTTGCCTCAAGAAATCCCAGGTCTTTGACACCAGTAGCAAAGACTGGAATAAGGGGAACGTGTCCTCTGTGAAGAAGGATCACTTTGGGGAAGGTTTGAACAAACCAGACACAAATCCATGGGGCTTCATTGGAGACATCCATGAGTGCTGAGGGAGCTGGCCAATGTCACTGTGAGGCCACTCTCAATAATCATGGACACTGGGGGATGTTCCAGAAAACTGGAAGAAAACAAGTGTTGTCATTGATAATAACAAGGAGGATCCAGGGAAATGTGGCTGCTCAGCTTTATCCCAGTCCATGATGAGGTGGTGGAGAAGTGGTTAATAATAATAATAATAATAATAATGCCTGCAGTATGGACAAGAGGTAATGGGCACAAACTGAAAACCAGTAAATTCATGTAAACATAAAAGACATCATCTATAATATAAAACTGGTTGAACACTGGAACAAGTAGCCTGGAGAGGTTGAGGAGCCTCCATCCTCAGAGTTACTCAAAACCTCACTGGACCAACCTGTTCTAGTTGCCCCTGCTTTGCATACAGATGTTGTATTAGACAATCTCCAGAGGTCTCTTCACGCCTCAGCTATTCTATGAATCCATAATTTTTGCACTGTTCTCTACTGAAGGTAAATTTTGGTTGTGGATTGTGCTAGATATATGCTTTTGTAGGGAAACTAAACTGAAACAACAGCAAAATCAGTCTGAACTTAAACTGAGATAGCTTAGGTCACAACATCAGCAAGAGACGTGGGGAAATGTATTTAAAGAAATGCAACAACCCAGAAGTAGGAAGTCATGCTCCTTTCCTCCAAGGCATGTTTTGCCCTACTTCTACTATTTACTTCCTTCCTCTTTGACCCCAGGTAACTCATTACTTTGTCATTTCTTTTCCTCTTCAGTGTTCCACACTGCTCTGCATGTTCTCTCTCTGCAATGTCAAATATTGCCAGCCCATTAGACTCACCATTTTCTGCTGGCCCAGCAATCACAATTAAAAGGTCTCACACTGGAGTCTGATTCAAGCAGAAAGCCATACTGAGACATGAGCTATGAGCTCAGTGGCAAAAGCAAGGATCAAGGTTCCAATAGGATTTGTTTGTGACCTTCTTGCTTTCCCAAGATGCTGAGAAATTGGATATCATTAGGCACCAAATTCTGTAATTTTATTCATTCAGACTTTCCCTTCTTTCATTGCTCCCTCCATTTTCCCCACTGCTTAGCAGCAAATTCCCTGTGATCTCTAGGATGCCATAGTTTAATAACCATTTTCTTTATAATTTCCCAGAGTTCATTAGAATTATGGATCTTTCTGCCTACAGATTGCTGGGATCATTAGTGCTCAGCTCTGAACCACCTCCTCGTTCCATCCAGACTCAAGATGTAAAAATGGAACATATTATTTGGGTGGAGGTCTCTGTTGCTCATATGCTGTCATCAGTGAACATCTCAAATTGCTTCATGTGTTGGTTTTCACAGCATTCTTCTTTAATGGCTTCCAGCACCTCTGTTTTCAAGCTTTAGTGGATTCAAGATGCTAGATTGAATCAGTAAAGGAGTCTCTAAGACCCATGTGGTTTTTGACCTTCATGTGCTCCCTCTCATTAAGGCTGTTGTTTGTCATCTTTCTCTCCTCAGAAAGGTTACAATTCATCTCTAAGGTGAGGGGTAACCTAGATCATATCTGCCTACTTTGGGCACGTTCTCTGTTCTCCAAGTCTACCCCTTCTCTCCTTTTCCATTCTTTCTAATCTTGGATGTGAGTGTCATATATTTTTAATTACAATTTCTATGAGTATTTTATGTAGTTATGTAGTTTATATTTGGTAATCTCTTTAAAATGCCTTATAATTTGGGCTTTTTTTTCCCTCCAGAACTGACCCTCAGCATTTCAGAAAGCTAGACTCATCTTTTAGGATGTCAGATGGAGTCTTTAACGGGATGACCCATTGTGAGTAAGCAGGCTGATTTTCTGTACAATCAGGTACCCTCTCATACCCAGAGCCTGACAAACTATGAGTTAGTGTTACTTGGCAGTTTCACTGTTTCTTGCTGGTACAGGAACCATTAAGAAAGAAATGAATTCATCTTATGAATAGGTTATTAATTCTAATGAAAAGTAATCTTTGTCCTCCTAATTCCCAGAACACTGAAATTGTGTGTTGGTGTTAAAATAATACCAATTAAAAAAAAAAAAAGAACAAGAGAAAGACACAAACAAAACAAAAGAGCAAGACCACAATATGTTTGTAAAAGTATATAGCAGTGTGTATACTTCTGGTTTAAAGTTGTATCCAGTGTGTTCTTTCTGTAAGAGGATATGTTCATATTTTCATGCTTTTAAAGGTTTTAGTAGTATTAGATAGGATGTTGTGCCCAGGGGTGTTGTCTCTACTTTGTGAACCTTGTGAACACCGGAATTCTTGGAGTGTTCTGAGAGCTCATGGGTAGCTTCCCTCTACAACAGCCCATCATCACAGGCTCCCTTTGCCATGAATTCTCTAAAGCCATCTAGAAATAAGTATATAATTTCCCCAAGGATTTTACTTTAGTACCTCAGTCTCTTACTTGGAGCCTAAAAGCACGTTGTCCTCTCAAGGTAATAATGTGTTAGTCTTTGACATACTTTTCACTTGTACTTTTTGGCAAAGAGGAGGCAGGAAAAGGTGAGTTTTTTCCCAGTGTTTCTAGTAACAGCAAGATGTTCCATTTCATCTGGTAGCACCTAGGGTTTCTGCTTCTGGAAGCTTTACTGTGGGGGCCAGAACCACCGGCCAAGGTGATGATAAATCTGTGTTTCTCGTTCTTTGGATGAGGTTATGCTGCAGTAAGCTGTGAAGTTGAGAGTCATGGGGAGACTCATGTTGTCTCAGAGACACAGGTGGAGCATGCAGGCATTGGGCACTGGAGGTGAAACCTGAAGTGCAAACAAATCTTAGTGATAAAGCTCACTGAAAGGAAGGATAAAGATTTCTCAGACCTACATAGTGGTTTGCACCAGGATGCTAATAACAATTGGATTATTCACACTTACTGCTTTATAGCAGATTAATCCACTTTTTTTGCCTTTTGAGTGGAAGATGCAGTGTATAGAACTAAAATGAAATGCTGTGATTCTTGGTAGGACTGGAGACAGAAGGACACGGTCATGGTGTGGCATGGTTTATGTTGCCAGGTAAACTTGGTCTTTCCACAAGCTTCTTCCTGAGATCCCTCTTGGCTTTTAGTTCTCCTCTACAGGCAGCTTGTAAACATTTCAGCAGGGATTATGTTGCAGGGAATCTCTCGCAAATTAAGCCTGATTTGTCCAAGTTAAATTCTGTTTCCAGTGCTGGTTTAGATTTAGGACAATTAATTGCAGCAATAATAAAATCAAGGGAAGTTGCATTCAGAAAGGGAATACTAAAGCAAAGAAATAAACACTATTGCAAATACTGGAGGGAATCATTGCCTGGCAAACGTAGTCAGAATTCTCCTGGACTAGGATCTATCCTGAACAATGTACTTAAGTTGCTTGAATCTTAGTTAAATCAACACATTTTGAAATTGCAGGAGGGTTTGACTGTTCACGTTATCCTTGCAGCCAACTGATTGTAACAGACTTCCCTCTGAGAAAAAAAAAATAAATTATCTATCTAAAGGCATCTCCTTTTCTCAAAACACTTGTAGCTCTGTTGTTGCAAAACCATTTAATCAACAGGAAAAAAATGAATGAGGTCTGTGAATGGAAAGATGAGTTAGCAGGAACTGACCTATAGAGAATGCTTTTCTAAGAAGTGTTATTTGTCTCATGCCTGTTGTCCTCTGCTAAAAACCCCCCAAACCCACTTATTTAAAATTTATTTCAAAAGCTGAATACAAATAACAAAAACAACCGATGCTGTCTGGCATGTTTCTGTCTGTCTCATAATTATAGCATCATTATGTGGATTTTGGTAAATGTTTTCCCAGTGCTGAAATAATCTGAACTGCACAGACTACACACACCCATGCACAGGATAAATGGCATTATCCAAGGTATGCCTGTATTTTGTGGGCTCAAATATGAGGATAAAGTGAATAGGTGAAATACTGTTAATGGGCATATGCCTCTTTAGATGTCATTAAGGTTGCTGATGAGTCTTTTGTTGGTATCTTCCCTAAAAGCTGCTGCACTGCCAGGTCACACAGAACTAAGTTTGCATGAAGTCCTACACATTAGATGCAAAGAAAAGTTTAGGGTTTTTTTTGTGAGGGGGGTTTCAGCTGGTTCTGCGGATCAATTTGGATTTTTGGGGGTTTGTTTTGGGTTTGTTTTTTTTTTCTTGCAGGATAATTTCTGCTGGTTCACTAAGGGTGTTGCTCTGGGTCAATGGTGTTGAGAACCTCTGGGAAATCATTCCCATAGCTCTGCTTCTTCCCTTTGTCCCTTCTGCCTTCAAACCCAACAATCACTCACGCCCCTGTCTTGTGAGAGGACTTGTGGTTAAACACTCTTTCAGGCTTGGAACTTTGCACATTTGACAACTGCCCACTTGCATGTGGACAAAGGTAATGAGCTGCCTTTAATACAAAGTGGTCTTTGGACTTTTACAGGTCTACAAAACAAACCCAGTTTGCTTGTTAACTCGAGTGAAGCGGTGGATGGCAAAGCTGTGTGTATTTTTACTGGTTCTCTTAGTAGGGGTGGCTGTGGTCAGGTAAAGAAATACTACTCCTTCAGGAACACATGTGAGTGATCTGCTCCCCTTTGGAAGCTGCCAATTGCATACTCAATCTTGTACTTCATGTGCATCTAAATGCTTCATTGAGCCATGCCAAGAGATGGAAATTAGCCTGCTTGTTTTAATACATTCCTGATGATTTTGATGGAAAATCTAAATGTGTGAAGAACACAAGATCCTTCCTACTAGCAGCCAAAAGGATACCATTTCACATTTGTTACTCTGGGGAACTGGGAGGAAAAAAAACCCAAACAACAGAAAAAACCAAGAAAACCTCCAAACCTAACAAAGAATAAGAGCAAACTCTTGAAGTTAGGAAGAAACCAAGGAGGAACAGCTGTGGTTAACCTGAGCACCATGTATCAGAGAGACCTTCCCATCTTCTAGAATCACAGAACAGCCCAGGGAGGGGATCTTGGCAGGTTGTTTAGTGCAGCCTTTCATGGCAGAGGGAGCCTGGAAGAGATTGTCTAGCACCCACCCTGTCCAATGCTCTCACACAGCAAAGTTTCCTGGTTCCCCATACACTGTGAGGGGAGAGCTCACTAGTGCTTCCTTCCTAGCCTGCCTCATCAGATTGCCATGCTGGTGTCTTTCAATCTGACAGTTATTGGGTTTCTTACTGCATGTTTTTGTATTAGATACTTAACTTTTCCTTGTAATTAGACATGGTGATTATAGTATCTTTTTATATTACACTGGAGTGTTCCTTTAATGCAGAAATCAAACAAAACAAAACCCATAAAATACAGAAAAAAACCTCCAAAAAATAAGGATTGCAACCACAATGCTTGTGTCTGAAGGAGCAAAGAAGCGGGAAAAAGCAAGTTGCAGTTATTGCTTTTGGCTTCAGCCATGCAGTTCATATTTTTTATTATTCTCCAAATTAGGTTTATTCATTAATTACAATGTGCTGAATGAATGGAACACAAAACCAATCCAGATTTTTAAAGACAGGCGTGTTGTATCTAAACTTTTCGTTGTTGTTCAATTTCTGGAAAACGTTTTTCTTCTTAGTGTAAATATTTTCTGAGGAAAGGGTTATGTGGGGTGAGGAGGGAACACTCAGGCCAGAAGAGTAAGTCGTGGAGTATTTAACAGCACAGAGCAGGTCCGTGCTGTTTCTTCATGGCAGCATCCACACAGTGAGCAGCAGTCAAACAGCTTCCCTTTCTCTGAGGAGCAACACGTGCATTCCACATGGCCTCATTTGGGAGTTTGTTTCAGAACAGAATTACCTTTCTCCTGATAAGAATCTTTGCTTGCGAAATTATTCTGGAAAAAGGCCATCTGCTAGGGAAAACAGTAATAATAAAAAATAATCTGTGATTCAGAGAATAAAACTTTGATTGCTGCTCTCTTAGGAGGAGGGATGAGGAAGGAAGGGCCCAAGGAGCTGTCCCTGGAACATGTTTTAGAACAAGCTGTTGGGAGTGACTACAATGTCATGCAGAGGCTTGTTGTGTGAGGTACACCAGTCAGCTGGTGCCCGGGAAATGAAGGAGGTCCTCTCCACCAGCCTGGGCTCCAAGTGGTTCCTGAACAGGCTGTGGGGAAGGAGATTCCATCCTGACACAAGCATTGTCAGCACTCAGTGGCATCTGGTGGGACTCACAATAGAGTGGGATAGAACTGTGCCGAGGAAGCAAGGGATGAGCTGCTTGCTGAACCAAGGACTCAAATGGTTTTAACAGCAGTCCAGTGGCTAAATACATCAATCCCTCAAGAGATGCAACAGCAAAGAGACGACATCTTATCAGTCAGATACGAGTCACACATCTACAAAATCCCTGATCCTGTTCGATGTAGAGGCCTCTGTAAGAGAAAATTTCAGTCCAAGAAACACCAAAAGATTGAATGAACTCTCTCATTTTTTACATGATGATAAAAACTATTTTTATTCTCTCAGTTGCTTATAAAAGTACAAATCGGGAATAACTTTTGAAGTGACTGTATTCCAGAGGAAGGTTCACAAATGAAATAAATCCTCTACTTTGCTGCAGACCTGGGTGGAGGAGGACAACTATCTTTTTAAGTGCTGTGTTTGAAAGTGCACAGAAGATGCACCAGCTGTGTTAAAACAGGCCATTTTCATCTCACACATACACCCTGCAATTCTACTTTTTAATTTCAAGGCAATCACACTGCTGGAATCTTTTCCAGCCATTGAGTAAAATATATGTTTGTCTTGCAATTATGTAAATAAGGTAAGTGGTTAAGATTTAGACCTAGAATAATAATGTTAACATCATTGTCCCTTCAATAAATAGCAAGCTTTGGATGTAATGTTATTTTTGCTCTATATGTTCCATGCCACAGGAAAACGCAGGCTGACACAGAGATGATGTGGTATTCTTATTGTATTTAAAACAATATTTAGGCAGGGTAGCTCCTACTGCCATTTACTTGTGTTCGAAAGAAAGCCCTGTTTCATCGATGGGAATGTGTCAGAATTTTGTAATAAAGCATGCTGTGTAATATATTTAAACACAGTCCAAATTAATTAAAGTGTAGTGGACGTGAAAGATACATACTCAATGTGACATTTCAAATAGGGAGAAAATATGATAATGAGCTATTTCCATGTGTTGCCATCCTTCTGGTTAAATAATACTTCTGTTTTCAATGAAGCCACTGAGCAATAACATTCATTTTTGGAGTTCCACAGCGGTTAGAACTGATTGTATACAGGCTGTAATCATTATCCTAATTCTGCCCAGGAAACCCTCTCTCCCCACCACGGGGAAATTTGGAATAAAAAGTCTCGTTCCAGGAAAAAGAATTTCCAAATAATCCTGGGCACCAGATCAAAATATGAGCTCCAAATCCGTTCCTTTTTCTTAATAAGAATCAGCACTTTGAAAAATGCTGCTCCGCAAGGAAATATTTGCATTAGTCAGCCTCTTGGCGCTGGCGTGGGCTGGAGCCTTCGCTTAAAATGAGGCCCAGCCTCACCCTGCAGTGCATCCCAATCTCCCAAAGATGCAGAGAGCCCCAGGAACCTCGGCTTTGTTCTCACAGGCAGAAAACTAAATCATGGGGCAAAAGGACGGAAAGGGACCTGGTGACACAGCCTGTCAGGTGCCGAGGCAGCCTTGGGTAAGACAGGCATCATCTTCTCATGTGTTGAAGAGTAGAAGGCAAAGCAGGAACTAGAAAGGAAAGGTCACTATTTCCGTGCTATCCTTTGCTCACAAAGGGTCTGACCACACAGATGCAGGGTCTTTAGCTAACTGTGTAGCCCAAAGGGCTGTTGATATGTGATTATGCTTTTGCCTCTTGATAGGTCTGTGCTTTGCATTATAAGGCTTATTTATCAGGACAAGTCCAGTGTTCAGGACCTGACAAGCACTAGAAAGTTCTGCGAGACTGCTTTGATTGCTGTAGACTGGAGAGACCTTGCATTTAGGACAGAGAGCAAATCTTGTGTGCCTTTCACTTGAGTGATTTTTAGAACCATGCCAAAATATTCCTTTTTATTAAGGCTCTGATTACCTGATTTTCAGCACTGAAAAGGCTGCACATCATTGGTGGGGGATGAAAGACAAGCAGTGCACACTATTGGATATCAAAGTGTATATCAAAGGAGCCTTGATCTACAGGAGCAGAAACAAGCCTTGCCTAGCACCAAGACATTAAACCCTCCAAGAAACCATCTAAACTGACCAACACCCCAGAATTCACTGGGAGGTAGCTGTTGAAGTGTTTTTCATAGGCTTGTGTTGTTATTATGTTGTTTCAACTTGTCCATTTGAGACACATCACCAACAGAACTATTGCTTTCACAGTTGCCCTTCAGACTGACAAGTCATCAGTACCAGCTTTGTGTGATGTAGCAGAGAGCCTATAGTGGAAACTATTAAAATTGGTGTGCAAGAGAATGGGAGCTCTTTTATTCAAAGACTACCAGGAAAGGGGTCTATTTTCTGGAGTGCAGAGAGAGTAATTTGTTTCCAAGATAGTTGTATGCACAGCTTTGCATGTTAGCTCTGCTCAGTTCTATTGAGTACCTGGGAACTGAGTCCCTTAGTGAGGTGGATGAACAGGGCAGGCAGTCAGGTGCCCACACACCTCCTTCCTGCTGATAACTGCTGTGCTGGCAGTACATTTTAGGGGCTCTGCATTCCTCCCTCTTTGGGCCAATATTGTACCAATTGTTTTCTCCTATTCAGCTAAAGAACCAGAAGCCAATGCTCCTTTGTTGGCTGCTATTGACCTAATGGGAAAACAGTGTGCAGATGTAGCTTTCAGTCATCATCTGAACACAGTCAGAGAAGATACATTAACCTGTTAGTGCTAAAACTAAAGACAGGAATGTGCATACCGCCGTGGGGAGAGCATGTGACCTCCTCACCTGTGTCAGATCAGAGCTTTCCAGAGAGCTCACCTCCTGGTAAAGAGGTGGATGCAGCCAGCCTTTGTGCAGCAGGAAGAGTGCTGGTGCACAGGAGAGGGGAGTGGCCTCCACAGGTACCAGTGCAAATTAGCTGCATCCCTTTCACAGGTTTTTGAGCATTTGTGGCAGGAGGGGACTGCTACTGGATAGTTTACTTAGTGCACTTGTCAAAGTACTACAGGAATGCCATGTCAAAGACGAGAGAGGAATCAAGATTGTGTGCTCTGTGCCTTAACTGCTAGACTGTGCTGTGTTTTCCTGCTTTTAGAGTTAGCTCTTCTGCTTCTGGAGTGTTCTAGCATTGTGGTCTTGGGAGCTACAAGGTGCCTGAACAAAGAGACAACAACCTACTTCAAATATAGTTGCCTCAAAAAGGAACACAATGGGTAAAATCCAGACCTGTAGGATCTCAGCTGGCCTTACCACTGTGGCGTGCCCCTGTCTGCCTGTGCTGCTGCTCTGTCAGGCTGGTGGTGCCCAGCAAACACACTGAGGAGCAGGGCTGCTGCTGGAAAAGGAACTGTGGAGGTGTGTCTTGTCCTGAAGAAGGCAGGGTTATGCTCAGAAAAATTGCCCATCCTGAGTGTCTGGGACAAGAGTGGGATGATGAGCCAGTAATAAAGCTGGTGTCTTTTGTCACCAAAGAAAGGTTAAGTCAGGAATAATTTGTAAGTTGGCAGAGGCATTACAGAGGTCAGTGTGGGATGTTTATGGCATTAAGGGGGTGAGAGTTTAGTACTGGTCTGAAATTTTCCACCAAGACATTTTTTCTTAAGGGAAGATTATCCATTTGTTTTAAGAGATAGAGTTTTGTGTGAAGGAAACTCTCATCCTCGTATTCAGAGTGTGCTGAGTCTGAAAAGGGCAGGTATGTACCTGTCCTTCCCAGTCTTCTCCTGCTTCTCACTACCTGGACATAAAGCTGAGATTGAAGTGCTGCATGCTGGAGTATTCCCCTTTGCCTTCTGCAGAACAGACACTGATGATTCACTGCAGCACCTTCTGGATGGTTGTCGTAGCAAACAGGAGCTGTGCAGTCTCAGGCTGAATGGCAGCTGTCCCTCTGGCCTTGGTAGTTCAGAGATCTCTGTTCTTCACCAAATGAAGAATACGAAAAGAAATGGCAAAAGTGCAAAATCTATCATGGAATATTGGGAAAACCAGCCTCACTTCTGATCAGTGCAGTTATCCCTGGCAGAGGGATGGTGGGAGCTGATTGAACAGCAAGAAGAGAAGGCTGCCAGGTGAAAACAAGAAAGCTGTTTGATGCAGCAAAGGAGAGAGAGCTGGTGCAATCATGCATGGAGGGAACAGAGTGCAAGGGTAGAAGTAACGTGTTGGGCAGCAGTGTTGCTTTGAGGAAGCACAGAAGTGCCAGCTCCACAGATCAACAACCCAGACAAATCAGAGAAACGAGTCCAGGAGAGGGTGGGACAGAAACAACCACGTTCTCTGGTGTTATCCTCCCAGAATGTCCAAGAATGGCACTGAAATGAAAAAGGCCTGCCAAGAAGGCAACTGGCAATAAAAGCCTGTGCAAAAGAGAGGTGAGGATGTGGGCAAGCAGCCGGGTTCAGAAAAGGGAGGGTTAAAGAGCAGTGGAAGAGCAGCACTTAATTTGGAGCATTCTGCACATGGGGTATGATCTAGAGACTGTTGTAAGGGCGTAAAAGGGGTGAGACTATAAAATAAATCTTGTTGGGGAGGGAGTGGGAATAAATAGCATGCAACCTCTGGTAAGTAAGGGAGTGAGAGGACATGATATCTAGAGAACAGGCAGAAAAGAGACAGAAGGAGGGGGATTGCCCTTCTAATTATGGGTATCTGTAACTTTCCTAGGACATAATGGGCAGAGGATGACTAACAAATGGCTGAGTCACAGAAACCATGTGACTGAGGTTCTAAATTCAGCTGCTAAGGGGCTTGAACAGTCGCACAAAATGTGGAAATTTTCCTCTAATACTGTTCTGGTGCAGGTGATCCTAAACCTCCTATACCAAAGAAGTTTTCCAACTGGTATTTGGAAATATCTAGCTCAGTAAATTGGTCAATATTCATGTTGGCAGGCAAGTATATTACCTTATTCACCCATTCATGGTGGAGAAAGCCACTTTTAGCCAACTAAATAGTTGTTTGTCCATTTTCTATCCATAGAACCATCTGCAGGGAGCTTTGAATCAAATATTATTTGAGCCTTCACCATAGCAATTTGGTAAATGATGTTGCTTAGAGCCAGAACAGTGTTCTGAGAGCCTTTGTAAGACAATTTATTGCTACTAACCATCGACTACTTGTAGGATTTTTGACTACATGATGTTTCACGAAATAAGGAGAACATGTGTCCTCTGTTTCAAGGTGCAGACTGTTGGAAGTCTTTGTTTCATGCAACATTAATGCTGGCATAAATTGGTAGAGCCACCAAAAGAGGTTACCAATGCCTTCCACTCACCTTCCTCGTCCCATGGGACCTAAATTCAGGAACTGATGCAGGTTAGGATTATCTGTTGTCCTGGCCACCACGTGATTAACCAGGTACAATCATAGTTGCCTGAAATATTTCAGATAACATGTTTAGGGAAAAGATATAAATGCAAAATACCCCCACGCTTGCTCAAGAATGGGATAATTTATTTTCTTGATAGCAATGACTGAAGAAATACAGGCAGATAGAAACCAGGATTAATGTCCCTCTCTAGCTGAGCTGGAGTTTCTGTGTGTGCACCCGGGCAGATTTGGGCAGCAGTGGGCTTTTGTGAGTACTGTTAGATTAATGAAGTTTGCCTTCTTTTGATTTAACAATCTCAGGTTTACTTGAGACAAGTGACTCACTTCTCCCCTGCATTTTGTTCCGGGAAAAGAGCAATAAAACCGGCAAACTGGCTATTGAGGGCAAATCTAGAATAAGTAGGCTTTTAGCCTCAGGTCTAAGACGTTAGTCACATGCAAATCGGTGATGATAAATCAGTGCCACCTGGCTCACAAAGCTGCCTAGGAAATCACCACCTGAAAACGTGATTTTAAAAGTACACAGCTAATCCCCCTCTCCATAAAGAAACAGTCCCGACTTCCCTGTCAGTGGCATTTTTCAGAGCAGGAGCTGGACTTTTCCACAAGGTTTCCCTGGAAGTTCCACGTGGGGATAAGAGAGCCAAGGAGTTACCTGACTCCTAAGCCTTCCTTAGTGCTCTTCCATCCCTTCTTCATAAAAGCCAGGGAGTCTCAGCACCTGCTGCTTTCGTGAAGCAGCAGAGAGGAGGTGGTTCTGATTTTGTTTCTTTGTGAAAAGTTTCGCTGTCACAGTTCCCTGTGTGGCACACGGTGCTGTGGGGCTTTGCCTGCAAAAATAGCTGGTTTTAAACATTTCTGTTTAATCAAGAGTGAAGCAAATGTCAGGGATTCAATGTTCTAGATCAGCAGTTTCCAACACTGATACATCTTAATCAAGCAATTAGGTGCCTTTTTTTTTTGCTGTTGTTGTTATTGTTTGGTGTTTTCCACGCTGGAGAAGGGAACAGATTTGCTGCTTTGCTCTGATGACTGCTAGCAGCAGTGTTTGTTGTTAACAGAGACGTGTACACCTAACCACCAGTTGGCAGGTGTTAACACTTTGTTACTTGCTATTCCCACATGCTGAGGATTGTGGGAAAGCTGTCAAGCTCCCTGTCTTGTGTAACGCTTAGCTTTTACAATAACAACAACAACAACAACGAGCTCTGAACAAATTCAGGAGCGCTGAAGGAATGCAGTGATGCAGCACTAGCAAGGGAAACGATCGGATGGATTCTCCTGGCTTTGAGGGGAGGCAATACAAGGCTTTTTGCAAAGTTAGAGGTATTTTCTTATCCTGCCTTGGAAACAGGTAGATGGAAGCTGAGTTCTTTTTCATTTATTTATTTATATATTTATATATTTTAAATTGGTGATGTGGTCTGATCTTTAGAAGAAACCAAGAACGCATTGTGTGTGCCCCAACATTTCTAGTCTGCCTCTGACAATCGTACTCATTTGTATTCAGGAAAAAAACAAACAACTATAAATACAGCATACAATCAGAGAAAATAGGAATAGGACAGGAATTCTTGTTTTTCTGTGGGGTGACTGGTAATCAAGAAATGAGAATTTCTATTAGTGCACTAAGCCCTTCTGGAGAGATCAGATGTGCCCAAAAGACCCTCTGTGAACTTTAGCAAATACACGTATTAAAGTATTCCTTTTCTCTTTTGCTTGCTGTCATCCAGGTGCTCACATGAAGTTACTCTGCCTTTGCAGCCACAAGGTCGTGGTTTTATAGTGGAGTAATCCAAGTGATTGATTTATTACTGATGAAGAGGGGTTTGATGGATTTTTGATTTACATGAAGACAGTAAAGTAGCAGGAGTAGGAGGTGCAAGGCAGCTGCAGAGTGGAGTACAAAGCAGAAACTTGCCAGAGCAAGTGGGCCAAACAGCGTGATGATTTAGAGGAGTGATCAGTTTATATGGCTGATTTTAATAGTGCTGCACTGCGTAATTGCACCCCTTTGCCCCCAAAAAACATTATACTGATCACTTCTTGAACCTGCAGAATTGCTCTCAGGGATTTCATGCTTTTGCTTTTTGATGGGAGCGCTTCAGAACAAAGGGAACATGATCAAAGGAGTGACCGTGGATATTCTTGCTGGGCTGCCTTTTGAGCGTGGTTCCAAGTTTGGGGTCATTCTCCTCTTCATCTCACATCCAAAGTGAACACTAGTTTTAGGTCAGCTTTATGATATGGTAGGAAAGAAACTTACCCTTGCACTACGAATAGGCTGGGTTCAGGATAGGGCATTTCCTCGAGATACACACATTGACTTGAATCCACCAGTGCCTGTCCTGTCAAACCTGAGGAAATGTTTCCTGACAGGAGACTTGGCCAGGTTCTTTCCTGGAAAGGTTCCTACTGCGCGACAGGATCCCTATGGGATATGGGGGAGGCTGAGCAGCAGGTTCTTAACAATCAGGTTGCACAGTCATGTTTTAGTGGCCTGCCCCTGGGTCTGTGTTACACAAGGAAGTGCTGACATGGCCCTGGAGTCTGTGACTTTTAAGTTGATTTTAATTCTGGAATACAGGTTTGAGGTTAGTCAAAAGTTAGGGACTTAATGAAGTGGGAGGTGCAAGAAGCTGCAGAAATGAATGGATGGAATGCCTTGGGCTGTGTTTTGCATTGGGTGGGATCCCAGTGGTCTCTGCTGACTTCACGTGTCTGATAATCACTGCAATAAACAGGATTTTTAATGGAGTTGGCATTATTTCGTTGGTATGGAAATCATCCCTGTACCTGTGCTCTGCTTTAAAAAGCCTTACAGTTTGCAGAGCCATCTTCTGCAAGCTGGTTCTGAAAGATCTGCCTGCCAGACCTGGGGGTGTGGGGGAAGTACTGGCTTGCATACAATTACATGATATATTTCCTAATTTCAGGCTTCTCTTAAAAATTTATTTACTCTTACTTGGCCACAGGAAGCCAGTCAGGGGAGTAACTGATACTGGTAAAATCAATATGGGGATCAAATATTCATAAACACACATTGTGTGCAGGCATGGTCCTGAATTTGTTCCTGCTCATATCAAGTGATACTTTTAAAAACCCTAGAGAGAAAAATCTTGTTGCCTGGGGAAGCCATGGGGAAAGTGAAAGGAGGGAGGACTAATCATTTCATGAATGGAACTCAGAAAGTGGGTCTGACTTCTGCCATGAACCCTCTGTTAATTTATTTGTCCACTGCTTCTATTTTTGTAAGTGGGGACACGTAGTGTGATATGTGCACTTTGCTGGGCTTGAAAAGCAAGTGCTGACTGTTTTTGAGGTGCTCAGGTGAAAAATAAGTGATTTAGTGCAATGAAATTGCAGATTTGGTTTGACAGTATGGCTACAGGCTGAAGGCTAAGCATAGCCATAAGCACAGTCCCATACCCTGACCCTGGGGAAATATGAGCCATCCCATTTACATGATGGCTAATGCCATTTCACTCTGCAGTGCAACAGGTTGGAAAAGGTGCCAGCAATAAATCCCCTGTGTGTTCCTCTGCTGCAGGGGTGAGATCTCCCTGAAAATGGCAGTGGCTTTGCTGTGAGCAGATGATCTGCTCTGCAGTTGCTGTTTTCTGCTCACACTGTGGAGGTGCCCAGAGGATTTGGGCATAACTGGTTTGGGCTATAGGCGTACCCAAGAGCTGGTTCCTCCTTAAGGATCAGAACTGCTGTGCTGATCCTGCAGACTCGAGACCTATCACTTAAGCTACTTGCTTGTTTGAGTTATCTGAAGGGCTGCAGCTGAGCTTCGTGACTTCTCAGCACCTTAGCTGCCCTAGTTTGAGTAAAGTCATCAGCATTTTGCAAGGGGAATCATATTTAATTTGGATTTTTTTGATCTCCATAAGCAAAACACGAAAGAAAAGATTTCTTGAACTCCTGGCAGGATTTCTGGTTGGTCGTTGTTGTTTTTTTTTTTTTCCCCCTCTTCTTTAGAAACTTAGTTTGTTTCTCTTTTTTTTTTTTTTCTTTTTCCCACCCCACCCAGACTTAAACAGTGCCGGGAAATTCTGTCCTTACCCAGCTGTACTGTCTGAGGAAAGCCAAGTTATTTTTTTTTTCCATGCATCAAAATTATCACAGTTTGAAATTACTTATTAACTCTCCGCGTTTCCCAGAGAGAAGACATCAGATATTTAACTGATATGCCCCTTGTACTTAGACAAAAGGCCAGACAAAGGTTAGGGCAAGTGGATACACATGACAACTTTATCCAAGTCCTTGAGGATTTCCCATTGACTGAGTCAGTTTCATTCTTTTCTTTTTTTTTTCCAAGCAAAAATAATAAACATGGATCAAGTAAGATGGGCGAATTTATTTTCATTGCAGCCCTCTTCCTGGTGCAAACTCTGCAGTCTGTGGACAGAGAAGATATGTTTGGTTACTCAAATGACTGCCTTGCCTGAAAAAACCCACAGTGATCACCTCAAATAGCTCACCTCAAGCTGGGTCATTGCTTGAGAATGCGTATTATGAAGCAGTTTTGGAAAAGGTTGATTTACGCATTAGCAAGTGGATCCCATAAACATTTCCTTGTGTCTAAGCACTGCTGGTGTGCTGGTGACTGAATTGTGTTTGTTCCTTGTGTTTCTGCATCGCTTCATAGCAGTGAGACTTTTGTCCTGCTGCTGTTAAATGAAGTTCCAAAACGCTGCAGTTCTGTGGGTTAGCCTTCTCTTGTTCCACTAGCAAGGGAAAAGGGTGTGTTTGGATTGGCAAGAAACACTGTTATTTTATTTATTGTGCTTTTTGGTGGGCACATTTTATGTCCTGGGCTATGGCAGGTGATTACATGGTATGTAATCCTGCAGCGTTCACAAGTATTTACACCCACATCAGGATGGGGAAGCCTTTATCAATAAAAGCACTGTGACCTAGAGCTAAGTGCTATCTGCATCTGGACTTCCCAAAATGCCTAGGGGTATGCTCAAGCAACAAAAAGTGGTGCACCAAAATAGAATCCTGCATGAGAAAACCTCCAGGCTGCAATAATATTTCCTCAGCCACCCTCGCTGCTGGGCCCTTCCTGGCAGAGCTGGACCGTGTCCACAGGTCATGTTGACTTTGTCTGGATTGATGGGCTTTCAGCAGCTGTCCCCTGCTGCCTTCAGGAAGCCAGGTTGGGAGCTGGGAGGTGAAACAGCCCTGTGGCATTAAGAGCAAGTGCCAGTGGCTGGCGTGAGCAGTGCCATGGTTTTATGCCTGAAAGAATAGTGTCCAGCAACACTTTGTGTCCATACTCATGTCTGCGTGTGGCAGAGGACTCCATAGGAAGAAAGGTGGAATTTGCAGGCAAATTTGGGGCAAATAGGTCTCTTCTGACCCCATAGAGACCTGCTGATGTGTTACACAGCTCCTATGACATTGTCTGTTGCCTCGTAACTGTGCAGGTCCCTTGTTGGGATGAGATCCTTGCTGATTCTGGTGGCACAAAAGCTGTCCCTGAGTCATGCAGGTTTCAGGAAACTATCAGAGAAATGGAAAAGGAGTCTAAATGTCCCCAGAATAGGCAAATTGGTAAAACCTTCTGAGCCTAAGTAAGTGCCTGAGAAATCTCTCCCTTTTTCCTGGGTGTGTTTCTGTCTTACCTGCACTTCACTGCCAGACTGGTGGGACTTGGAGCTGATTAGAGGCTTCTCATGGGAAATAGTTTTTTGAAGCAGCAAGTCTGAGCTGTAGGACCTGGGGAGTCAAGGACTGGTCTTCTCTCATCAAAAGGTCAATCCTGGAGTACAGATGATTCACAGACCTTTGGTTTGATACTAATTAGTTGTGTGGGGTTTTGAGTAGTTGGATCCTAGGTGGCAAATACTTGGATCCAGGTGGTAACTGGTACAGATAACAGAAAGTGAAAAACAACTGTGTTATTTTTTTTTTTCCTTGAGATCTTAAAAATTCCAATCTTGCTCCATTAAAATAAGTCATGCAGAAATGCTCCAGCTGTTCTTCGCACTGTGGAAGCCAAATTCAGCATTTTGATGGGGTTTTTTCCTTTGTTTTTGAGAGACCAGTTGTGAAACTGTTTGATGTGTTAGGTAACAAAATCGCACTTGTACTCTCCTTCCAGTTATTTGCATTTTCCTGGTTATCTTATTTAAGGTAGACTCCTTCCAGGTCATCATGGAAAATAGCAAGTTCACCAGGGGGTAAACTGGTCAGCCCTCTTTGCAAACTGGGATGTCCAGTAGCACTGGTGGACTGTGAGTCTTTTAGGCCTCCTCTTCTTCTTCACTGAATGTTCTGATGGTAGCTGAACTCACAGGACTTTTGGTCAAAAGCAGGAGAACAAATCAACAAATAGCTCCTGGGGTATGTTTCCTGTTTTTAACATGAGCTTTATTTTGGTAGGATGTGTGGTAAATCCTTCTCAGCTCCTCCATTTGCAGGAAGAGGCAGCACTCCTTTTAATAATCCTAAGGGAGAATCTACTGAAGTATTTTTTACTATTTTGAAAATCAGATGTGTCCTATTTTTCCTAGCAATTTTGAGGTGTGAGCAGTCTCTGAAATGCAGGTAATATTCATCATAGTGTTTTAGTGAAGGTTTATGTTTCTGTTCAGCAGTGAGTTGCCTGCCCTCACTTCATGCTCAGTGTGTAAAGAAACAGGAACATTGAGTTTGGGAACACTAATGCCCTGAGCAATGGAACCCATGCCCATTTTGGGATGCTTATGACATATTTAATTTCAGAGTCCTACTTGTGACCTTCTGCTTATGCTGTGATTTCTGGATAGACAATCAGGAGACCAGTACATGTTGTGTGGAGCAGCTTGTGCCTGAGCAGCTCCAAGGATTGACCTGGACCCTGGGTAACCTCACACTTACATGCAACGTGGGTTCCCTCTAATAGGCATGGACTTTCAGTTCTCAGTTCCTTCTAGTTTAATGGGAAAAAAGTGATCTGTGCCCATATCAAATTATATAGAATCCTTTCCACAGGGCTTGTAGTTTCAAAGTTGTTCCTCTTGTTTCAGTGAAGCTGTCTGAGGATTGCCAGGGGTCCCTAATATTTTTAATCTAAGCCTTTTTAAGTTAAACATTCGTCAGCTCTCATGAGGCTAGAGCCAGGTAACTGGTGAAGGTCACAGCAAAGTGACAGCTGCAGCATTAGCTGGCCTGTTATCAGCAATTGCACCAGGTACAGTTCAGTACCTGACCACAGGACAGCACAGTAGCCTGTTCTGATCTTCATTTTCTCCCTTTAATTGGGTGGCCTTTCTCATGTCTCTCCCTGCTTATAGTCTTGTTAACTCACGAGCGTGGAACGGAGTGGCTGCAATATCAAAAGGCCGGGTACTTAAATTGAACAAAACCATACAGCAGTTTATAGCAATTCAAAGAACATGGAAGCATTTGCACTTTCTGATGCCACCTGCATTGTCTGCCAAAGATTGTAATGGGAAGAAAAAGCCTGCGAGGGTCAGGAGGGAAAAAAAAGCCTTTCTGTGGGAAAAAAAAAAAAAAAGAAGGGCAACAGAAGTTGTCTTGGGATGTGAGTGAAACAGAACCCTCAGTCATGAACTGAGTGAATGAGGTGGATCTAATTACTGTGTAACAAAACAAAGGAAGATGGCTATAATATAAAGGATATGGTATACAAGATTTTTTGCGGTTTATTGCACTATTTAAGTGCCTTTACTGTATCTGTGTGGTATTGTTTATCATGTGTCATCACATTCAAAAAAAGAAAACCCACAGTGAAAGTGCAGAAGGGAAATCCTGCTGAGTTTTTGATCCCTATACCTGCCCTGCTTTAAAAAGCCTTCCTGTTTGCAGAGCCACCTCTTGCAGGCTGGTTCTGAAAGATCTGCCTGCCAGACTTGCCTCCAACACATGCTAAATACACAGGGGACACTTCCTCTTGGATAATCTTGCTCCTTAGTCTGAACAGGAGCTTTCACGTACCCTTGCCCTACCACAGACCTACCCTGTCTCTATAGCTGTCGCAGGGAACTTGTCACACCTCTCTCTGCCCTGACCCCAGCATCTTCACCCCCCCTCCCTGTGCACCCTCACTTTTTGTTTCCCTCTTTCTCTCTCCATTTCACCTCCTGTTAGGCAAAATCTGTGCTGGAAGAGAGGCTGTGTGTGGGCTGAGAGGAGGGAAAGCATTTAGACACCTCTAAGCATAGTGTATCTCCTTGACAAATAGCCTGCTTGTTCCTGGTGAAGGAAGAGGAGCAGATCTGATTCTCAGCCATCCCTGTGGAAGCCCCTGCTGCTGCTGCTCTGAGTTCCCGTAAGAGGAGCAGGTCGGTCGGAAGGTTTCTGCAGCCGAGATCCAAAACGCTCCCCAAGAGTCCCTGGGAGTGTCAGCAGATTCCTAACGGGGCCAAGAGAGGGGCTGGCTGACGGCACCCCTGAACTATGCGTGGGATTAGCTGCTGTCACACGCACAGCCTTCCTGTAAACCCAGGGTGTGCGGCTCTGCCCGCTCCCTCGGCCCTGCAGGAGGCTGCTGCTCCGTCCTCGTGTTAACACGGCACCTCTGGGTGCTGAAGGAGAAGGGGAAGAGTTGTGGGAAAGGATTTACTTCCATTGCTTTCTTCCCCGTGTCCCGTCTGGGGAGAGCTCTTAGCGGATTCGTGGACCTGCACTGGATGGAGAGCGAGAGAAAACCAAGGGAATCCATTAAAAAATGCTTCTGCTACCTCATTAATCTTGTGCAGCAAATAATATATGCAAAACTTGGGCTAGCAAAGTCTCCAAAGAATAACATTCTTTTTGGTGAGGTTTTAACAAATTAAAGAAATAAATTAAGTCACTAGCACAGCGGGAAAGTGCTGGCGGCCTCCAGGATTTGTGTGTTTTACCATTGTTCTAAAAATAAACTGGGGTGAAAAAAAAATAAAATTAAAAGTCTTTCAGCTGAAAAATAATATTTGCTTTAAGTAGCCACGTTTGGGTTTTGCTCCCGCGCGGTGTTTCACCACCTTCCCTGGCCCTAAGGCTGACTTTTGGAAGCAGAAGGTGGAAAATAGCAGAAGCAGAGGTCGCAAAGCCATGTGGTGAAGGGAGAGGCGTGCTGGGCGTTAGCGGGAAGGATGTAAAGCAGAAATTAGAACCCTTGTGCCTCACCCCACTGTGACTGCTGAGACAAGGCATGTGTTAGAGATTAGCAACTGGCTTACTGGCACCCTTAGGTCCAAACCAGGGGGAATTTGGGGCAGCTTTGGAAGGGAGGTGGCTGGCACCCTCCTCTCTTGCTATGCTGCAGGCTGGTCATTATTTTAACCATCAGAACAAGGGTCCCGAGGTTGCCAGAAATCAGAAGTTAAGGGCTGCCCTCTGATATCCCTTTTCCATGCTCCTTTTTGTAGTTTGCAGTCAAGTGACCAGAGGGAACAGCATCAGTGCTCTGTTTTCTCTTCTCCCCTAAAACTGACCCCTTCCCCTCTCATCCCAGCTGCTGCCTCAGTCCTACACAGAGGCTTCCACTGCCTCTCCTCCCTGGGCCACCTCCACATCCCATCCCCTGCCTGCTGTCATTTTTTCCAGCTCCACCCAGGCCTTGTCTCACTCTCTAAGGCTGTCCCAGGATTAGAACAACTGCTTTTTGGTCAAATCCGATTAAGCTGCATGATCTGCAGGCAAACAGTGTTCTGGAGAAAGTTTTTTTAAGGCCTAAAAGATGGATAGATGTCTAGCTTCCCTTTACAGATCATCACCAGCAGTTAGATACCATGAATTTCTCCTACCCTGGCCATTGCTCATGCTGAAGCTGGATGCATACACATTTAAAAAGGAATTAGTTAATGGATGTCCTCAGAGTCACAAATGCAGTTGTTTTCTCACAGGGCATCTGCAACTTGACTGTAATTGCCCTGCTACTCACTTAAATTCTGCAGTAGTGGGAATGACATATGTCCATAAACGGTATAAGGAAACACTTTGTCATTCTGCATAGCTTTTGCTGATGGAGCTCTGATTCTTGTTCTTCTAGCCTCAGTCCCCTTCCCTGTAGGAGAAGTGTGCTCATCACTGCATGTGTATCTGTGGCTACACAAGTGCTTTACAGTGGAACTTGTTCTGATACTTGTCCCCCAGCCTCCTGATGGTGCCCACTTACTGCTTTCATTCTTGGGATGGTTCTAGACTAGAAAAATATGCCAGGCAAAGCTGGCATAATTTGCTGTGAAGGGAGGTAATTATTTTGTTTGTTTCTAGCTAGTGCATGTTCTGTTAGAAAAGCTGTGGGTGAGCAGCAAGGTGTTTTATTCTGTCTGCTTCCATTCTGAAGAGAGGGGGAAACTGCCCCTCCTCAGAAGGCTATGGGGAGAGCAGAAGAGCTTTTAGAGAGGGCAGTGTGGGGCATCCTATTGTACCCGACACATACCCCCAAAATCGGAGCAGAGCTTATGGGAAACTCCTGAGTGTGGCACTGGGCCATGGCATCCCCACAAATCCTCCCAGAGCGTCTCCTGGGAGCTGAGCAGATCACACTGAAAACCCCTGGACTCAGGGAAGGATTGGGAGCTTACCATGGGAATGCACAGCAGCCAGGAAGGAGTGGTGGGGACTGGGTGCTGCTTCTGTTTTGAGGTCTCTTTGTTTGGAATCGCCTGAACTCACATCTGGGCAGATCCTAACCTCTTTGACATGCTTGGGCTGCTCACATTAAGGAAAAGGTGTGAGAGGACCACCTCAGAGTGCTGGCCAGCCTGAGACTCAGTTGCACCCAAAATGCAACCAGCTTGGCAGCAGCTGGATTTCTTTGGCCACATCTGCCTGTGTTGTACACTGTTAAATCCTAATGGCAGGCTTGGCTCCGTAGAAAGCTCTTGCTGATTGCTGGGCTAACTCCTGAGTAGTTTGGGAAGGAAAGGTCTTTGTGGTGCTGCATTTTCCCTGAAAAGAAAGGGAATACATTTGGTTCCTGTAGGCTGGAACCTATGAGGAAGAACTGGGATGTTGTCTGGTCTTGGACTCGAGTGACTGAGAAAAATGGTGTTTGCTAGGCTGAAGGTGACAAAAAAATAATCCCTTTTCCTGCAGGTAGCAAGTCAGCAAGGTGCTTAAAGGAATTGCTGGTTGGATGGGACTGAGGCTAGATCAGTCTCCAATATAGCAATGGAGTATTGTAGGTGTGGGCTTCATGTGTGAGGATGGATGAAAGTAGTGAGGAGGCTGCCAGGTGCTAACTGAAGGAGGAAAATAAAGGTTTCTTCCGTCTATAAGGCTTTACTGAGGTTTTCTTTCCCATAAGATTAGGAGAATATTTTGTATTTTAAAGGCCAGCAGGGGTATCTGAACCAAGACATTGACCCAAGTTTTCCAGAGCAGGTGATTAGACAAAGATACACTCTCAGGTTCCTGCACTGTGAGGGACATCCTTTAGCAGCCAGCAATTAGAACATGGGCAAACATACCTACATGACACCATGCTAAATTGAAACTAACTTTAGACCCATAACTTTATGGGCAGCAAGTTTAGAAAGATCTTTAAGTTTTTATTAGAAGAGAGAAGCTTGGAAGTTGTGGCTGGTTCTGAACCAAGGCTTAAGCTCTGTAATGGGCAGCTGTGGGGTTGGAAAGGGCTGGCCTAGGTAGAGGATGTTCCACATCTAGCCCTTGGATTTGAGGTTGATTTCTGCGATAAGAACCACTTTTAATGTAAAGCTGAAAAGATAGTATGAAGATGAAACAGTTGGAAATAAAAGAAGTCTGGCCAAATTTTTCATTTACATGGGCTATATAAACCTCTCTTTTGAGCTGTAGTTACTGATCTATTTTTACTTTGCTTCCCAGAGGCAAAAGTAATAACTCTATGCCAAAAAGACCGGTTTTCCCAGCACTTAACAAAACCAGCATGAATTCCTCAATAGCCAATGTCATAGAAGTTGCATGTCAAAACTTTTAGACAGGTTTTGTAAGCATTGAGGCTGTGGACAGAAAGGGGCAGAATAAACCCCAGGACCTAGATAAGTTTGGTTCTTTTTCTACCCTTGATATCTCATTATTGTGATCCAGGTTCTTCTCTGCTTGATGTCTTTCCAAGATTCCCCTGTATTCATTTTATTCTTGACAGACTAGTGAACATCTACAGGCTCTTGTATCAAAAGGTATGGAAAGGCAACAGCTGAACATAATCTTCAGATAAATACAACATAGCATGGCCACATATGAATAGTCTCTCCTATGAAAGGAAAAGTGAGGCCTGTAGCTCTGGAAAACATTTGATTTAGATTCCTTCCTAGAGAATAGTGAAGATGGAGTGATCACAGTTGTGATCCTGTAATGTGGCGAGCTGGGCTGTGGAAACTCTCAGGTGTATACCTGCAGCTTGGCTACTCAGAGGATGTTGTGGCTTGGGTCAGGAATGCCAGGGCTTCATGACTTGAGCCTTCCCCAAATTAGCCAAAAGAGAAGAAATTAGCTGCATATCCCACCCCTGATGCAGCAGAAGCACACAAACAAATATATCTATCTCTGCTGGGCCACAGTCAGATGCACGTGTAGGTTCCTAGTGCCAGATCCTGCTATGAACTCCAGCTCTGTGCACGGTTAGAAATGGCACAAAGAGGTAAAAAAAAAGTTTTCTCTGTGTGTGTAGAGACACAGATTTGGTTTGTTTTTTCACCTGCAGCATATGGTGATGTTTGTTTAACCCATAGAGAACTCACATACCCACACATGATGTGACATGTATTTTCCTTGCAGATTGCAAACCAGAGTTTTGAGCAGGGCTGTATTCACTACTGGATCCTCAAGCCCATTTCTGCTGCATAGCTAGGCAGGTATGTTTGGTATTTCTGGATTTTTTATTTTTTTATTTTTTCTTTCTTCGTCCAGTTTAAAAAAAAAATCCCCTCGAAAACACATAAATAATTCAGAACACATGTTTTACGTCAACTGTTTCACTTATCTCTATAAAGAGGGCAGAGGCAAACCCCATCCAAACAAGGAAGGGGAGGAAGATGCATTGCAAAATTGTGGCTGTGGTTACGCACAGATACGTTTTTGACTGGAAAGCCCAGCTCAGAGGGGTGATGCCTGTGTTTTAGGGCTTATGCCTTGTGAGCTGCTGAGTGCACCCAGCAAAGAAAGTTGTGAGTGCTGTGGCTGCATCTGCTTTGCTGCATGTGTGCAGTTGCTATTTGTCCACAACTTTGGGTCGGGACAAGGCTTCCAGATGTTCAGAAATCCCACGCAAATGTGCTGTAATAAGAGACTCCATTGGAGGGTGCTAAACTTCTTGGCAGTCCCTAGGAATTCAGCCCCTTATAAAAGATGAAGTTTGGGTCCCTTTTTGTAAGGGGTAAGCCAAGTCTAAGCTCCTGAAGTCAGATGGAAGTTCTCTGTTGACTTAGAGAAGGAGTTGGGCTGGACCCATAATATCTCGTTTCCATGCAGATGCAGCAGTTTCATTTGCTTTTCCATCTTGTGGGTTG
>JAWWTY010000077.1:59673777-59736522 GCA_035222235.1 Margarornis squamiger
TTGTTGACTGATGAGCTGCTAAGAGGAATCCTGAAAATTGCTTTAATTTTCAGCACACCTGACATAGTACCTGTAGTTCATGTCAAAGCCCTGGTCTCTTTATATAGACATGTTCTTTCATGCTCTACTTACAGACCCTGTCCCTGTCCTTTGTAGCTGCTTGGTTTATTTTAATAACTTGATGAGGTCTATAATTTTGTATATCTTCTCTCACAGTAGACTTAGACCCATTCCTGTTTTACTGTGGGGATAACAAATGTCACCACTACTTGTCTCCCACTCAAGTTCTGATACGCACTGCACAGCTAAAGACAGCAAAACAAACTAGGTAATATCCTTGGCTGTCATGTCCACAGCACAGGACACAGCAGGGCAATTCCACCTTTCAAAAGACTCATTCCTGAGGATTATTTATCAGCCCTCCTCTTAAAAACCTGTATGAAGGACAAGTCACAGTGTTGATGTGAATCTCCTGTCCAAGTATTTTATTTCTCTGCAGTTAAAAGATTCCTCTGGTGTTCAATACAGTTGTCTTTGATGTAAATCTTGTTCCCTGCTTGGTGGCCACAGAGGGGATCAGTAACAACCTTTTATGTACCAGAGGGATAGGGGACCCTATAACATAGATGCTTCTGCTGTGGTTATGTGGAACCAGAATTCTGGGGGCCTTTCTCTGCCACATATTTCCCATCTGTCCTCAGAGAAGTCTGTTAATCTCTATATTTTTCTGCTTTGAAGGGGATGCTGTGAGGGTACATTCACTGGGGTTTCCAGGGGCATTCGGATGCTGCACTGGCAGGGGCTAAATAGGTGAACAGAGAGAGAGAAAGAGCAGCCATACATTTATTAATCTAGTAAAGGAGTGATATTTAACTCAGCAAACAAATGTCAAGGACTATATTATCAGCGTGTCTCTTATCTCTGGAATTTTGTTTTGTGCTGTGCTGTGCTACTTTACTGGATGGTTTGTGGTTTGTTTTGCAGCTTCCTGGAAAAGAGAATTTTAAGAACAAGAACAGAAACCGCCTGGTAAGAGCTGTAACTGGCTCTGCCTGTCTGTGGTATGACAGCCAACAATATCACCTGCTGACGATTAACAGATTCCTGGGAGATGTGTTTTTGAGCCTTGGAGAACTGGAACGAGAAGAACTCACCCAAATTGCTCCTCGTGAAACAGCGTAATGTATCCACCCGCTTCATGCTCTCCTAATTTAGGACATGTGTAGTGTGTAATGATGAACTGGCCAACTGATTATGTTGCTGTAAATCTCATACCCCACCTTTCAAAACACCCCTGACTGACCCCTTCCTTCATGACAGCTCAGCCCAGCATTTCCAGCCCACCTCTTGGGAGCGAGAAAGATCGCACTAACCATCCATGAAAGCGCTTCTCCACAGAGAAAAATGCAACTTTTGGTTGTTTTTATTTCATTGGGCGGCCTTTTCATGTTCCGTGACCCACTTTTGCTTCCCTTTAAACTGTGACCGGTGTTTATTCATCCCTTTTTAAACACAATAATTTAATTAAGAAACTAATCAGCAGTGTTGAATTGATCTTTGAACCCACCCCTATCACTGAAGGAAATTTATGAATGCATAACACAAGCAAGATCCTATTATCTAAAAAGCTTTCTACTAAAAGGATTTGGCATCTAAAAAGTGAGGCTTGAAATTCTGCACTAAATTTATAATGTAAAGATGTGAACATTATTTACGGAGTCTGAAATGTATCCCAAGTGAATCGAACAAGTTTGTCTGGATTATTTATTAAAAATGAAATTGTCCCAAGTTTAAAGGATTTCAGAAATGAGTTGGATATTTTGGAGTCTGAAGGACTGATTGTAAAGGTACCAGTGTAACAGATAGAAGTTTAATGGTCTAGCCTGCCTCGACAGTCAGATCCAGCCCTATGTCGTGGACTTGAATGGACAGGTGGAAATAACAAATTAGTTCTGTGCAAAAGCAGGTCTAGAATCCAGGTCTGACGACTGGAATTAATGAGGGGCACATGAGCAGCCTGGTTTCTATGGCTTTGGGTCTTGTGACTGTGTCTAAGAAGGTATGATCTCTATTCCAAGGTTTGCCAGTGGCTGGGAAACACCTCGAAGTGCTTGTGTCTGGGGATTCTCTGGTGACTAAAAAATATGATAAAAGAGTTCTTAGAGGTCTCTTTTGTTAAGAGCGCTAAAATATTTTCCTGTACTGCCTTCTTACTTCCACAATAGTTGTAGAATTTCATCTTTTACCTTCTAGCCCTCTAACAGTTGGCTTGAAATGTGCCAACAGGTTCAAACAACTTTGCTGGGGAGAGAGAATGTTGATAAATGCGGGCTGTTATGCAGTGCTTTCCTGAGAAAAGTAAACCAAAAAGGGCATAGTGTGTGTCCTATGAATCTGACTGTATCCCTAAAGGATGGGCTGAGGGAGGTTTGGTGTATTAGGGACTCCTGTCAGAAAGGCCAGGTAAACCTTTTAGCATCTTGAGGGGCTCGCCAGGTAAATTTGCCACTATCTACACTGCTGGGATCTATTGACATGAACTTGCATAAAGGTTTGATGAAGGAATTAATATCCTTGCACTTTGTTACCTCATTCGCTTACTTATGTATTACATACTCCACATCAGTTGTGTAGGAAAAAGAGAAATAGAGATGAAAAGAGAGGACTGCCATTTTTTCCGTGAAGAGCAGATTGCGAGACTGTGGCATTTTCCCCACACATCTTGAATCGTTTTTTGCTTGGGCTTTTTGAGGAGTTTTTAGTTAATTTATTGTTTAAATAACTGTGATGAGAAGAGCCCCTGCCACACTGATTCTAATGAGGATTGCATGTGCTCTGTGTCTTTCTCATTGTGGCCTGTATAATTTAAATATCTTAACCAACATGTGCTGTGGCAGATTTCACTTATATCTGCTTAAATTAAAGCTTGTCAGTTCAGGAGCTAAGAAGCATGAAAATATTTGAAAGAGGTTTGACATTCACTGCTGAAATCATTGCACTAAATATCTGGCATCAATGACATAGCTTGAGAAGGGCTAGAAATTCTTGCTGTGTTGTAAAAGCTGGACATTCTGGACTTAAAGAAGAGAAAATGTACTTATCCTTATGTGCTCATAATTAAGGTCTCCACCAAAATTTCAGCTTGTTTTCCTCCTATATTTTCTCTGAGCAATATGTGACTGTTTGAGCTCCCCAAAGTTGCTGCTGGGAGAACAAACAGTACCAATATCTCAGAAGGAGCTGGAGTAATAGCACGATTTAGCTGTAAAAGGAATGGCATTTCCTTATGTTCTCATGCTCCAGAAATGCAAGGGAAGATGGTGCTAAGCTGGAGGATCCTGATGGAACCTTGGATATCTGAACAGCTCCAGCCACAGGAGATGAAAATTCATTTCCTCCGGGTGTGCATTTTTCCCTCTTAGGGGTCAGTCCATCAGAACACCCTTCTACATGTAGCATGCACAGCAGTGTACAGCAGGCAGGACTCTCTGGGCTGGAAATTACTGCCTGGTTGGCACACTGAAGTCAAGCCTGGGTATTAATACAGAGGTAAAATTACACGGTTCTGCTGCATGTGCTTTTCAGAACTGCTCTTTGCTGTTGCCTGGGCTTAGCTGAAAAGCTTAGGAAGGGTTCAGGAGTTTCATACATGCAGAGTGCCTGGGCACTTTGTTCTCCACTGATGGCATTCAATTAATTTGTTTCCTCTGAAGTGTTAGAAGGGCTTTCTCTGGGTTTGGTGCTACACGTTAATACTTTTGCATACTACGGTTTAAAGAAAATAATTGGTGAGTAGTCTGGAAACCTGAGGCACATTGCCCTTTTGAGTAATGATTCTGCACATGGAAGGGGGAGGAAAATATTGCCATAGGGCCTTTGTGACCTCTTCATGGGTAAATAATTATTTAGGAAACATTGATTTGGAATGAAAAGTCAGCTCAGAGGCCTGAAGGTTATACAGCAGTCCACGGGGTTAATCTGGGAAGGTTGTGAAGTCAGTCAAAAATCAAACTCATCCCTGAACTAACTGGCCTGGTTGAGTTTTTATTTTGAGAAATAGAAAGAAAAACAAAACATTGTTGATAGGTATAGGTGGAGAAAAGCATTCCCCAGGCCTGTGACATTTTTAAGAAGCAAAATCTTCTCCATCAGATGAATTAAGCCAAATGATCTCCGTATGCACATGAACAGCATTCTTTTGAGTCCTGAGTGCTGTATAAGCTTTGTGAGAGTTTCCAGGACATGAAAGACTTTAAAATGGACTCATCTAAATTTTTATGGCATTCTGTATAAGCCAGCCAAGTAGGGTTGGAGAATTGAGCAAGGCACCTGGGAAGTCAGAGGTCTCACAGTAATCTTTTTTATCTTAGGTATTTCCCTTTCTTGGCTCCCATTTCCCAGCTGGGAAATTAGGATAATGCCAAGGGCCAGTGGACAGTGTCTGCTTTATTTATTTTCAGTTAGAGATTGGATTTCCCTACAATAAGGTAAGGAAACTGCAGCCCTTGTGAGAGGAAGATGATTCCTCTCAGTGAAGATTCTGCTTGCCTTGGCTGCAGTGGAAATGTCTTCACTCAATTAAAACATTAAAATTATCTTTTTGTCCTTTGATCCCTTCCTGTTCCCACCTTTCCCTTTGTTATATCTTTACTAATGTTGAAGCAAAGGCTCTTTGGAGACAGGGCCACCCTTGCTGCTCCTGCTTCTCTGGAGGTGGGTGGATCACCACATGATGCTGCTGCGGAATAGTTTCCATCCACTCCAGCTTCCAGTGGGGCATATAATTCTCCATAAATGAAAAGGTGACTTTCCAGGCTTTACCCCAAAGAAAAATGTGCAATATATGGTTTTCTTTCTTCTGATCCTTTTTTTTTCCTCTAGATAGTGCATGTCAAATTTAACTCAAATAGTCCCAGTGAGATCCCGTTTATTAGCACTAATAATTTATATGTCTTACAGACATAAACCTCCCTTCTTGCTCATTTCTGAAGAAGTCACTGTGTTGAATTCCCAAAATGTAGCCTCATCCTACACACACATCAAGATCCTAATAACTGGAATATGTTGTTTAAGTCGGGGGGAATTCTGGAAGTCTCTTAACACCCAAAATCAGTCGTTAATTGTAAGTAATAATATTCATTCTTATTAATTATGGCTATAGAATTGTGTTGGACCCTTTCCATTTTTTAATGTTTTAGGCACTGCTCCATGACACTTTGACCAACATTTAGAAAAATGGCCTGTATGTCTTTTTCTCAGAGCAAATAAATTAATTTTTATGGAATGGAAGTGGAGGGTAGAAGTGAATAAGCTAGTTGCAATGGAAAGAGCCTTTCAAAACACTGGAAAAGTTAGACACTTGCAATAGCATGTGGTCTAATTTCCTGAACCTGTGAGAAAGGACATGAATTATTATACAGCTTACTGCTGAGCATATGCCTGATTCCTCGTGTGTGCAGAAAGCAAGGAAAATGTGCCTGAGTCAGGCCCAGCCTTTCTCATTCTGTCCCTTCCAAGCCTAAACCCAAAGCAGACATTGTGAGTGATGGGCAGAGCATCTCCGAGCAGTGCAGATCCTTCTAAACTGCACTGGACGGGAAGAAAAGCAACTTTTGCTAAGAGACACCTCTCCAATTCGTCAATAGCTTTGACTCTGTTTTACATAAATCCTGGCAGGAGTTCTGGAGTGATATTTTTTTGGTGTGTACCGAAGTGGTGGGTGTGGTAATTTGGCGTGGCAGTCCTTCTCCAGTATCCCTGCACTGTTTTCACAGCATTTCCAAATAATGGAATTTCCAAATTATGGCACCTTGATGTAGGAGTGGGGTCAGAGATGGTGCAGTGGGTTTTTCAGAGGGTTTTTTTTAGATTGTTTTGGTTTGGGGTTTTTGGTTTCGGGTTTTTTGTTTGTTGTTTTTTTTCTTTATCATTGATTGCAGGGAGGTTTATTTGGTTTGGTTGGGGTTTTTTGTTTTTTTTTTTTAAGCAAGAAATATATCAGTGAGTTTGAAACACAGAATTTTGTCTCCTCTAAGGCCACAACCAGGTAGAATCCTGCAAACGTAGGTTTGGTTGCCATCTAGGAAGTGTAGTATGTTCACAATTCACATTCAATTTACTGCTTTTACGTGGCAGGTTTCTGAATTTCAGAGCCTGATGATGGGGTGACATTGAATACAAGATTGTGTAGCACTTTATAGAACTTTTCTTTTATTAGCAGCTCTATAATCACATTAACTTAGACTGAAAATTTGAACTAATTCTTTCCCTTGAGGCCCAGGCTCTAATAATGGTAAGAATCTGTGAAATAAGATGAATACAATTCAATAATTATATTGATAAATAAAATGAAAATCAACTAATTGTGTCATTCAGTCAGTTTCCTGCCTCCGTTGTTGCTGCCTTTCTGCATCAGCGACTGCTAAACTTTTTCTGTCACACTTCAATAAATTTAATTGTGCAGAATAAATGAGCTAATTTTTGAAGTCACAGGCTCTGTTTGCAAGATAAGAATGATGATTTATTGACCTCCTCCTAACTCTCTAAGAATGTCACCCTCCTTTTTACTGACAGCCATAAGAAGGGGGTTTGTGCCTCTTCACCCAGCATCTTGCTAAAACCTGCTTTGTATATTTACCTTACCATCTCATTTTCTTGAAAGCACATAATACACCAGGACAGACCAGAGATCCCTGCTTCAGGTGGTGGCTAGACACACTATTCCAAATGATTACCAGAACCATGGGGATTTTATTTTCTTTATATAATAACTTAATGTTATTTTCTTTTGGTGATCATTTTATTCTCTGGCTTTTGGAAGGGTGGGGACTAAGAGGAAGTACAAGGAAAAGGGCGTAGATTAATACCTGGGGTTTTTTTTCCTGGAAGCTATGTTCTTATCTCAGTCATAATTCTATGATTTCTTCCACCCCATCAGGATGGACACTCACTCCAGTGCTCATTCACATTGATAGTTTGACCATGAGCTCAGGGAAAAGGCTGATATTGGGCACTGGACATGCCTTGTGAAAAATGATTGCCAGTTCTTCTAACTTTTGTTTCTGTTTCTTGGGTTTTGTGTTTAGATGCTGAGGAGAGGAGAAGATGATACTATATTGTCTGTTGTTACTGCTGCAATTTTGACAGCAATAGGTTTGTTAAACTGACATAAAATGGTACGAGTGAATAGGCTGTACCTGTTCTTTCCCACCTCTGACTTTCTTTGTGAGTTAGAGGGCTTTTCAGCAAAACATCTGTATGACAGCCACAACTACCCTTTTTCATAAGGCTGGATATTTTGTTCAGTTCTTTCAGTTAAAGCCAAGAAAATAACCTATATGCATATGAGAAGGGATTATCAGATCCTGTGGCACAGTTACAGTACAAATCTATCTTTGTTACAACATACAAGTCAGTTATCATGCTGTGGCAATACGATCCCTGAATCAAAAATCTTGGTAATCTGTTGAGTCGATAAAACTCTTCAGGGGAAAAATAAGATCAGCATCAGCACAATGTAAAAAAAATGCTCTCAAAGTTCTGACTCCCTGTCTCTGTCCAATAAACCAAATAAAAGAGATGGATGGGGACACCTTCTTCATATTACTAAATGGCTGCCTGCTGAGGTGCACTGGGGTATGCAAAGCAAAGGGTATTCCAGCTCAGGGTGTGCTGTGTTTGTTCCTCACAGTGAGACTGACTCTGCTGCTCTTTGGCTATGATGCTAGGCAACACTGCAAGTCCAATATACATGGAAGCTAGCTAGGCACTGACAAACCTGGCCTCCTGGAAGTGCACAACAGAAGACTTTTGATGGAGCCGGGATTTCAGCCAGGCACCCAGAACACAAACTGCGAGAAACCTTTTTTCTCATGTTTTAGTTGTTATATTGCACCTCTTTCTGTTGTAATTTTCTTCTAAAGAAGACTTATAACCTCCTAAATATTTCCTGTCAGGTGTTGGCTAGGTGAAATGCATCCTAGGGAATTGCAGCTGGGGGAATCACAACATCCCACATACAGAGCAGTCCAAAGTTCTGCCAAACTCTTCACTGTGTCTTTACCTCAAACCGCTTGTGCTCTCTGTGATTGATGCTTGTAGCAAAAGGCAGACCTAACCCAGGAAAGTCTTCTGCATCGTAGCTCTGCATTCCTTCAAACAAAAACTTCTGCCTGATTTAACAGCCTGCCTGGGAGCTCCACACAAACCTGACACAGGCAGCCTTTGCCAGTTTTTTGCTTTTTTTTTGCTGGTAATTGGTGTTCCTGCCCGTTTTCACTGTGGAGTTGGTGTTTGTGCCTTGGTTGCTGCGGGTCACTTAATTTACGCTATCTCAGGACACTGTCAAACTGCGCTGGAGCGATTCCATTGATTTTGGGGGGAGTGCTGAAAGTAAATTAAACCCGAACAAAACTTACTCTTTGGCAAAGAAAGCTTTGCCAACTTTAACAGGATAAAATTGCGCCAGCATGTAATGTTTTATTGGGCTGTAGTGAAATACTTCGGAAAAAGATTTCCAGTTCATAAAACACTTCCAAAACGTTGATTGACCTTCTGTTTTGTGGGCCATTATAATTTTTTCTCTTTGCAAACCAAGTTCCAATTATCCTGCGGATTTCTAGCACCAAGAGCAAGGAGATGAAGTTTTTTACTGAACCTTGGACATTGTGGGAGGTACAGGAGATTTCTGAAAATGCTAAGTCTGATTCAGACCAACATTTCTAAAGCCGTGGCTTCCGCTGAAGGACAACTGTGTAATTCCTCTGAAAGGAAGAGGAAAGCCAGTAGTCTTACAATAAAAGTAGTGCTAATTTTCCAGTTTAGATTTTTTTTTTTTTCTCCTGTGACCTTTGCCAGATCTTAAATTGCAAGTAGAGGAATAGAACATATTTTCTAGTTAAGCCAAATTGAACACATTCACCATGCTTTGTAAATCATAACAAAGATCTGCCCTTCTTTATCCTTTTTTTGTTTGTTTTCTGATTATGTGGATATGACTGAGTGTTGCTGGTCTGCTCTGGGAATGATTTGGCAAAATGCCACCCCCTTGTCACTCCAAATCTGATTTACAGACTAGCTGAAGGGTACAAGCTTTGGTGAAGTAATTTGTCCGTAGGTGAAACCAAAGTTAGGCAAATAGCAGCTCTTCATAAAAGAAGTCCTACCTTCCTTGTTGCTGAATGCAGAAGCTGAACTTCCCAGGTGTGGAGAGAAATCAGAACTAAGTACAGAGAGAAGACTTCCTACTGCCTGGCACAATTTTGGTATCATTCTAACACACCAGGCTTTTGGTTCATTCTGCTGAAGACATGGAAGCCAGCCCTGTTAGTCAGGCAATGCATGGCTGAGGACAAGGTTTAGATTTGAGATGTTCTTGGATGTTTGAAAACCAAACTGGCTGTAACAAAACCACCCAACTTTGTAAAAAGGGGGAGCTTGAAGGTCTATCCAAGCCCAAGTGAAAACAAATAGAAAACAATGTCTGGAGACAGGAGCCATTCACTGTCCATGACTCGGGTCCCTCTGTTGCCAGACCTCCTCCAGTCCCCAGGCCAGACCAAATATGATTAGATCACAGCATCCCCTATTTCACAAAATATGCTTACTGCAAGACACTCGTTTCCAGTTGGGCTGGGTTTTTTAATATGTTGTGGTTTTGAGACTGCCTTGGAATATTTTATATAACATCAGCCACTGTGCAGATTTGTGTATTGTACTGTAATTACTTAAATAGGGGATTTTGTATGCTACAGCCAGTGATTCATGAACTGCAGGGTATCTGCAAAAACAGGCTTTCATTGGGATTACGGGATGTAAAATGCCTAAAGGTTTTTGCCTTTGATAGCAGACCTGCCATTGCATCCACACAGGGTTTGTCTTATAAATTGTATTAGTTCTGATAACTTCCCTCCCCCAGTTTCTTACTATTCCAAAGAGTTTTGAAAGAAAACTGGTTCTATGTGAATTACTGCTGTGGCAATCATTAAAGCATATGTTGAGCATGCTTGTTGTTGTCTGTGAAATATAACAGGAAAGAAGGTTGAAAAGGTCCTTCAGAAAGGACTTAATATTGTGAAATTTGTAATTACGTGATTTTAACAAGAAATAAGGAAGTTGTGGAGTGTGTGGGGGAAAAGAGCACAGTCAGATGTTCTCAATGTCTTCAAGGGGGTGTAGTCACTTATCTTCCATCGGTTTAGGGTTATGTAGCTAAATCACCTACCTGCTTTAGGAAATAGTCTCAGCCACTGGAGAAAATGGAGCTACTGATTGATTTAAGGCATTGTCTAACTTGGCATGTCAAATTATTTCAAGCCCACAAGGAGGAGGAGGACATGCTGATGACAGCATGTTCATGCCTGTGTATTCACCCAATGTGTTAGACTAGGAATCCGTGCCAGACACAGGTAAGTCTAAAGCTTTTTCCTTTTGCGAGATCCAGCAGGAACTGGGCAAGGGGAATCATAAATATTATGATGATGGCTTGCTGCCTGATAAAAAAAAAACCACCCTAATTTGTCCAGGGGATAGAAAGTTTCTGGTGAAATCTCCTCGCTGACTTTTCTGTCAGCCCCTTTCTAAATGTCTTCATGTTTCATGCCATAAAGACAGAAACAGAGTTGTTTTGTAGTCGCTCGTGAGTTTTAATTATAGCAAGTACAGAATTTCAGGCATGTTGACGCTTGTTTTTATGTTGGGACCCAAATGGCTGCATTTTCTTTCCAGGGGTTGGGAAAGATCATTTTCTTAGTCATATTTCTCTCAGATCTAGAGCTGTGCAGATAAAATAAAACACATTAAAAAAAAGGAAAACCCTTACTGGTGTTAACTCCCTTCCTTCTGAAGTCATCGCAGCTCAGGTAGGGCAGTTCAGTAGAGAGTAAATGCAAGTCAGGGTATGTGAAATTACTGTGATTGTTTGGTGCCCACAGGATTCTTTACTGCCTTTTATTGCCATGCATAAGGGTCATGCCAGACCTTAGCAGCAAGGGAATCCAGGGCCTCCTGATATCCAGCCTGGTTCACATTTGGCTGTGCCTGTTTCGGGCTGCCTGCTCTGCAGCGGGTTGCTTGCTATTTTAAAAACTCACTAAAAATAGGAGGGGTAGCAAGCAGTGAGTGTATAACTGTGTATATACTGTGTATATACTGTATATATACAGGCAGAGCTGTATGTCCTTGACTGAAATCCTCTGTTCAGCAGAGGCTCTTTGGGTGAGGTGCTTTGTAAAGGTTTGGGTTTGGTTTCAAAGCCCTGTGTGTTCCACTCTGGCTACTCCCAGCTCTGTGTTACAGCACTTGGCCATGCAAAGCAATGCTCCCAAGCAGGGCATTGGAGGAGACTCAGCCCAGCGAGGCTGCGGGCAGAGCAGAACTCATTGCCACTGTTTTCCATATGTTCCTCTCTATGGGGGCCTGACTGGACCTCGACCCGAGGAAGATACAGAATGGAAAATTAATGGCGAGGCGAGTCCAGCCCCCAGGTGTGTGAGGCAGCCAAACTCTTTTGTTCTCATTCTCTCTGCTTTAGGATGTTTCTGTCCTGGGAGGTGGACTCTGTGTGTGTGTGTGTGTGTGTGTGTGCCAGAGGCAGCACAATTCATTCCTTGCTCTGCTAATCCCAGGAACACATCTAGTGCTCAGCCTTAATCTGTGGCCCTTCAAAAGAACTTGCCCCCATTTCCTCTTTTTTTCCCTTTTTTTTCTTTTCTTTTTATTGTTTTTTTCCTGTTTTGTTTTAAGTTAGTTCACATTGGTTAATCGTTTTAAAACTGTTTAGGGCTGGGATTGTGAAACCTTTGCTGGCAAGAATTTTCCCCCTGGAGTCAAGGAGACTACTCATTAGCATGACTACTTGCCAGCATGAGGGAGGATTCACAATCTGGACGTTTGTAGTTTTAAAAATATGTCTCTATTTAGCTGATTTGAGCAGCTGAACAGGGCTAGTTATGGAAATCAGGCTGTCACACTCCAGTGTTTTACTTCAGAATGCATCTTTAGTGAAGTAAGGTATTTTTTTACGTAAAACACACACCCATTTAAACAGTATTTTAGTTATCTGATTGGTGTCTTCAGTCTGACTTACAAGCATTGTGTGATACAACCCCTTTGCTGATAAATCCTCTCTCTCCATACCCCTCTTAGCTTACACACTGCAGAAATATATGTGGGTCAGTGCTGAGAGGAAAGCCATTAAGGGCCAATTCTGCCAATCTCTTGGATGGGGACAGTGCTTGAGGACCCCTGGTTTGGAGCCCCATGAGTGGAGGGGGTAGAAGGTGAGAAGCTGGGCACTGTTGTGTCTGCAGGACATGAAGGTGGCATGGCTGTGCCTCTTGTCCCTGCCTACAAGAAACAAAACTGAGGAAAGAAGCCTGGCTCTGTGACAGAAAACCCTGTGCTTTATATTACACCGTTTTCCTATTGTGAGTCGGTCACTCCCCCTTTTTTTCTTTTCTGAGGACGAGTGAAACAATTCTGCCTCTGCTCTGCATGGCTGAGAGCAGCAGTGACCTTCAGGCTTGCCACTAAAAGCTGGTGTGGGATCATCCCACTGAAATTTAAAAACAGCCTTATCTTTCCCTTTCCTTCCCGCTCCTCCATCCCACTCTGCTAAGTTGCTCCTCTGAATTCAGCATGGTCAAGTCTGGGTGCTGGGCTGCTGGAGCTCAGGAGTTCCCTCCTCTGCCTCTCCCTCCACCTTGCACAAGGCTGACAGGGGGATTTTTCACCTCCTCACTTTCCTTTTTCCTCTTTGATTAACTTTGGACCAGATGGTCGGTCCCCAATCTCTCAGCATGCATTTGACTGACAGGAGCCTTTGATAAACCTCATAAGAATGAAGTCATCTTCAGGTCACCTCCTCTGCCTGGCCTTTAGCATCCCGCACATACCACCATTATCTGCTGAATAGGAGACAAAGGAAATTAGCTCCAATTCCCTATCATCCCCATTATTTTCACACTGATTTAAACAATGAGGCAATGAGATGCCCTTCACTTTCCTTGGAAAGGTACAAATGTCAGCTGTTAAGAAATGCAAACAAGAGGTTTCCCATGTTAATGGATGGGCTTCTTTGTAAAGCCATGAAGTGGTAAAGTGGATTTATTCACCGTCTGCCTGGAAAATGCTTAACACTCTTCTAAACAAATTCTTTAACGACTTTTATTTTATACACAGTGTGGAGTGCTTGAGAAGTGTCATTGTTTTGGTCTGGATATATATACAACGAGGTGATGTACTGCTCTGTTGTGGTTTTTTTCCATATGCAGTTATCAGAGCTGCGTTTGAGCCAGCCCTGAACTGAAATCTTGGAATCTGAATTCCATGGTGTACAAAAAGGTTTAGCTGTGTATGAATCTGAGCAGGGAGATGCAGGAAACTACCTCTAATTTCAAGTGAGAAAAGAAATTTGGATAGTCTGGATAGAGGGCAAAAGAACATGAATCAGAACTGCATCTCTCCAGAGATTTGTAAGTAGTTACCTCACATCCATTTGGCTATTTCCATTTTATCTGAGAAGAGAAATAACAATACACCTTAAGATTGTTGCCCCAGGGGCATTTTGAGGTAGACATGCTAGAAAATATCTGTAAAAAATATTTATTTTGTTGAATTTCTTTCCCTAGGTTGTGTTCTTCCACTTGAGTTGATCTGACTGTCGGTTAATTCTGGTGTTTTGGTGACTGAAAATATCTGGATGATTTGCTGCACGCATGAAAACATTCTCCAGATCACTGTCATGTCCACAGGTATTGCAGGAGATTAAAACATCAATGATCTACAAATTAGCTCTTGGGAAATCTGGTCCATAAGCCATGCTTTACATTAAAATACAACGTGGTTTTTCTTCTTTGCTTACTCTCCCTAGCAAAGCAGTCAGCATCTTGCCTCTGAAACAGCAGTCACTACAGAGTCATCTCCTGATGTACAGTTGGAAAGCACCACACAAGAACATCTCTATGTGCTCCACAGAACCAAGATCATGCTGAGAGCTGGAGTGTGACCTGTATTCCTCTTGCCTGCTATGAAACATGGGAGGAACAACAGGTCAAGAGACTGGTGAGCAGTTCTTCCCACCTCACCAAGCTGCTGGACCTTGGACTCCTGTGAAGTCAGTGGAAAGAAAGGTCATCGTGGTACCCAAGTTGGGCATGCAGAGAAGTCCATCCTGCCTACTTGATGCATTGTGGCTCCTGCTCAGCAGAGGTAGAAGCCTGAATCACTCCTTGGTTATTGACCTTAGATGCCACTGTAGTGGGGGTTTCTGAATTAGACTCTTATGCTGAGCAGCCTGGATGTGCTGGCACTCAAAGTGGTGGCCTCTGAAGGCCTTTCTGTTGTTTTAGAGTCCTAGGTAATATTTGCCACATAGCTTTAGTCCCTGGTGAAGGCTGGTCTTCTTCTTTACAGTGTTATCACAGGTACCTGACTTCACCAGTGGCAGAGAGAATTAGGATGATGGATTGTCTAGGCTGATTTAGGCTTCTCAGCTCCCCTGGCCAGCCTGCACCATGAACTCTGTGTCTAGAGAATGGTTGCAGAACTGGAGCATAAGAGAACATCCAGCTTTAAAATACAGATCCTCTCCATACGAATTCAAACATACGCTTGCTGCTGAAGGAACATGTTAATATGTAAGTCAGGTAGCAGTTTTATTTTTTTTTCTTCAGGAAAGTTTTTTTATGGCTTCCCTTCCCACTATAAGAAGATCCATACTGTGGCACTGAAGTAAAGGATTCCCTTTCAAAGCTGGGCATATAAACTCAAGAGAAGTCCACTAGTTGAAAGAAGGCTTGAGAAAAGTGAGTTAAGCCTAATTAAAGAATTAATTCTTCAACCATTCCTGCAAAAATCAAAATAAGTGTTTGCTTTTTATTTTCCTTTCCAGCTAAGAAGCTTCCAGTGTGACCTGTACCATTAAAGGATTCCAGCTGCTTTGCAATTATGCTTTGTTCCTCTTTCCTCTATATTCCACCTTACAGGGGTGACTCTTAAATGACCACAATTTTGTTGGTGCTGACAATAAAAGGATGGTCTTCTGACAGCTCTTGAGATCTGCAATTCCTGTTACTTCTTGAAGCATTTGAACAGCTAGCACGAACGGCCGGATGCTTGATTCCATTTATCGAATCTCCCTTTCTCCACGTTGAGGTGTTTCTATCTTGACCATGACTGACTTTGTCACCAAATTGCCTTTTTCCTTACCCCTTGACAATCAACCCCCAGCCAGTCAACTGGCTGAAGATGGGCCCTAGGCTTAGCTAGCTAGAACGTGGCACAGAACAGATGGCTTCTGCCCCTGTGATCAGCAGCCTGGGTAGTATTTTTAAGACTTCTGAAGGCACTTTTGCACTGGTAAGGGTGGGAAGCTCAACACATTTCCATGCATCCTGCTGCACGCTTTCTGATCGAAATCTGGAGGAGGAATTGAACTTCTGGCAGCAGTTATGAACTTGGCAGCCACTCAGTTTCTTTTAAGGACCCTGCTGTGTCAGGGTGCAGATCAAGGTGCAAACCCAACCCTCTGAAAAGCTTATTTTCCTTAGATAGAGAAGATTGGGTTGCGTGGAGCTAACCTATGGCAGGGATCAAAAGCTGTCTGGAGTACTAAGTATGGATATTTTAAGCACCATTCTCACTCCCAATTTGTTTTTCACATACAGCCTGTCACTGCTTGAGGTGTTTGGCTGTCCATCTCTGCAGGAGAATGGGCACACCAAAAAGATGGACTGATACACTGGCACCAACACAGTTTTACTTAGGTCACATTACAAATCAATCTGAAGAAGCAAGACCATGGCAAAAAACTCTATTCTCCAGGTTTTGACTATTTGGGTTTTTTAAGCAGAAGTATTAGCTATCTGCAATTCAAAGTGAGGGATTGAGGGTGGGGGGCTTATGCTTCCCATTTTGTTTTTAAGAAGGTCACAGTGAAAGCTTGTGATTGAATATTTTACACAGAACTGCCTATGACAAAGACAAAGACAAAGATGAGGGGTTTGTCAGAGTGCTATGAAAAGAAGAGAGGGAAAAAGATCTGTGTTAGATTTTTTAAGGTATATTTGAAAGAATGAAATAAAAAAAAATCCTTTCAAATCCTCAGGGACTTTCCAATTTATCAAGAAAGACACATTCTTCCTAATGAAAGGTTACTGACCTTCATGAATGTGACAGTTCAATTACAGCCCATTCATATGCAGAGCAGTCGCTGATAAAGGATTTAGGAAATGTGACTAGCATAGCAAAAAAAAAAACAAACCACACACCAAAAAAAAAAAAACAAAACAAAAAAAAACATGAGGGGGGGAAATGTCTAGAAAATTATTTTTTTTGTGGAGCAAGAAATATAAATAAGATTCAGTCAGGTAGTAGAACCTTTTCTTCTCTGGCCCAGCAACCCATTAGATTTGCTTCAGTGAATACATTGACTTTTTCCTCTTCTTTTTCTACTAATATTTCTGTCTTTTTAATCCTCTGAACTACTAAACCTAACAAATCATAAAGCCCTTGGGGTGCTGAGATGCAGGGTTTCAAACATTTTTTCCCTCTGACTGGCAGAGAAAGCTGGAATGTGTCCTGATGTTTTTTTTAAGTGCTTGACTAGTATTTAAACTCTTAAATGGATGGAAAGTTAAAGCAGCAGCAAATGCACATGCACATACATGTACCCCTCCTTCCTTTTCCTTCCACCTCCTCCTCCCCCTGCGTCCCCCACACACTGAGCTTGGCCTCTCCAAGGCTGTTAATAGCCAAAGCAGATATTGGCTAGACTCTCTGGAGCCAGCCTTCAGCCAATGGAGGGTGACACCTGCGAGCTGATGTTTGTTGAACTCCTCCAGGTGTAGGAAAGATGCTTAAATTGACATAAGGCAGGAGCTGTGAAAACAGGCAAGTGTGTCGCTCATACATACAGCGCCCTGGAAGATCCCAAGGCCAAGTTGTTGCAAAACAACTAGAAAGAAGGAAAGAAAGAGAAAGAAGGATGTTTCCCTTGCTTTGAAACCATTCCAGATTATCTGTTCCTCTATCTGCACACGCACACACTCACGGATGCAGGACCATGTGCACTGTGCTCATGTGAAGTCTGAGTAACAGAGAATAACATGACACACCTGTCCCTACACACTACAAACCCTCCTGTGTTTTAAGGTGATAGGAGGCTGAGCAGTTGTGGAGTTAGATGGGGACAGTCCTTTGCCTAGTGTTGACTCCCACAGGTGGTCCCAGATGGAGCAGCTGGAGTGGAAGTTGTGTGCTCACTTATATCTGCGTTAGATCAGGGTTATATGGAAGGCATTGTCTTCCAGGGAGCAGATTCCTGGCTTTACCCATGTGCTCGAATTCAAGTGCAGTCAGGTGGGTGTGAAGAAATCCTAAACCTGCCTGTGGAAATCAGAGCCAAAAGGCATTTCTTTGACCTCCACTCAGTATCTGTGAAACGGGATGTGTGTTCCTGAGCAATGAGGAACTCGGTTAATTGGTGCTGCCACTGCGTACAGGGCTGAGATTTCCTGCATTGCTTGGGCAGGAAATTGCAGCCAGGACTGAGACTGAGATCTCCATTCTCCTAGTGGGGGAGAAGAAGCCAGTGCAGAATATTTTCTACCTCTGTTGTGACCAGTTATGGTTTCTGGGAACCCAACACCACTCTCGGTACTTCAAGCTGCTGCACTAGGTGTCTGTTTTCTCTGCCTCATTGCCTTCTCTGGGTAAATCTCAAGCCTTGTCCCTGGTGGATTTTTGGACACTAGGGGGCTGAAATTTGTGTATGTTCTCGAGAAAGTCCTGCAGGGCCTGTTGGAGGTCCTGTGGTTTTTCATCAGCAGTCATCCATTGGTACCGAGTGCTTTGTGGTCTCTCAGCCTCTGTTGGCTCATTTGAGTTCAGGTGATCATTGTAGAGGAAAGAACACTTGTCCTTAGTCTAATTTTAGATCAAGGGCTGGCATGGAACTGGCTTTTGCAGCATTGAATGATAATGTCTCAATGTATACAAATAAAGTAATCAATCTGTCTTTATTGGTTCTTTCAGGTGACTTTGAAATGTGTAATTTCAAGGTATTGAATTATGGAAATCATGGTAGAAATTACCAGGATCAATTTGGAATGATCACATTCTTACTTCTCTTTCAAGCAAAAGTTCATCTGATCTTTTTAAAAGGGCTTTTTAAGGCAGAATACCTTTTCCCCCTTTTGTTTGGCACCTACCTGAGACCTTCATGAGGATGTTAGGAGGCCCCAAGAGAAATGAATCCAGTCCATTCCCACAGGATCTGTTCCCAACAAATCTGTTGATGCAGTGCAGCAGGCAAGCCAGTGTCTGTCTTGGTCACCCTGAATTTTTTATATGCTTTTTGCTTTTCCTGCAGCCCAGATTGCACCAGAAGCTCTGGGCAAAGAGAAGACCATCTGCCCTGCCATAGCTTTTAGCTGTCTCGTAGGGTGGAAGATTAGGATCAAGGCCCTTCAAGAACTGGAGAGGAGCTTCCTAGTAGTATGCTCATCACTTGCTCCTAATGTTGAAAAGAAAAACAAGATAAAGGTATATAATTTTTAAAACAAGGTAAAGGTATGTCAGTTTTAAGTCCAGAAAATCTCTTTGGAGTCTGCCTGCGCTGTTAGATTCATTACAGGTAAGGTCCCCATCCAGCAGAACAGCCAAACACTGAGGTTGGAACATTATTGTCTCTGAACTGAGGCCTGAAACAAGGAAATGTAACATGGAGAAACTACAAGAACTAATCCAAGTTTATTCTCTGACATTCCCTATGTCGTTCCTCAAATATGTTTTCTGCAACCTGCTGTGGTCTATTTGGACTATGATACAATATAAAGGGTTTACTGGAATTTATCTGGGCTAACCTTTCTGCAATGTTTTGCCTTTGCCTGTTGTAGATAATTCATGCCATCTCAGCTTTTTTTGCCAGTAAGATCCACAAAACAAGACTGTAAAATATTTGTCCCAGAAAGACTCATTTTTCACCAGTAGTAAAATATATTTAATTTATTTACAGTGGCCAGTGGTCAATTTGGTCAACTTTAGTCTTTAGATACTTTCATTTTCATGACAGGTTTTATTATTCAAAGCCAATTAAAGGCCACCTTTACAGAATGCAAAACAACAATTGTCAGTAGCAGCATCATGAGAACATTTCTGACCGCATTTGCTTTGCAGAAAAAGAAAGACCTTGTTTTCTGCTCCCATTTAATTGGCAGGGTTCCTTTAGAGTTTACTCTTGGCCCTGAGACTTGAGAGTGCAGTCAGGCATGTGGCTGAGAGCAGTCCTAATAGGCAGGCTGCATAACCTCACCAGCTCAAGCTCACAGGCTATGAGGGGGTTGTTCACCAGGGGGAAAACACAGTCTGCTGCCGCTCAAGCTAGCATGAACTTTACATCCTGCATGCCCTGCTGATTGATTAAAAGTGTAGTCATCCTTAAAGGCAAACCACCGAAGGACTTCCAGTAAGTCACAAATACAAAGATGGGTTTATGTGGTGCACTTCTACGTAATGGGCTCTTCTGGGATGAGGACTTTGTTTGCAGGCAGTGTGAGTTAGTTGGTGGCTCCTTTTAGCTTGCTGGTTGAGGCAGGTTCTCCTGAACCAGTTCACGGGGAAGCCAAGCTGCACCTGAGCAAACACTGGAAGGTGGGGAAGAATTGCTTTCAGTTCACAGCCACAAAAGCCACAGTGACTTATGTGTGTTCCAATAGGGAAAACTTTCTCTCATGCTCAATTATTTGATAAGATATGGCAGGAATTAATTTTAGTGGACTAGTAAACATGAATTATTGTATGGCTGGCCCCCTTCTAGCTAGATTTAGGGGTGTATTTGGAGGAAAAATATTAATCAGACTTTGTCTCTCAGTTGCTCTGATTCCCTCAGTCAACTGGACACAGGAAATCATTTGCATATATGCTCTCTAGATACCAAAAAAATAGTAAGCAAAGGGATGCACGTGACAGTCCCTGTGCATCTTACAGTGAGCTTAATGGTTTGTAGCTGCAGCTTCAGCTGAGTCTGGAAAGCATCAGGAACCAAAGAGCAGGTCAGCGTGCAAAAGCATATTGTGGCCAGCCCAGCAAAAAGGCCTCTGAGGGAATACTAGTAAGACTGATAATCACTGGATCAAAGTATTGATAGATTTTCTTGTATGAAGTAAGAGGTTGCTTTTCCAAGCAGATGTGATGCACTACAACTGTGTCCTGGCAGTCCTCTCTTCACTTCAGCACAAGATTTCAATATGGGCAAAAATTCTTTCAGGTGCTGCTCATTAAAACTGTGGGGAAGAAGATAAAGGCACAGCAAGCTGAGTGTCTTACTATTATTTGTCTGGCTTAGTGTATACTCTACATGTTAGGGTAGAGACCACTCTGTCTAGTGTCTCACAGTATATTGATAGTAAGAACTGGATCCAGACAAGGCAATGTTGGCTCATACCCACAAAATGTTACAACTACATGCATATATGTGTCAAACTTGAAGTATTTAAACAGACCCCAATTCTGGTGTATCAAAGTGTCTAGAAAACACATTTCTTCAAAAGAGTCTTTTCTACTTTGGAAGAAGCAGGAAAAATAGTAACAGGCAAGATATATTACAAAATCTGGGCCTCTATCCAGGAAAAGCACAAGTTTCCAAGATCCTCACAGTGTTACATTATGGCCTATATTGAGGTCAAACCTTTTTAATGGGTAGATTTTTCTTCTGGGTACTTGAAGAGGAAACAATGTGGGTTCATTTCTGTTTTGTTTCTCTATGGTGTGTAATGGAAACATGTTATTTGTTTACTAAAAGGCAGTGGCTTATTTTTTATTGCTAGGTTGTATTCTTGTCTTCTGGTTTGCAGTGAGTCTTGATGGTGCTTTCAGTGTTAAGGATTGTGGATCCCTCTGTGAAGAGGAAGGATCCTGAAATTTTCCCAGATTCCCTCCAACACGTTTTTTTAGCAATCAAAGAAAGCCTACAAAAGCTGGAAACTTCTGAGCGTTGGCTCATCTAAAACAGGTTTTGTTTTTGTTGTATCTCATAACCCTACCAGTTTTCCTACAGTCTCACTATAGCAATGAGATAAATAAAGCTTGAATTGCTATTGTCAGACAAGAAGGCACTGGGAAAATATCTCAAAAATCATATTAATAAGGATAAAAAAGCTGAAAAATATACCCTATGCTTTTGTATGTGGCATGGATGGCCCTTACAACTTTTTGTAGGTTTTGAGGAAAATCTCCTCAGTAAGTTCAGCTGTAAGTTCCCCTACCTGACCATGGTAGGGGAGGGCATAGCTGAGAGATGGCTCTGCTCCAGGCACCAGGAGGGCAGGTTTGTGTCCAAGGCTGCTTTCCAGTCCCTCTCTTGGGTTCTCTTGAGGGAAGTGCTGGGGTGACTCCAGTACAGGACGGTGTTCAGCCTGCCAAGGCAGCTGGTCCTGCCCTACTGGTTTGTATCCCATAAGAGCAGGTATATTATATACTGCTGCCTGCCCTTGGCCTTGCTCTGGAGACACCGATGAAAATCCTTTCCACTCATCCCTCTGCCTGCCACAGTTGATCCTATGCACTGGTTCCTTTAACTACATGAAAATATCATTACTAAGATGTCCTTGAATGTAAAGGAGCCCAAGGGATTCCACAGTGGGACAGGGACTGACCATTCAGTGGTGCTGTTAAGAAAAGAGAGGTAAGATATAATGGAGGTGGGTCTCTTTGTAGCCAGTCAGCTACACACAGTATAACACTGCTGGTACTTCCATGATTTTCATGGATTGATGGCAAGGTAAGAGTTTCATGTGGTTGCTCTATTACACATTAGTAACATCCTTTGCTCAGGCTTTGTCCATGCACAGATACTGTTTGAACATTTACAGGTATTGACAGTCTGACAGACAAACAATGCATTGGACCTTCTGTGTATGTGCTGTGCCAGTTGCCACATGTCCCTCCTGGCAGCAGGCTGGGTGAGCTCTGGTGGTCTGGCTGCTGGCTCAGGGAGGCTGTGTTGGTCTGAGCTGCTCCTCGGTGTGTGCAGTGTGGCTGGACCTCTACAGAGAAGCACCTCTCTGTGGAACAGCCAGCAAGCCACAGCAAATGTCCTAATCCTTCCTTCCAGTCAAATTTCTGGGCAGATGAGAGAGGACGTGTTTGGTGAAACTGACCCCTAGAGCAGCCTTAGTGATGTGTTGGTTCTTGGCCTCCTGTCAGCTGTTTTCAGGACAGGAGGCCAAGACTTCACTATTTGAGGTGTCTTCTCTGATGTGGTTCTGGAGTGCCACGGGAGTGGTCTGCCTTGGCTCCACGCATCTCCTGTCCTGCAAGGAAGGCCAGCAGAAGGGGCAAAGCTAAAAGGAAATGGGTTGTCTCATAATCCCCAGTGACTGGAGTAGCCTGGTAACCTCACTAGAGACACCACAACTTACAGTGAAAGCTGGAGTGGTGCAGAAGAGTCAGTCTTCAGGCACGTTCCAGGGTGAACTCTGTGCAATTCATCAGAGACCTTGTCGTGCCTGTGGGTTTTTTCTGTCCTGTTCTTGGATTAAGTGGCAGCCACTACTCTCAGTGTCTCATACTGAGTAACCTGGGAAGTCCATGCCTTCAAGTCTGCCTCATATCAAAGCTTGCTTTCCATAGAATGAAAGATAAGGGCTTTATTTTTATGGGTTTTTTTCTGCTAGAGAACGTGTGGGTAGGAAAACATCCAATCTGTCAAACTCTTCATGACTAATAAATATTAACTGCTTCAAGCATTCTAATTATCTCAATTTTTAAAATTCTGTAGCCAACTACTTAAATATTTAACCATCTGCCAGAAAGCACTCTTGGAGGTTTATTCTACAACATACAGGCAATGTTGAAAATGGAAACTTTTAATATAGTGTCTAGATGAATATGACATTGATTTTCTGCTTCAGTTGATGAAGACAGTGTTTTAAATTTTGTCAGGGTCTCCACATAATGACAACCCCAGTCTCCTCTAAACATTCCTCCATCTGAACATGCCTAAAGATCAAATTGGCACAGAAAGGTTTAAAAACTCCCAGTGTTAGGATATTGAACAGTTAGTTAACCGATGTTGATCACAATGGACCAGCCCTGAGATATGCCCATTGCCTCTTGTGTGTGGTGCAATAACCAAAGCCAGTAGGATGCGTGCAGAACAAGAATAATGACACTCATTTTCGATTCAGGCTTAGCAAAGCAGATGTATACCAGCTGGGCTCCCAACTCGTGGTCTTCTCACTTTCACTTTCTTTTGCATTCTTTGCTTCTCTTGATCTGGCAATGTCTGTGAGACTGATGCCTTGGGGGGAAAAAAAGGGAGAGAGAGACTTTGAAATCCCAGGCAGCAAGCAGGAACAATCCAGACAGCAGGTGATATTTCAAAGCTTCGGGTCAAGATGAGTCATCACGCCCTGAGGCCTTATATTGCTTCAGATCCCCAGAAGTCTTCTGAATTCCAGAAGCTTCCTGACCTCTTTAAAGGTAATAATGAATAATCAATACTGTATTTGATCCCTTGCATAAAGGCATTACAACAAATGGCACTAGGTCTTTTGAAAGGAAGGGTAATATTTTGATCTTACATTGTAAAATCGCCGTGCTCAAGACTACCTCCTGGCTCACAGGCTTAATGATGTAATGACATCCAGCTGGACTCCAAAGGGCTCTTGCAGAAAGCCAGGCTCCTCTGGGAATAAAGTGTCTGATAGGAAATGTTTAGCTCTGAGATCCTCTGGCACAGAGCGATGTTTCTGAGGAGGGTCCCACGCTGTATCACTTTTATGGTGTTCTGCTTGGGGCAGAGCAACCAAAACAAGTTTATTTTCAAAACAAAAGACACTGATTTTGGGAGGGAGGCAGAGCAGATTCCAGGCCCATTTTCACCAACACATGAAGAAGACACCATTTAGTGAGATTCTCCAAAGGGTTACAGAAGTGGCCTATGTAAAGTTACTTCCTTCATTTCCCCTTCTTTCTCTTTTCCCACCAATTATATGTTACCTTCATTGTTATATTAGAATTGTCTGCTGAGATGCAAAAGGGGAGTGCTATCAACTTGAGGTGTCCCCTCGCTAGTCAGGGAAAGTAAGAATGTTTTTGGCCATGGAATAAAATGCCTCATGCTACAGATGTCTGAACACACGTGGACTTAGGAAAGTGCATTTGCTATCCAACCAAGGCAAGGAGCCCTGCTTAATTCAGGAAGAAGTTCTGGAGATGTCACAGCCTCTTTTCAAGATGTTGAGGTAGTATTTAATTTCCTTTTTTTTTTTCTTCCCTGGTGAAAGCTCTGAAATGCTCATTTTATTATTTAGGATACCAGGATGCCTGCCACGTTGGGTAATGTTTCAATCTGAATTACATGTGGGACTTGCATGTCTTCCTTGTTGCCTGGGTTGGGATATGTATGTCTTTATTGGTTTGTATAACAGTTGTCTCTTGTACATAATGAGGTGCTAAGAGAAACAATATGTACAGCCTTGGGTCTGGAACTTCAGACTGTAATGTTTCCACTAACAGTGCACCAAGAGTGTTCTACAACACAGAATCTCTAGTATTGATCCATGCATGGACTTCATGGCATCCCTGCCAGCAGCAAAGTCCATTAGTGCAGTGCTGACCCTGGCTGGGTGTTGTATTAATAGCTGAAAGCTCTTCATTCAGTGAAGAGGCAAAGCAGCTTTGCTTCCCATCATTTTTGACTGAGACCAAGGACTGAATGATGCTTCACAAGCGGTGACTTCACAGGTTCTCCAGAAGAAGAGTCCTGCTTTTATCATCTTTAATGAGACTAACAATTCTGTGCTCTGCTTATGAGGTACAGCAATTACTTGCAGGTGACTTTCTTTATTTTTTATTCATTATTCTTGAAACTCACTGTGTGAAAATTAGAATGTGCTGTTATGACTCTTGTACACTTTTCTAAATTCAAATCAAGAGACAACGGTTTTCTAAGATGGTCAGAAACCTATTGTTTCTTTAAGGCTCGGGGATGGAAGAGTTGACACCAACTCTGGTGGAGTCCTGTTAAGTCAGGTTTCAGGCATGCTCTGCTCTCCCAGTCCTACCTCTCCCTTGAGTGAAGTTTGCATCCACATTGCTACTGGAAACAAATATGTGTGGAGGGAGCTATTATGTGGTGAACAAGTCCTAATCTTGGACCAAAGCTCTTTGTAGTTGGTGGGAATATGTGCAATGACTTCCCTGAGCTGCCAGTCTGGCACTGTTAGCTTGGATCTATTTGTGCTTTTCAGCCCCTGTTCAAAGACAAAGGCTTCATAGCTGTTACCTCTCTTCACTGACTGTGCTGTATTCTTGGCTTTTCTTTAGCCTTGCTCCTCTCAGTCATTCGACTCCAGGGTTTTTCTTTCCCTCTAGACAAACTAGTCAGGTCTCTTCTGTGAGTGTCCCAGTTCAATAACACCTTCCTGAAGGACAGGTGTGCAAGAAGAGAACATCATAATCATAGAAACAGAATTATGACAGAAGAAGGATGAAATGTAAAATATATCTAAGCTCTAATACTTATAATCAAGTGTTAGTTCTCTCCTGTTTCTGAATATGCTTTTTTCTTGCCTTTCATAAACTCTGCCATTCACTGTCAGGCTTTATGTGTGTGTATGTGTTTATGTATGTATGTATGTATTTGTGTGGGGGTCTGTATCTGTACAAGGAGGGGGGGATATACAAAGATATCTGTGCCACAATTTGCTTTAAGGTAAATTTAGAGTTTTGTTGCTGGCTGAAGAAATAAATGGAAGGAAATTAACATATAAACAAACAGAGTTTTTAATGGTTTTATAAGGCAACCATAAAGGAGCTTGTATTGTCTTTCTATTTCAAAGAAAACCCCATGACTATGTGTCTAATAAACTGAAATTTGAGACACCAAAATGATGCAATGCATGGACAATGAGTGCAACCCTCTTTCAGCTGGTGATAGAGTTTCTGTAGATGGTATCAGTAGGCACAGCAGAAATGAGATGCAGAGTGTTCCTCCCCTGGAAGAGAACTGTGGCTTCTGACTTCTGTGACTCGAATTTTTCACTCTCTTTTTCTAGTTTGGTTATGCTATCAAATTCCTGACAGCTTTTGTTTAGGGTCGGTTTTTAGCCCCTTCCACCCCTCCAAGACTCCAGCATTTCCTTTCATGTTTTGGCTGAAAGTGAATGAAACTTTCTGCCTGCCAAACAAAACCAAAACAAAGCTTCATGTAAATGTTAAACAAAATCCCCAGAGGGCTCTGTCATGCCCTCTGGGGTTGCCAAGTTGATGACAGTGTGCTAGTTCTCCTGCATGTGGCAACCACAGTGGCAGCAGTCTGGTACCAAGACATCCAGGAAGGTTTAAATAGGTTGAGTTGCTGGTTGAGTTGTGGCAATGCTGTGCTCAGCACACCTGAATGAGCTGTACCTTTTCTAGCAGGGTTGCTGAGCTCTTTGCTGGCACAGCTTGCACTGAAAGGGCCTTGCTGTTCTCCCATCTCCCAGGGCAAAGGAGGCACAAAAGTGGGAGCATCTTGGCCTGTGACCGGGGAGGATGTGCCCATTTGCAGTCTCTCTGTTATGATTAAAGCCCTCATCTACTGTCCACTAAAGACTTCCACTTATTAAGTGAGCTGCTGGAACAGTCTGAAAAGCCAGAGGCTGCAAGCAAGTAGATCTATTCCGTGGATAATACCTTTTATTTCAATGCTTACATCTTAAATCACTATTTGACCGCTTGCAGGCTCTGACCCAGATGGTTCTATCAGGCTTGAAGGATTCTTTCCCAAGAGGTAGCCTTTCCCTTCTCTATCAAAAACCATATCAGGCTTTTCTCCCACATTGCCTAGTCATTTCTCTAAAATCCTATTTCGACTAAAAAAGATTATAAACAATGTACTGAAGACAAGATTTTCAGTAAACAAAACTGTTTTATAAGAATAGGGATAAAAGAGTTAAAAAAAGTAAACCAGCCTTTACATTTTGAAAACATTGATGGAATTAGTTTTTCACTGTTTTACCAGCACTACTTTTAAGCTTCCTTCCCACGCTGTTGTGCAAGTTACTTGCAGAGTACTCAGGGATACAAATGCTCACCAAGCCTGGCTCTGGTACCTCTGACAAATGCTCACGCTGTGAAAGCAGAGGCATTCAGCTGCCCTGCATCGAGCAGGCTGTCAGACATCAGCAGAGAAGTTCCCATGAAAAGAAACTCCAGGACTTTGTTTAAAGTGAGGGCTGTTAATGGAGGCCTTGGTGCTCTCATTAGAGAGGGGAGGAACCATTTGAAGTCGGGGAGCTGCAGTATCTGAAAGTCATGAAATTGAAATGAACGCATCTTTTGCCAGCTGGTTTCACACCCCCAGTTGGCAATCCACAAATGTTTAGAGGGGGAATTAAATCCATTTTTCAACAGAAATAACTATTTTTGTGATTATCATATAGATTCCATGAGCTACACTTTGGTCCTATCAAGACAGGCAGGCAGCTGCCTGAGAGGTGGAGGGAGAGAAAATGATGAAGATGAAATCACCACCAACAGCTACCACGGGCAGGGAAGGCGGCGCTGGATCCCAGCCACAATCCTTTGCAACCTGGTTTGAATGGGCCTGAGGGGATGCCATAAAGCAACAAGGTATGTGGAAAGCTGTCTGACATGGGGCTCTATTTCAAAGAAAAAATACAGATTCCTTCCAGGCTTTAATTGTTTTTATTTTACTTGTTTTGCTCTTGGGGCTAAGATTGCCTTCAATAAAATGAGATTAAAAAAAGGCGAGTGAAATAACACTCTGAACCAGATTCAAGGGAGAAGAACTTGGAGAAGAAAGGGGTTTTTCTCAATGTCAGTCTTTAAACCAGCTGAAAGACCTGAAATAAATGGTGACTGAAGTTTCTCATCACTGTATGAGGGAAAATTCTGCCCTTATTTGTTGGTTTTATTGTGTTTTTTGAGCTTTTGTTCCACCTATAAAAATCTTTGGCCTTCTAAGTCCATTAAGTATTATTAGGGTGGATGGGATTTTGGTCAGGAGGCTGCTGCCTTACTTCTGAACTGGTGGCTCCCACCTTTCCCAGCTCTGGACACAGTCTCACCCTCCAAGCACACCTGAGTTTCCACTTGAAAACCAAACCTGTTTTGTGTATCAAAGGGCAGGACCAAGTCCTCAGCTGTGAAGTGCAGGAGTATAAACACTTTCTGGCAATCCGACTTTTGTTGTCCAGTGTATCTTCCCAGCCAACATTTGTGGCGTCTTTTCTTTCTGACAGCAGTTTCCCCAACCCCTTTTGGATGACCAGAAACTCATCCCTGTGCAAAGAGCACGTGTATCTCTTGTAGTCCCAATTCGTGTCCCACTGTGATTATTTAAGAAGTGCCTGAGAGTCTTGCAGGGGCTTAGTCATGGGATGAGCTAAAGATTAGCTTCTATTTACTGCAAAGGACCAGAAAGTGTCACAGCCAAGCATCCGTGGCAGGAAAGCAAAGGGCAGCCAACTGCAGCACTCCAGCCACCTCACCACTGCTCTGGCCTGAGTGCTCACAGTGGCTCTGGCTGCACACACAGGGGGAAAATCAGTGTTTTCCCTTGTAAAAACAGTAAAAAGGGAGGCTGAGAAGGAAAGAATAAAATAATTGACCTATTTGAGCTCTCCTAAAAATTGCACTGATTTAGTCAGCAAAAAATGAGGAGGACTATCCATAAACTCCAGGCATTAGTTTAGTGGTTACTAAATATTAGGGAGAAAAAAAAAGCTTTCTATCTAGTAAATAGCAAGACTCCCTTGTGCCACCCCATTTCTCAAAAGATGCCACCTGTGAATATTTTTTCTCTTGTGAAATAGAAATAAAAATGGACAGGTTATGTCTTTAGAGATGGGATTTAGAGTCTTCTTATTAATTCTAGTTATTCTCTCGAGGAGTTCTAGTTAGTCTAGTTAGACTAGTTAGACTGCAGTAGACACCATTGATTTATCTAGCAGAAAATGAAGAGAAATATCCACAGTCTTTTGTTGTTGGTTTGCCAGCTACTGAATACCATATAAAATCTGCAGATCAGTAGCACACAACCTCTTCAGAACCCATGTGTCATTCTGACAACTTTCCAGGACCAAGGGGGGCACGCCTAATCTGCATACACATTAGCATAAATTTACATAGGAATTGAATCAGAGATGAATGTGTGCAGTTGTTATTATTGTGTATTTACAATAAACTTCACTGTAAGTGTTGACAGCACTTCACAAAACAGAGAGGAAGACAAAACAGTCTTTGAGAGTCAAAGAGTAAATGCAGCACCATTTGCCTGATAATGGTTGCTCATGGCTTCCCAAAAATTTGATGTGGCCACAGGCATGGAGGAATGCAGCTTTGAGGCTCTCAGATGGCAACTGCACTTGCATGAATGGCAAAAGAAATCTGATTTTCCACGTATAGGAACATGCTGTGATCTGTGGTTGGAGAGTCGGATTTTTTCAGGGACAGAGATAAGGATTCTGGAACTTCTCCATCCTCCTCCAACATTTTATCTCGACACCTACTTTTTTACTGATCTGCATGAGCTCCACCTCCCCAAGATCTGTGCTGCAGGAGGAAAGGTTTCACTTATGGTTCTGTCTACTTGCTGATTAACTGTTTACCCACTGGAGCTGGCATTTATGAGCAGTTGCAACACTGCTGCAGGTTCGAGGGCAAGGCAGGGGAAATTTGCAATCTCCTGGTATGGAAAAGGCAGTGGTTCACAGGAGGGCTACAAGTGTGACTCTCTCATTCCAAAAGAAAGGACTGTCTCTGAAAAGACTTTTAAATAGATGTGCTTTTGATGTGGAGCAGAAGGAAAAGATTATTCTAAGGTTGACTTTTTCCCCCCAAATAATTAATCTGCAATGGGCATTGACATTTAATAAAACGGCCTGTAGCATCCCCAGCCATGGAAGATCCTGGGAAAAACTCCAAACTGCCAACACAATTGCTGAATGAACCAGCCTAACAGACCCAGAGGGCACTGCCAGAAGAAATGTCCCCTTTAACTTTCAGCCATGGTGATGCTGTGCATTCATCAGCAAAGAGGTGGAAGAACAGCACAGTGTGCTTGGATAAATTGTTGAGTGTACTTGTTTAGATCATGGAGTGAACTGTTATCTAGACCATTGCATTCAATGCCTTTTCTTTTTAGAATGTGCAGAATAATAAGGAAAAGGATGTATGTGTCCAGTACAGGTCTCTCTGTGCTATGTTTTTTTGGGGTTATGTTGTTCAGGATAAGGAGGAAAAATAATTAAACCTTAAATTATACACTTGTCAGTTCAGATAAATCTGATTTAGACCCGGGGTTGAATGTGGCAGCTCAGGAAATACTTTGTGTTTAGAACTAAGTGGATCCCAGCAATGGTTTGAGGGTCAGATGTGGCAGAAGTACAAAACAGAGCAAGCCCCTGTAACCTTTATGGGAAATGTACCACTATGGTGTTGCTCAGAACATCTTTTGGCACTTCTGACCTCCGTTAGGACCTTGGCAATGAGAGCAAAGTGGATCTGAGCTGGGGCTCTCAGCCCCACGTGGTTTGCCGTGGCACATTCACTACCCACCCTGCCTCAGCTACTGCTCCTGTGTGAGAGCTCAGCCTGTGGTGAGCATGAAGTAATGCCATTTATCCTAAGCTGTTTTGACTCCAAGTTATCTCTGTGAGCCCAGGTCTGAAGAGGAGAGAGGGACAATGGCTTTTTAAGGTATTTCTCCAGTGGGCCCAACTTCAGGCTGTAACTGCACCTAGAGGAATAAGAGATCAATACGGTAGCACGTGTCTCTTTGTTAGGTTTTTCTGGGCTGTTTGATTCAAAAGCTCATCTTTTATACTGTATGAGCCACTTTCCTACTGGTACTCTAAAACAGGAGAATGAAACAACCCTTTTGCAAGTCTTGGGACAATTATTGGCCATCCTAAAACATTTTCATGCTTTATGTCTGAAAAAAAATCATAAATAATATTATCCCCGTGAATCAGAGTAACTCAGCTCAGGACTTTTGCTTACAAATCATCTCATACATTATTCAGACAGTTCCAATTCTGGTGACTTGCTGAAGAGAATCTGGGTCATAAATTGATATATCCTAAATTGGGCCAGTGACGCAGTGGATTTTAAAAGGGCTTTTGCTGCAGAGCCCCAGGTCCTATCCCCTGCTGCAATAAATACTGGATTTTTTTATGGAGTGTGAGATAAATACAAAAGACTGGGAAAGCTTTGGTTTGAAATACACTGTATTTTGGTTTGAAATAACCACTAGCCTCGTGGTCAGACACATTTCCTGGGAGAGACAGGCTGATTTAACTCAGACAGAAGAGGGAGCTGAAACTAATCTCCAGCCTCCCAAGGGACAGATCCAGCTGCAAAGAGATGGGAAGGTGGTCATGTTTCCTCCAGGTGCTTTCCATGAGGCAGCCACTGAGAAGACAAGTTCTGGGACCATGAACATCGGGCAGAGGAATGCTTCGTTTGTGAGAGTGCAAATACAAGCATCAGGCTCCTTAGAGCCAGTGTATCACTTGTCTCCAGCGACTGCAATGTAAGGTAATTCCATCACGTAACATGAAGCATCTGTAAGCTTAGTTGATCAAATGGGAGTGGTCTGGAAGATCTAAATTTTAATTCAAGTGCCTAACATGGCAGCCTGTTACTTCAGCCTATTTAGGATCATGTGCTTTTGTGTTTACTATAATCTTTCCAGCTCTTTCCCCAGACTGCTATTTTGAGCTGACTTCAGTACCCACAGAGGGCTCCATGACCCATCCACCGACTGCTGAGTTTGCTGTGAGACTAACTGCAACTCTGAGCCTGGTTTTCCCTCCCATCTGGCAGCAAAAATGAAGTGCTGCTGACTGAATGACCAGTGATTCTCTTGGAAGCAGAGCTGTACAAGCAGCAACAGCCAACTCTGTCACCATTTGTGAGGATTTGTAGCTTGGGCCCTGAGACATCTGGCTGAGATATTTATGCAGTCCCGTATTGCTCTCAGTGAGGCTCTGCGTTCACATCTGGAGTCTAGACTGAGTGACTCTATGGGCTGGCCCTCGAGCCTCCGAACAGCTCATGTCCCCCTTGTTCTCCAGCTTTCTCTTTTTATTGCTTTATTGGTTCCTTTGTTTATTTGTAGTAGGTGCTTCTACCTCATCTCCTTAGACATCGCTGTCAATGCTACTCGAGAGCTTCAGGAGGGAATGGCAGTGGCTGAAAGAGGCCGGGTAAAAGCAGGATGGGCAGGGGGGAAAGGCTGTGCTGTGGCAAGGCTGCAATAATCCCATGGTTATGGTGATGGGGAATGCCTGGTCAGAGCCTAAAACAGGACACAGTAGCCTAAATGTAATGATCTGAGGTGTCTGAGACAGTGGCACAGGGACGGTTGATGCATCACAGGTCCTGTGAGAGAGAGACTTGGGAATTCAAAAGAGACATCCAGTTTTAGGAAATTAATCCCTTCAGTTCTGTCTTTGTGCTTGGTTGTGTATCATTTTGAGCATGGGATGCTGACAGCTTTAGCCCTGTACTTTGACAACAGGTGAACTCCCACTTGTTCTGACTGTCCCTGGCAGTATTGGCAGCTACTGTTGCTGCCTGCCCTGGGAGCAAGCCCTCTGAAATGATGCTGCCCTTATTCCCACCCTCAATCTCTGTCCCTTGGGCCTTTAGTCTGTTAGTTCCCCTCGCTCCTCTGTCTGTCCCATATTCTCCTCGAAACAGTTTTCCTTTGTTTCAGGTTTCCTGTCTGCCACCACTGAAGAAATACTGCTACGGTGTCAAGGGCTAAGTGATGCTGACAACAGTGGGGTTATGACCTGGAAATGTAGTGGAGAAACTGAATGGGCTAATAAGTGAAAATGTTTGTAGTGCTTGAAAAGATGGGTGCCAAGGATATACCTGTTTGTGTATGTTATATAGATAAGCCAGAATCTACAGTAAGGGGATGTCACAAACTCTAGAAATTCAGACATTGAAATACAGTCCAAGCCACCTTTTAAAGGAGGGTAAAAAGGGATTTCACATATTTTCTTTGCACTCAAAGCGCCCAGCAACAGCATGATGGCAGTTCTAAGTAAAGGGCCTTAATCAGAGTATATAAAAAGCCTGGAATTATGTTTGAACAACATGTCCAGCTCCCAAGCATTGTCTCTTTCCTGCTATCAATGACACCCATTGTGCAATAACAACATTTGCACAGAGATACGTCCTCTTTTGTGCAGGGAGAATATATTGAAGCAGCCATAGGACTGCACCAGCCTTAGCTAGAAAAGTCCCCAGGGGCCTGTGTGCCAGCTGCTGACTGATGCAGAGCTCCCGCTGCTGATAATAGGGGCCATGTGCTGCTGTGGAGCTGAAGGAGGCAATCTGGGGCACAGTCAGATGCGCTCAACGAGGATCGAGTTCAAACCTGTTTAAGAAGTTAGTTCCCGTCAGTGGTGATTTAAGCTAAGTAGTTTTGCTGTTTATTGGAAGCGTGGAATGCTCACACAGTCAGCTACTTCATCTTGGCTGTCACAGTGGTAATTTCAACACAGCCAGGGGAGTCGGAAAGACAATGAACAGCTGAGATCTGTGACATCCTAAATCACGCAGACACGAGATGCTAAAGGTGTGTTTCCATTAGATGTTTGGCGGGTTGTGTGTAGCAGAATTATGCTACATACATCACTTTCTCTTTCTGAGTAGTTGAAATTAAGAGGTGTGAAGACTTCTTTTAAGATGTAGATCACCTTCCCACTCTGAAAGTGGCTATTGGTGGTGGAATGTTACCGATCCATTCAGGAGCTCAAGTGCAGAAGGCAAAATGTCAGTGTAGGTGAGCTTAGAAAATGCAGATTTTTGCCTTAGAGATCAACATATCATCATTGGAGAACAAACATAAATTCCCCCCACTCTACTAAATGCTCTCACCGGAGAGGAAATTAAAAAAAAATGATCACTACAATGTTCAAGAAACATAAATGCACTATCAATTAGGCAAATGAGCATTGTAAATGACATTTGTGTTAATGTCATATAAATTTATCATCAGCCATGCTCCTTCTAGGGTTGTCTCACACGTGGTAAGCAGGATCTACCATTGTGTGAATAGTTCACACCATGCAGGATCACAGAGATTGGATATATTGTTTTCCAGGCTTAGGAGCCAGAGCTGGCCTTGTATCAGAACATTGTGAAGTTGAACATAGCTGCTCTGTTTCCCCAAATTATGCAGTGCCTTCATCACATGAGGGAGTGTTGCACAGTAGAAAATGCAACTAAGGATATTCCTAGTGATTGTCACCTCCTGGAAGTATTAACGCCATAATCATTCTGATGGAGAAACTGAGTTCCAGAGCAGCAGTGCAGCTGTAGTTATCCAGCTTTTTCCTGAGACATTCCCAGCGAGGGCACCTTTAGGTAGATCCACAAAAGTCTTTAAGCCCTAGATAGGCTCTTGAGCTATATGTAGAACCCAGTGTTGAGATTCCAGCTGGTTGTGTCAACAGAAGTTTAGATATTAAAAAAAAAAAAAAAAAAGAAAAAGAAAAAAAGAGAGAGAGAAAGCAAAAAAACCCACAGAGATCAAGCACCTTCGTGGCTTGGACAAACTATGCTTGAAAGAAAGATGACTTCTTCCTGGAATAAATTGTTCTATTTGCTAAACAATCGCTTTATTATTATTTACTTTATAGTGAAATGACAGTTAAATATACACAAGGGAAATGTTTTCAAACTTGTTACCCTGGCAAGGATCCCACTGACTACAATAGTATTTTACCTTTGCATGGATTAGGAGAACAGCAGGATCTGAACAGCTAGCCACTTAGTTGTGGTGTTGGTACTTCTGACCCTGTAACAAGGCAGGGCTGAATGCAAGTATCTTGTAATCTGAGTACAGACATCTTACAGCATCACTCAAGGCCTCTTGAAGGCAATGCATACAACATACGAATGGAAGCTGTAATCTATAATGCCACAAATCCTTTATGAGGATTATCTCTCTTATCTCATCTGACATCAGAGAATTACATGTAATATAGACACATTAATGGCTTAGTTACAGAAAGATCCTTTAGAAAAGGTAGCAGAGAGGAAGTTTTGTTTGTTTCTAAGCTGGAGAGAAGAGAGAAAGCTCTGTGAGTGACAAGCATATCAGAGCTCAAGTCCTCTTTGGTTTCCCTGCAGATCTTGCTCTCTTGGCAGAATTAGCTGAGGGAACTGAGTCCCCACTGTCCTGCTTTGCATGTCACAGCCCACAGCCACGCAGAGGGTGGCCTGTGCCTCTGTTTCTTTTCAGCTGAGTTCAGCCAGTCTGTGTGAGTGTCAGGGACTATGGAATATTTAAGACATCAATGATTAAACCCTGTAGCTCCACACTGGAAAAACAAAAGCCTTAGATTTGAGTAACTCGAGCTCAGGATAGGATTATGTGGTTCAGTTGCATGCCTAAACATACCTAAACTCACTGCAGAGCCAGCCTAGATTATTCTTTGGTAGTTCTCTCCTACTGCCTTCACCTATTTTTCTTTATAGGACACTGCTGATTTCTCCAAAGACAAAGCTTCTTAAATCTGATGCAGTTTCCCTGCTGTCTGTGACTGTCCCTGTAACTCCTACCTTTCTTGTCTCTTTTTCTGTCCAGGTGTATGAGATTCTAATCTAGCCTTGTACACTTGCTCTACTTACCTTATTCCCCTCTTCTTCACAGCTGCCTGTATTTTTCTTCTTCAACTCTTACTCTGGCTCTTTTTTTAATTAATAATAAAGATTTTGGTTTTCCCTACTTAGAAAGCATCCTTCCCTCTCCACTTACTAGACAATTACCAACTCTTTCCTTCCTTTCATGTTTAATTGCACCTCTAAGAGTAGTGAATATGTTATTTATTGTCTATAAGCCAATGTCAGAGGGGCTGTCTTAGACCCTCTCAAGTCCAGCCTCTACACTTCTCATTCATCTCAAACCACTCTCACCAAGTTCTCTAACAATGGTAGGACAAAAGAAAAGAAGGGATAGGACTTGTTGGCATACCTTGTTATTGTAAATACTTATTTTGTATTCTCCTGTTTTGGGAACTGATTAAAATCCCACTAACATGAACAAAGTCTTTCCATTGATGTAGTGATCCTTAGACCAGGACCAGCAAAATCTTACATGATGTGAGTCAGAGTTCAAGAAGGAATTCCAGTATTTTCCTTCATAGATGGCTCATTTCCTGTAGCTTTCACACTGTCCTTTCCACTCGACTGACCTCTGTCTGATCGTATACAATCTCTTTTCTATTCCCTCTTACGGGATAAGTAGTTGGATGTGCACAGAAGAATGTTCCATTTTCTGAAAGAATTTCTTGGATTCCCTGAAGAGATTAGTTCAAAATTTTAATTAGGGCCATTGGCAGAGTTCCCAAATGCTGGTATATTAGGCTGTGGTTTTAATTTTCATCACCCGTTTTGGTTCCTATACAATGCATAGGATTTCTGATGAGTAGTTTACTTGAAACGACGCATGTTTTGTCCCTCCAGTTTTTGTTCATCCCATTAATACAGATGAGTCACGATTGGCAGCGATGTCTTGTTTTTCCCTTCCAAAGTCTGGGGAGGTTGCCCAATATTCTGAGGACAATTGTCCAAAAGATGTCAAAGTTTGAAGTGACCAGTAAAAATCCCACTAAAACTCTGGAAAGCATACAGGATGCAAGTGTCATTAATTAAGCTCTAAAAACCTACAGTGCTGTGGGAACCTGGCATAAAATACACAAGCGGAACTTTGTTTGCAACTTCCTTCTATTTAGGAATTCATTAAAGGGCTGAAGCATTTGCAGAGATTTGAGGACCCAGTGCTAGAATGGCTAATTGCTGGCTCAGTCCTTTGTATACATGCAGCACATAAAAGGACTGTGATCAAAGAATGCAGGTGCTGCTGGGGGCAATGAGAATGCAAGGATGGTGATTGTTTGCCGGATACAATATATAGCGTTCCATTTAGCTGTGCTTTGCTCTGCTCCCTCATAGCGTTTTGGAGGAATTGCTGAAGGATTTTGACTGAGGTGATTTAGTAAATACATTGTTTAAGGAAAACTAAAAGTTTATGCTTCTTTCATCTTCCTCCTGTTTTTCCCTCTTCTAGCACCTGAGGGAAACATAGCCACTGCTGCAGATCTTAGTGAAGAAGGTTTTAGTAAGTTTAAGTTGGTTTCATCTCCTTTAGTATGGTAGAGATGGCTATTACAGTTAATTTTTCCTGGATCCATGATCTTGTAGTGGAGGAGAGCGAAGTTACACAGCACAGCACAGCTCAGCTTACATATCTTCACAGTGAGAGTGAAAGAAGTCACAAATAATTTTATAGGTATATTTGCCATACCTAGATTTTCTTCAGTTCCTGCTCTGTTCTCGTCTTGCCAACCTTTTCATATATTGTTCTCGTCAAATAGCAGAGAGGAGTCTATTGTGAAGCTTTCTCCTTTTTTAACAACCACCCTATTTGATCACCTCCCAAAAATAGCACAAGCCATATGAAACAAGTGGAGCTGTGGACCCTGTCTTGGAGAGCATGCATGAGTAATTAAATAATATGTCCTTCTGTCACCATTTTTGCAGGGAGGGGGATTAAAATCTGTGTTCACAGGCTGAGAGCAGGTGTCTGTGATGAGATCCCATGCTGTGACATGGATGCAGCACATTCTTACATGAAAAGCCCTGGCTGATGAAATGACCACAGGAAGACAACATGGAACCCTCCCAGCACAATCAGAAGCAGCTTAATTAAGCTCTGTGGTTAATTTTAAAGTGAGTGTGTGCCTGTTTTAGAAGAGCACTATGAAAACTGGAAACCTGGCATTTGTTTAAATTATATTCTGGTCTTCCTGACATTCCTCAAGCAAACTGTCTTTGCTTCTTGCATAGTCAAATGATGCAGTGACTCAGAAGTGAACACACACTTGTTTACGTAGATGGGATTTAGTAACTTGTCCAGTGTGGGTTTAGAGGGTTTTTTCTTAGTTGTGGACAATTTTTTCCGTGGCAGAAGGCAGCACTGAACCCACAGTTCCTGCAGTTATTCTTGACACAGTTGTTTTAGTTGTAATTATATGACTGAAAGCATACAGAGACTACAAATTCCCTATAACCTTGTTAGAACTTTCATTAGAGAAGGTAAAAAAAAAAAATGGCAAGACTCAGAGAAATATTAATGTTTGTGTTAGAATGATTAAAAAAAATAAATGAAAAAGACAGTAGTACTGATGGCAAAAGTACTTTGCCTTGTATTACTGTGCTTTTCCACTAGAGAATTTAAAATGCTTCCCTGATTTCTGTGAAGCAACTTGAGAAACTCTTTACAGGTGTGTGACACTGGCTTTTGCAATAGTGGTAAAGCAGAGGTTTGAAAAGTGAAGCCACTTGCTCTGACAGTGCAGCAAGTCAGTGGTGAAACTGGAAAGTAAGACTGAGGTGCCCAGGTCCATCTTAATGCAGAATATGAGGTGAAAAACTGTAAGATAGCTATAGAGGGATTGATGGAGTGACAAAGAAAAGCTTAAAGTTTTCCTCAATAGAAGAATTTGTTCTTTTTTTCTGGTCTTTTATTTCGGTGGTGGTTTTTGATTTTTTTTCCCCTTTAACCTCAATACAGGCAAAGTCCTTCTAAAACATGAAAGAAGACTCTGAGAAATTCATTAGCCAAATTAGACATAAAGTAATGAGGGGATGAGAAGAAGGCAGCAAGGGATGGGGATGGGAGGGAAAATGTGGACAAGGATAGCTAGAGACAGTTCTCTGCTAGGGTAGCTGATTGAAACAATGGTAGAGTACCTTCACTAATGTAGAGCTAATTAAAACTGTATAGGGCAAAGCACTTCTAAATATACTGTAGGGATCAATCTTTCTATGGTAAATCCATCCCCAGTGAAATTTCATTGACTTCAATGGGTTTTCTTCTGGGATGAATTTGGCCTGATAACCTAATAAGTCTTTTCTGTCTTTTATTTCTAAGGACCTTTTGTCAGAAGCATGGCAAGGAACTTCAGTTTGAATTTCAAAAGTGCTGAACACCCAAAATTCCTCCCAAGGTCTCCGAGAATTACAGGTACTCAGTACCACTGCAAATTAAAGCTGACTGGACTGTTCCATGTTTGCTGTGAGTTTGCTTTCTGTACCATGCCATCACATCTGCAAAATGACCCTAAGCCAACCTCCAAAATATTTTGAGGGAGAAACTCTCTATGCATAGGTGCAACACCAAAACAACACAATACCAAGCTTAGCAAAGGCCTCCAGGCACTAAAAGAATAAGATTAGTTATATAATTATAAATTCACAGTATCTGTGTTTGCAGGGCAATGGAGAATATGTATTTGGGCTGGTAATGTATAGATGGGCACACTTCTGTTACCCATTTTCCAGCTGACTGTCCAGGGTCTGGTTTGTCAGATAAATCATGCCCAACGTGTTCATAGTTTCTGTGAACTTAGAAAATATGTCTGTTTATGACTCTGCAAAAGCCACATTGAGAAGCAGTAAAAAACAGATGAATGCATCTTCCAGTGGAAGTTATGACTGGCACCTCTGAGATGTCCAGAAGTATCATGTAAAAATTAAATCAGACTTTTTTTTTAAAAAAAAATTCAGGTGAAACAAGGAACATGCTTTTTGAAATGTTTTTCCTTTTACTGCACTACTACCACAAAGTCTCCTCTGCTTTGGTTTCCACTCCGTGGAAGAGGTACATCATATAGATGATGATAGTGTTTTAATAGCACACTATTTTCTCATTTAACTTTTCTGTTTTATCTGAGAAAAAGCACGCAAACAAATTTCCAGCAACAGAAACCCCCACCACGCAGTGAGTTGTGCTCTGGTTTTATTCTGAAGGCTGGCTCTGAGAGGAGGATTACCAGTTTATCTCTGTTACTTCAAAAAACAGATCTGTTCGATTACCCAAATGTTTGGGTTTAAAAAGGGCGGCTCCTGGGGATCCTAAAGAAATCCACAATGCAACAGGGAAGGAATATAATAGACTGTTTGGGAAAAAAAATACAATGAGGAGAAAACATAACATACAATGCATTTGGTGTGAACTTTTCCCAGAAGATTGCTCGAGCCTCATAGTTCACTTACAACCAAAGTACAGCGATGCTGGGCAGCCTGCCAGTGCTTGTTATTGTAGTGCTGCGTGAGCCAGTTCCCTGGTGAAGAAAGAAAAGGAGCGAGTGAGAGAGAGAGACTTTTCTTTGCCTTTCCTAAGTGTCCCACACTTTCCCCTGTGCTCCCTGGGCACACCCTCCCTCCCGTTCCTTCCATCAAGGTGCTCTGGTGCACGCTGCACTGTGCAGGTGTCGTGCTACCAGTTCTGCATGTGGCACTTTCACAGTTCAAGAGGACTGACACGGGGCTGTGTCGCCTCACTGCACTGGAGGTTTCAGATGACAGCTCTGCCTGACAGACTAACAGCAAGGCACCCTGTGATATGCACAGTGAGGATGAGTAACACCTTGTCCTCACAACAGAAGTATCTGGGAGGGGAAGCATTCCTACGAGTGGGTGCCAGGCTAAGTTGCATGTCTACACTGAATTTTGCAGTCAGATGTGAGCCAGGATAGCTTGGGCTTAATACCACGTTACGGGTGCCAGTGAGGCATCTCTGGGTTGCTGAGAGCACTGGCAGACCTCCTTCGTGTCAGCCTACTAAACAGTTCACAGACACAGAGGAGTTAAAGGCTCACAGTCTGGCCCTGAATGTAAAGCAAAACTGAGTATGGATGAAGAAGGCCTCCCACGTTCTTGTATCTATATTCTACCTGGAAATCCATCCAAGAACATTTCAAAAATCAGCAAACATGGCATGGGGTTGTTTTTATTCCACCCCTCCACATCCACACACCTCCTCTTCGTGCTGATATGTTGCCTTGAACCCTGAAACTCCAGCACTCTCTGGGAAGCACTTACACAGCCTCTATCAGAAGCATGCTGGGCTCCCAAATGTGATAAGAAGCTGATAAAAATTATCTGGGCGTTAAAACAGCCTTAGTGGAAGAATGTTTAGCTAAATAGATACCATCTGTCCCTTAAAGAGAGCACGTCCTTGTTCTGCCCTGGCCTGACCACTGTGAGCTCTTGCCTTTGTGGTGCAGTCCATGCCTGGAGGAGCTCTTGTTCCCAGGACCTGGGGCAACTGTTTATGCAATGTGGACTTTATAAGAAACAGTTACAGTCTCAGGGACTGGTGGGGTTTTTTTTAAGAGTTAAAGATTGGTAATGAAAACAACACTTTCTCCAAATACAGGAAAGCACTGGAGTGGATCAGCTCAGCTGAATGCTCGTATTGGCCTGTACAGCACATTTCTTTGGGGTAGCCAAAGAGGGAAGGAATCCTGAAGAGCTCTAAGCATTAAAAATTACCAAGAGAGCCTTCATGTCAGTAACAAACACTGCAAATATTTTCCAAGGGACACTGGCAGCTGGCACACTGCACTGACTGCAGCTTTTAATGCATTGCCTTTACCTTCTTTACGGACATAAAGGGACAGAGGTTGGATAGCCCGACACCACAGATTCAGTGAGCTGCAGTTCATTGAGCCACTATGCAGATCCATGGGAAAGAGGTTAAAACAGCAATCAGAGGGTGGCTTGCTCTGAGAATGCCTCAGAAAACTTTGGGATTTGTGGGACTAGAGAGAGAGTGCTGTCCACCTCAAGCAAAAGCCAGCAGATAATGAGGGTCCCAAGAACAGAACTGCTATCATGCTCTCTCAGATTCATGCTTTTGGTTTCTTTTTTTCCCACTCCTCTCTTTGGTCCTGTCTGTTTTGAACCTGACAGGGGTTGTTGTGGTCCAGGTGCAGGACCCAGCGCTTCTCCTTGTTGAACTTCACACAATTGGCCTCGGCCCATCAATCCAGCTTGGCCAGATCCTTGCCTTTAGGTAAAACCTCACAGAGCACCTCACTACCACAGCTGCTGTGAGGGTCAGTGCTGGTATTGCTCAGAGCAAAAGATTTGCTCAAGTGGGCAGGCAGTCTCCAGGGAACTGGTTGTTCCAGTTCATCTGCAATGGGATTTGAGCTTTAATCACCTGAAAATGCTGAGGAGCAGGGTGGCTGCTGTAAGAAACTGAGATCTCAGGAAAAGGGACAGGGCTTCTTTCATTCCATGCCTTAACATCTGAGAGTAAAGGAGGTCTCAGAGCATCCCAAGAAGAGGGCACTGGCTCTGCAGAGGATTATGAAGGCTTTTGATGCTTTACTTGAAGAGATTTACTGCTTGTGTGATTTGATAGTGAGGCCACCGTGCAAGCCTGTGTTCCTTTTTCTTTTAATTACTTTTGATTCTAAAGTGAATCTATCACCCTGGAGGTGTGTTGCTTTGAGTGGGTTGTTCAGGCATGAGCAGTCTCAGCAGTGCTGTTAAGGCCTGGAGCAGGAGGATTGAAGAGGCATCTCTTCAGGGAAGAACAGCCAGAAAGGGGATCTTCACACACAAGCCATCCTGTGATCCCAGAGTCAGAAAGGTCTTCCAAGGTCAGACACAGTCCCAGCTGCCTTGGGAACATGTGAGGTTCCTACTCAGCCCAATTACACTGACAAGAAAGATGAAAGAGCATATGCAAACATTTATGGAGGTTACAAATGTGTAGAACTTACAGATTTTGGAAGGATGTTACAAGATGGAAAGAATATTCTGTAGTTCTGGATGTGGTGTTTCTGATATAAGGAACACAAGAAGAAAGTTCAGAATTCAGGTGGTTGGAATATTTTGCTCCTTTCGATTTTCCCCTTCCCCCTTCACAAGAAGGTGATATGTGCAAACAGCCCAGTGATTTGCCTGCAAAGGGGTGTAATGGTTAGAGAAGTGGATCCTTGAAAGCCACTCCACTTCTGGGTCTACATATGTGAAAAGCCCAGAAGGGCTCTAACAAGGAGAGATGCCTGTGCAAGTGACATTGCTTTGATCAGGCTGGGGGAATGCAGCACAGCACTAACAGGCTGTGCTTTATAAAGAGCATATATACCCATGATATTATTCAGAGTACTACTTTGATTCAAGTATTCTCTTGATTAAAGCTCAGGTCTTGGGATGAGGTGCAGAAGCTGAAGTCTCCTAACCAGTTGACTGTTCATACAAGAAACTTCAAGTGTTCATAACTGTAGTCAGAGGACAGCCAGATAAGAGGTAAAATTCAGTTCTGTTGTTTGACATTTTCAGGATCAGACACTAGTGAGCACATTTCTTCCTGTCACAGAGGGTAAGATGAAACTTCTCTTTTATGGGTGTTTCAGTTCACCCTTTATGAGGTGGTTAGAAAGGCTGATTGTAGGACCTGGTCTATTTTCATTGCATGTGTTACGCAGATTTACTTAAAAAGGAATCTTGTGCCTTCTCTAGGAAGATAAATAATGAGAAAACATCTGCTCTTTAAGCTCTGAACTGACCTATAAATCTTAATGACGTATGCAATCCCAGAAGCAGAAATCATTTACAGATTGCAAAATTCTCTCACACTCTTATTTTGGTTTTGCTTTTATTCTCTTTGTTAGTTTGGAATTTTTTTAAAAAAGCAATTTTGTTGTTCCTCTAATTCCTGGTAATTTGGAAGCCCAAGTGTGGGCTTTTTCTCCTCACTATTTCATTATAACTGATAGGAGCTGCTGAGAGGAGGGCATGGCAACCATAATAACACAAGAGGGGTGGAACAGACAGCCCCTACAAGGAGCTGACAGGCAGGGAATAATGACAGAGTAGAGGATAGATAACTAACAGTTGGAATGATTTACTCTTGAGAAGCTCTGGAGGGTGGGATGCTTCTTTGCCTGTTTATTTCAACCTCACTTGCTGAAGAAACGAGTTTGCTTTGCTGCTTTAATACTTTACTGCATTTTCTCCTACCAGGGAATGGGAATCCACTTCTCCCTTCAGTGCTTCCCTGTGACCTGCCTCACAAAGGCAAGGCTGCTGTTAAGAATAACAAGAGGTTCCTCTCTCCTTTTGCCTCTAGAGCTGCAGCAGCAGCAAACATTTAAAACAACGGTATCAGTGATAACCGTAAAATTAAAGAGGATAGAATTCAAAGTGCTGTGGAGAATGTCAGGTTCAGTATTCAGAGAAGCATGTTAGTGGGGCATGGCTCACCTGCAGCATGAGCTAAGATAAGGAAACTCCTGGCTCAATGATTCCTTGTTACAACTCAGAATATTCTGTGATTCTGATCTTGAATTTGCCTGAGATGCTGCATAGAAGTAGAGAGCCTTTCATGCAGCAAGTCCTTCTCTTATCTGTTTGTTTACTGCAAGGTCAGGCTAATTTTATTCTCCATTTCATGTTGCTTTAATCTAAACATTGGAAGGATGATGTTGGGGTAAAAGTCTCAGGAGATTTTGAGCAGCATATGGACCATTTCTCTTGAAAAATCATAGAACCATCTGCCTGCAAGTGGGCAGGGATGGAGTAATTCTTCTCCCGAAGCTGTTAAGATATCCTTGCTTCCCATGAGTCAGTACCCTTGGTCTGTAATTTCAAAGATAGGTTTGTGGGTAAGATGGCTGTGGAAATCCTTCACTTACCTGTCCCACACTGGGACAGGTGGGACAAGTAAGCTGGGCTGGAAACTCAACCATGTCCTGGGAGTGGTGCTCCCAGGGCAGAACTCACCCCGTTCTGAATTACACTAGAGAGGCATGACTGCAATTCTGGAATGGCAGGGCTGACACTATTCAGGCACAGAAGCCAACTAAAAGTAAGGTAGTGCTTTATAGTTGAAATGGCAATTCAGGGAGCGAGAGCTAAAATTAAACACATGGTGATACTCTGTTTTGTTGCTTCCTGTGCCCTGAATACCATCTGCTTGAAGATACCAGGTGAATCCAAGTGTTATTCTGAAGGGCTGCCCTTACTAGATCGATATTTTCTTTAGATGGAGGAAAGAATTTTGTCTAAAAGACGAAAATATTTAGGAGCCTAATCAGTAAATGCAGAAGAGACTGCAAACTGATCAGTGATCAGAGGAGGGTGAATGGGTTTGACTGACATGTGGAGTAAAGCACTGCTCTGCTCTTTCAATTACAGGTTTAAGACTGCCACAATTGACAGATTAAAGGTGTTCATCCTAATCCAAAATTATACTTTCCCCAGTCAAATTGACCATTGTGTCAGCTTCAATTTGTTCAGATACGTCACCCACAGTGACTGATTGGACTGATTCACTTGCACACTCTTTGACAAGGTCCCTGTTTTGTGTTCACTCCTTACTCTTGCTATTTCCCTTGTCAGACAGATACTCTAGAGGCATTTCCATTATCTCCCATGTAGCTGTACCTCAGAAATGTACTGGACTGGAAAGAAAAATCCTCAGGCCAATTATTCTGACATAAACTCTACTTATCAGAAAGCACTAGAATATGAAGCGTAAGTTAAAATAGCTCAAAAGTAGGACACATTCATACACACATATACACCCCAGGCAGACACCTAAGTAATGCTGTGCTCAGAGTCTCTGCCATGACTGATAATGGATGAGTACTTTTAAATAAGAAACAACACAAACATTGCCTCAACATCCAGACTCAAACAGGCTCTCTGAGAATGGAAGTGCTTTAATTTAAAACAAAAGCAACAAATTGTTTGCAGGGATCGGTCCTATATTTCTTATATTAGTAGCAGAAGTAGCCTACAGCTTGGAGAACAGTTACCCTGAAATCTTCCTGATTCTTTGAAAAAGGAAGAAAAAACCATGTGTACAAATTTCTGAGAACCTTGCTGATGCTGATGCTCTTCAGGTGAGGAAACAGGAAAGAAGAGAAGAGTTGCATTTCTTTTCCACAGGCTGAAAGAAGAGGAGGTGCTCATCTCATAAGCACAGAGATGTGAAGTGGCATTCAGTCAGTGAGATTTAACTTTAGATGAGGTGCTTTTACCATCAGGTGGGCTCTGACTTCTGAGCCAGACTGAAAGCATGTCACATCCCCCTGCAGAAGGTTCACGGGGGGAGGTTTTGGAGAGCTCTCAGTGGTGCACCCTAACTTTCTGCAGGAGTCCTGCAGTGAGTTATCAGTGAGCAGGGTGCAGTCTCGTGGGCTGTGGGTCACCAGAGTGGTCAAACTCAAGGCAACGTGAAAGGAATGAATTTGCTTCACCATATCTCCATCAAGCTTCTTGTAAGAAACCAAAAATCACTTCTTACCTCTACATACTAGCAGTACATGATGGTGTGATTGGTACTCAAGCCCCAAACATGATTACTGATGAAAACTCACTTGAATCTTACTTTGAGGTAAGGTAGATGCTTTTAAAATTAATGTCATTGTCCTCTCAGATTCTTTTGCATCTCTGCTACTGTTCTGGTTTAGTTGGTTGATGGGGGAGAGTTTAGGGTTTGGAGTTTGGTTTTTCTTTTTCTGTTATTTTACTCCTTGAAGTATCTATGGACATAAATATGAAATATTTTGGATCTGATTACAAGCACACAGAGATGTCCAGTGTTATCTATCTCTGTAATCCATCTGTCACGGTTTCACACACACCTAGCCATTAGTAGACTTTCCAGGCACAGCAATACAGAACCTTGAAAAGAGATGCTACAGCCAGAACAAACATTACTTGCCTGTCCACCAAAAAAGTCTTGCACTACAGCTGAAGGCAGTGTTGTCCCCTCTGCTTGCCACAGCAGTGCTGAGGGGGCTGCGTGCACAGGGTCTGAGCAGCTCCCAGGACAGTGGCACACTACAGAGGCTTATGAAGCAGAATGCTAAGGTCTGACTGTGCTAGAAAATCCTTTGCTTTACATTCTGGAGATTCCCATAATTAAAAAATACTTTTATTCTACAAGGCATTTGCAGAATGTTCATAATTCCATCAACATTTTGCCCCAGATACTACAAACACCTTGAAGGACACAGAGTGAACTTGCTTGCTGGATTTTGTTTTGTAATTAAGTTTTGAATTATAGAAAATGGGGGGGAATACATTCTTTCTGTTATGTTTTCAGGCAGTTTTAACACCATAGAGAATTGGTGCAGATATTTGAACTTTGGCACATTCATTATCCTCAACTACAGCTGCCTTCAGGTTTCCTGTGTAGTTAAAGTTATCAAGAAAGATATGAAATGTGAAATACAAGAGCATAGCTGTACTTAGTACTATTTATCTGATAGTTTCATCTATCTCTCTGAGTTCTTAAGCACATGTCTCATGCATAACCCTCAGTATTTGTGTACAGTGGCAGAATTTGTTTTAAATTACTGATTTTCCAGTTTTCCATGGCCATGGCTTACATTTCATGGGGGTAATTAAGGTGAGAACCATTCCTTCTGTTTCTTTCATGCCTAAGAAGGCTGAGTGGACACTTTTCATTAGGACAGATGTCCACATGGGATGCAGGGTGGGAGGGGGAGCCCCGGAGCAGATGGGGTCCTCGGATGTTTGTTGACTGTAGAAACAAAAAGTACCACTGTGACCATTTCTGTGACTCAGGGTTCAGTTTTAGTGGAGATGAGCTGTTGCCATCATTCCCACTTTAAGCAGAGAAGTAAAATCATCAGAGATTCAGCAGAGGAAAAAAACCCCAACAAACCAGAAAATCATCCCTGACTTGACAAGATCTAAAACTCTTATGAGAAGAGGCAGAAAGGAGATGGGCAGCACATCAACAGGACTGAGGATCAGTCTGTTCTAAGGAGAAACAGAGGTTGCCACATGTCTGCTTGATTGACAGCACTTTGGCCAGCAGAGACTCACAGGGTGGCTGCCCTGTGGATACTGAGCATATGAATGCTTAGCCTAATAATATCAGTCCTAGCCCACTGCTCTGTGTGTGCTAGCAATAAATAAGGCCATTTTTATATCTGAACAATCCTGCTTTTGGGCCTCTATGCCTGTAAAATATGCTCAAAACATCAAGGATTACATTTATTGTGATCTCCTGCATTCTGGAGGCTGCAGTACTGGCCTCAATTAATTCCTCCTTGAATTAAAGCATATCTGTTTGGAAAACAAAAACTCAACCGCATTCTCTCCTGATTAAAGTTTTCCAGCGATATATACTCTATTGTAGCCCTTGGGAAATAATTCCACTTTCATTACCCTGAATGTTCAAAATCTGCATGTCAGTTTTATTCTGATTTGGGCTTGTTTCAACTTCCAGCCGAAGAATGTTGTTACATATCTGCTAAATTGAAAAGCCCACACATTATCAGGTTTCTGCATCCTGTTTGAATGGTGATTAAATAAGTCTTTCACGTTCTCGTTGACATGCTAATCACACTCTTCCCTTCAGTCTGTACCCTCCCCATGTGCCCCGAGCTCATCCTCACCCTTCGTAGATACTTTCTGAATGCTCATCAGTGCTTCAACACCCAGAAACACAGCATTGCAGAGGTCATGCCACCACCAAATACACAGGAGACCCAGGAGTGGCAGGAGAAACAGTATTACCCGTTCATACAGTCATGGAATCATTGGGGTTGGAAAAGACCTCGAAGAACATCAGGTCAAACTGTTAACCCGGCACCACCACCATGTTCACCATTAAAACATGTCCTTAAGTGCCATATGTGCACGTTTTCAGAACACTTCCAGGGATGGTAACTCTACCACTTTCCTGGGCAGCCTGTTCCAATGCTTGACAACCCTTTCCATGAAAAAAAATTTCCAAACATCCAGCCTGAGCCCCCTCTGGCACAACATGAGGCCGTTTCATCCTGTCACTTGCTGCTTGGGAAAAAACTGACCCCTACCTGGCTTCACCTCCTTTCATGGGATTGCAAAGAGCAATAAAGTCTCCCCTGAGCCTGCTTTTCTCCAGGGTAAACAACCCCAGCTCCCTCATCAGGCTTGTGCTCCAGACCCTTCCCCAGCTCTGTTTCCCTTCTCTGGACCCGCTCCAGCAGCTCAGAGTCCTTCTTGCAGTGAGGGACCCAAAACTGGACACAGGATTCGAGGTGTGGCCTCACCAGGGCTGAGCACAGGGGGACAATCACTGCCCTGGTCCTGCTGGCCACACTATTGCTGATCCAGGCCAGGATGCCACTGGGCTTTGTGGCCACCTGGGCACATTCTGGTTCATGTTCAGCCAGCTGACAACCAGAATTCCCTGGTCCTTTTCTGCTGGGCAGCTTTCAAGCACCCCTCTTTCCCAAGCCTGTAACACTTGATGATCTTAGAGGTGTTTTCCAACCATAATGATTCTAAGACTTCTTCCATAATGAAGTTATGTTTCTATCTATGTCGTTGATAAAAGTCCTTGACAGCACAGTGGCAAAAGTTAATTTTTAAGGGAACTGACCCAAGTCTCACCTCCTTCACTGGTGTCACTCTGCTTTAATTCTTCTGAACTGACTCTCACAGTAGGAAGTGCTCTGAGTACCTGGTTTTTATACAGCAGGGAGAGGTATGTCTCTTGATACCTGTAGAAGCAAACATGGAGACATGACACGCAAGCCAGGTGAAGTCCTGCCCACCTCTCATACCAAACCAACACACCGTTACTGGATCTGCTTCTGCTTACCTCTTTGATGTTGCTTCTCTAACTTTCACATTGAAGTAGGACCAAGAACTGAGCCTTGGAGGCTGGCACTCAAAATTAAGTGACTCCTGCTGCTCTGAGGTTTGCTGGTGCCAACAGGCTCACTTCAAGGTTGCCAGCTAGTGTTCATGGGGCAAACGGTGACTTTAATGTTTCCTGACTTCCCACTGCTTGTTCTTGCAACCTCTGTCCTGTTTTGACATCCGTCATAAAACCAGAATGATATATAAATGTGAAAATCATTCCTATAAAGCAGCAAGCAATATAGCAGACAATGAAGTGCAGGGGATTACTTGTGTCTCATACAGGGAATATGTTGCATAAACTAAATGCAAACATACATTTTCTTGTGTTTTGTCTTTTGGAAAGGGAAGGAGGGGGACAAATCAACAGAGCAGGGATGCCCCAGTGAAACTTCAGTGAAGTCAGTCAAGTTACACACCAGGGATACACTTGGCTGATTCTTTTGCTAACGGCTGTATGAAAGCCTTAATATAGAGTTTCTGCATGTGTGAAGTGTATGCCAAGACAAACGCAATGTGCTAAATGGAACCTCTTGATTTATTTAAATAAAAAATATGCTACAAAAAAACAGTGGATAATTGGAGTGGAATGGATCCAGACTGGAATCGTCTGTCTCATGTCTCCAGAGTGTCTGAGGGAGGGGCTGGAAGGAATATCTTACTTGTATACCTAAGCAATGTAGGATATGCAGATAGCAGATAATTTCTTGAAACTGCTAAGATCCACTCAGGGACTCAGAGCTCTCCGGAAGACAAAGGTTAGAATCAGATGTAAACCAGCTCTTTTGGCTAAAGCTGATATGAAGTAAGAGATTAGCAAACTGCCCATTTTCAGTTGTTTATCAGTTATCCTCCTTTGCCTCCCTCTCCCTCCTCTGGAGTTCAGGTCTGCTGCCAGTATCATTGTCACTCCCTGGCTGGCCAAAATGGTCTAAAAAAACAAAAAAACCAAAACAAAATAAAAAAGCAAAAAAAAAAAGACAAGCAAAATTCCACTTGAGGGCTAGTGCTGGGAGGAGGGAAGGGGAGAAGTGACCCTGTACCAAATATCTTCAGATATGAGAAACCCAGTTTTGAAGAAACCCTAGAATCTAGTGCTCCCACGTGCGCTGTTGGAAATGGTGCAAAGAAGCTTCCTCAAGACGGGAAGCTGTTCTACTTAGCATGAAATAATTATGCAAATGCCTCCAGGAAGAGGTCAGAGTAATTGTAAAAGCTAATGCTGATATTAACAGCACATCGGGTACGCTGAGTGTGCACAGCTCCCATGAAGGAGCACAACTGAGTAAAAACCCCCAGCAAAGTTCTCAGCCAAGATGGGGCACTGTCAGGAATGGCACGGCAACTTCGTGCCTACATATGCACTCACAGCAGGTGGCAGACTATTTTAACTTTGAGGGACAGCCTGTGATAGGAGACAACCAGCTAAAGGAGAGTGAGAAACCAGAGAAGCTAGAGCACTCCAGGAAATTCCATCAAATTCCTGGATAGACGTTGTCTCACATGTTGAGAAGTGTGATGCTGCAGCACTGGAGGAGTTATCTTGGTTGTGTGAGTGTTGCAGTATTGCTGTGTTTGGTGAAAGTTCCTGTCAGAAGAGCAAGATGGAGTGACAGTGCCTGCATAAATGTATCGGAATGGAAAAATACTAAAATATAAAAATAGAAAGAATGAAAGGTGAGATCTCCAAACCCCGTTTTAGAAAGCTGACACTCATTTCTAGTGGGAAAAGGGTATCCTAATTGGATACCTTTGGAAATGCCTCCTTTTTGCAAAGGGACGTAAATTCATTTTAATTAGTTTGTATTCTTCAGCTGTTTAAGCACTTCAGAAAATGTCACCATGAGTCAACAAAGATGTGCTAATCGATTACATCAGTGAGTTTAACATTAGCATCCCAGTATTAAATTATTCTTGAACATTTATTGTATGGCTTTTAAAAGAAGCTGTCTCCTACTAGTGGGGTTATATGAAGAACAGTGCTACCAAACCCAAATGCCTTGCTTGGGGCAGTGTAAATATCCTGACTTTGACATCCTGAAGTTTGAATGCGACATGTGAAATCATAATGACTGATCCAGGGTCCACAGAAGTCAGACAGAAAATTTCTGATGACTCATGCAGGTCTTGACTCAGGCTTTTTATATGGCTTTTTCCACCCTCTTTAATGCCTGACCTCATACAGCTTTGTTCCTGTAACAAAATTCCTAGGGAATCTCATTCTGTCTAGTATCTGACTTCTGCCTGATTTCTTAGAAATGCCAAGGTCATTTCCTAGCATGGTTGAACTCAGAACAAAGCCTAAAAGCTGGTGAATATTTAGCTTCTTTAAACACATACACATCTAGATCATAAGGTTTTATGCAGTGTAGGATTTGTTGGGGTTTGGTTAATAGTAAACAACTCAGAGAGAGAGAGCTTTCTGCTCCAGTTAAAGTTTGTGAGGTACAGGAGTTATACACACCCTAAAGTAACAAGTAAGTGTGGTGCAGAATGAGACCTGTAATAACTTCTGATGTTGAGAGCCCATCCTGCAAAGGAGGTCATCACAGGAGGGGACAACACTGCAGTCCAGCAGTTAATGGGCTGGACTGGGCCCTTGGAACTGTGGACTTTACTTCTGGCCTGCAAACCACATCGTGTGAATTGCTACAACTCTGTCAGTCTGAATTTCCCTTGGTTGAAAGGAAGAGAATGGCATTTTTTCCCCACAAAACTCTATGGCAGATGATTGTTTTGTTTGATTAGGACCCATTTGTTTATTATTACTCAGACAGGAAGAAAAATTCAAAGAAGCAGGCATTTTTAAGACAGTGCCATTAATTTTGTTTGTGGCGTGTTCTACCCTGGTAGTGCAGCAAACTGCAAAACCACAGTTCTCTTTGAACCTCACTTTCTTCCTGCACGCACAGTTTTCCAATTTCACAGCCTACAACTGATTTTGGAGCGCGGGGAGGGGGGCAGAGGGGAGAAGAGAAGTGATGATTTTGGCAGCGACACCGTTATGATTTGCTAAAATAGCAGCTTGGCAAATCTGGTTTCTCAAATATCTCATGTTTTGTTAATTACTGACAGCTTTGTTTTGAACTGAACGTGAAACAATGTGGAGAAATGGGCAAGCATGGCCCCTGACTCACCACTGCCCGGCTGAGCTCCGCAGGTGGGAGCAAGCTGTCTCCAAGAAGGGGCCCAAGCAGAAATCGCTGCCCCAGTTCATGAGCTCAGCAGATAGATGGAAGGGGAGAGCTCCTGGAACCCAGCTATGAGATGCCCAAAAGGGACTTTTTCCACACCAGGCTCACTGAGCCAGTAAGACACTGGAAATCTTGCCAGAAAGCAATGCGAAAGCAGAGGGGGCTCAGCCCCCATGGCTGATGAGAGACCCCCTTCTCCAGACATGGTTTTAGATGGGTAACCATGAGGCATAGGATGACTTGGGGGTACTGCCGGCCTTGGTTCTGTTCCATGTGGAGAATTGGGCTGATCTGGCCACTCCAGACCACCAGTGCCTAGAACCATCCCTGAGGGGATGGTGTGTTTACCTGGAAATGCATCTCCAGGGGTAGGTGGAGCCAGGTCACCTTACCCATGTTTGCTTCGGAGCAGGGACCACATCCCGTGAAAAGCAGCAAAGTGTGAGATGGAGGTCTAAAATAAATATAAGCAAGGTGGACCAGAATAGCCACCCCTCCTCTTGCAGTTCAGCTGAAAGTGTATCCTGGCCACCTGGAAGTTCATGTGGAGCAGTAGTATCTCCACATATTTTCGTCTCCATAAAATCTGAGTGATGTGCAGTCTCCCTGGGTCAACCAACCCAGGGCATGCACAGAGCATGGAGTCACTGGGGAAGGTTGAGAGCTGTATTTTGGGCTGGGATCTCCTAGCCAGGAAAATGGAAGCCTTGTATGAGCAGGTACCTGTTCTGCAGCTCCTGCCCTACCTGCTCCTCCCAGTGAGCATGAGGGACCCTGATACTGACATGTGGGGAAATTCAAAGACATAGAAAACTGGAAAATTCAAATCTAATGAAAGACAGATGATTTCTTCTGCCTGCATGCATGTAACTCATCCATTCTCTGCTCCAGAAGATCTCAGGGACAAGTCATAAGCAGAGTTGTTTTGGGGTTTTTTTTTTAAGAACCTGATACCTAATAATGTAAAAAAAATATCCAGCCAGGTTAACAAATTTGACAAAAGCAGAAGAAACTCTTCAACTTCAAGGTTTATACCCCTTTCTAAAGTGTGAAGACCAGGATTAAACTATTCCTGGGAAAGAGGGTTCCTAAGGATGCTTTTGTGTGGCGACAAGATGCTGGATTAGCAAGACTGCTGGCCACGTAGAGCTATTCATGCATAACTGTGCTGCTAATGATCCCGTGGCAATTTATTTTTTGACCTATGTTTATTGTATTGGGTAAATGTCACATCCACTTTTTGTCTCTCTATTAGCATAGCACATCAGGCTGTGTATGTGTGTGTTTGTATATGCACAACACATAGGCATAATTACACATAAGTCCTTCAGTGTCACTTTTCCCAGAGCAGAGTAACACTTTGCATATGAAATGAACTTTTAGAGAAATAATGCTGCAGAGATCATTTTTTCCAACCATTTTTTTCCTTTTTACTAATACATAGAAGAAATGGAAATAGTGAGTCAGAATATATCTGTAATCACATGGCATGAAGAGAAATTCAGTTTCCAAAACGCTGAGCGTTGTGTCTCAGTGCAGAAGGAAGTCTGCAAACTTGGGCTGTTCAACACACATCGCAGATCTGGTGTTTATGACTGATAAACTGTTTTGAGAAGCAGCAGCCTCTCAGCCCTGAGTAGACAAAGATATTTTGCAATAGTCCTCTCTCTGAAGTTAGCTGGAGCTGAGGAAGTGTTCTGGGAAATCCAGCCTGTGCAGTGAAAGCAGAGCCCTGGGAATACAGGCTGAGAACTTTGGCACTCCCACAAACTCATTGCTTGACCTTCAGCACAACAGAAGGACAGGAGTCCAAGAGTGACCTGGGACTGCTTTTCCATCATTGGGCTGTCCCTCTTTAACTAGCGCTGGTTTGTCTTGCTGTCCATCAGGATGCCCTTTTCTCAGCCCAAAACAAAAAGTCAAGGGGGAAAAAATGCCTGAGTTATGGAGCCCAAGCCCTAGACCCACAAAACCTCACTGACAGGCTTCCCCCTTCTTACACAATTCAGAGGAGGAACTATTATCCCTGAACTAAGATTTAGCTGGATGAAGCACTGGATAATATTTCAGTCAGACTTCCCATCCTGCACAATCCCTCCTGCCCCTCTGTTGCTGTATAGAGAAGAATGACAGCACTCCTGCCCCACAGGTGGGGAACCCCCCTCATCCCACCCACCTCCTGGTGCTCCACTGGGATGCTGCCACAGGCCCTGGGTCCAGCTCTGCATGCCCTCCACTGTCCCCAGCTGCACCACAGGCATGGGCAATTGCCATGCTTCCCTCTGCCAGGTCACTGCCTTGACCTCTACACAATGTAAAGAATGAAGGAATTAAAGCAAAACAAAAAAAAGAAAAGAAAAAAGCTGCATGATGGCTGGGATTAAAGCGAAGGAAAAATTACAGGAGTGCAAAGTACAATGGGAGTTTAAAAAAGGGAAGAGAGAAAAAGAGATGGGAGACTTGAATAGCACTGAATATTTGGATTCCTTTTGTTTGAGAGGTTGGGGTTTTTAAAGCAGTTTGAAAATGTAAAGGGTTTTCTTTTCTTTTTTTTTTTCCCATAAAGGTGTTGTATATACATTTTTCCAATTAGAAGATTCTCCTTTATACATTTAGCACCATTTAGAAGGGACTGGGAAGATAAGGCTGCTGAGGAATGCTGCAGGCTAAAGCTAGGTTCTCCAAACTGGCTTTTGTTGCACCAGTGTGAATCACTTAATAATTCATATTTCAGAATACATTAATGCAAATGATAATTTTAGCTTGCTATTGAATTTTTAAATATGCACTACAAGCAATTTATGTTTCTGTTCATTTTCCCAGGTAAAACTGTTTAGACGTTTTTAACATATGCTTGGTTTCATTCATCATATATCATTCCATTGTTTTAATTTGGGGTAATTAAAAATTAGGAACATCACAAATAATACATGGAGCCCTGTGTTCGTGGAAAAATAACATGGAAATGATACTCAGTCTTGCAATTTGAATGAAAGACATTTTGCAGTGATGCTGCAGTAACAAAATAGCAGTGTCCTGTGTTTCTGCAGGTAATCTATATCTAAATACTAATTACTGTGATTGTTCTATATCTATCTCTTTCTTTAAATCAGTAGAATTTTTCCTGGATTTTTTTGTTTTGTTTAGTTTAGGTTTACAAGGAATATTTGGTGTAGGAAGGACAAACATGTTGTTCCTCTCCTACTGGACTGGCTAGATAATTGAAAGACAAACCCAGAGGTTATTGAAGATTCACTTTGTTTTGTTTTGTTTTGTTTGCGTTTTGTTGTTTGTTTGTTTTGTTTTGTTTTGTTTTGTTTCTGGAAACTAATTGTCAGCTTTGACCCCCATTTCAGAGACATGGTGGGAGCCTGAGTGGCACACAAGCTGTGAGACCCGGAGACCCCAAGCTGGGCTTTGCCCAGGGAAAGGCAAACAGCTCTGTGGCTCTTGCATTGGCCCTCACACCTTCAAGGTCCCCATGGGAGCCAGTCCTGCCTGCCCAAGTGAACGTGGTCCAGCAGTGTGCCACCTGGGAAGGATGTATTTAAAGCAGCAGCTGGGGACAGGGGATGCAGCATCCTGCAGTATCGTGCTCTTCATGAACCATTCATGTGCCCTCTGTGACTTCTCATGAAGAAATAAAATGTCCATAGAGGGGGTCAAGGACTGAGGAGGACATCCTGAGGCCCAGCTGCTCCTTCTCTCCTCCTCTTGTTTCTGACTGTGGCTCTCCAGCTCCAGCACATCTGTGAGGATGTCAGCTTGGCTCTTGCCATGTCCAAGGGGTCACTGATCTTCTCTCCCATTCAACCACACCTCTAATGAAGGACAAGAAAGAGACTTCCACATCCTCTTCCCCACCTCTGGGGAAGATGCACCACCAGCTCACCTTCCAACTTTCCCTCCTGGGCAAGGCAAATAAACATTGCTGCCTTTCCTCCCTTTTCAGGACACCAAAGCCATCTCTTATCACCAACAGCGTCAGACTGCATTCCACAAACACCTACTAGCCCCTGGTTTCCACTCTGTCGCTGTGACTGCTCAACTGTGATAAAGTGGTAGCATTTCCTAGATATAAGATCTCCAGACAGATATGACCCACCTAACTGCTGGACATATCCCAGAGCTCCCATATGCAAATATCATCCTGTACTGAATCAAATATCATCCACCTGGGGGAAAGGAGAAGCAAAAATGGAGGTGCTATTAGAAAAGAAATGGTAAGGAGAAGAAAAGAGATATCAAGGAATGAAAACAATTTGTTATAAATTAATATTACAACCTGGGGACGTAAATATGTCTGGTTATTGGAACGCACATTCTCCCCCTTAAACCATTGCTAGAAGCATAAAACTTCCCACGACATGCTGTATTGGTCAATGTATCTCTGTAAGAAGGTGCTTTGTATCTCAGAGGTAGCATAAGAGCCATTAGATGTGGGTGTTGCTATGGTAACTGCTCTTTTTTTTTAATTGAATAGCATAGTAAGTAGTCTTGTAAAACCCACCAACCCGTAACTTGCTGGTGCCCTGAGGCAGCATTAATGCAAGCACCTTTTCTTTGTCTTATTTCCTTCCCAGAGAGGTGCAGGTATCTCAGCATAAGCTACATCTTTACAAGGGCAGTAACTGTGCCAGCAGAATTTGTTCTGATGCCTCTTATTAAGGGGATGGTAAACAGGAGGTCAGGTAAGACACACCAGCTTTATTGCGGGTCGCTTTATATACCACGGGGTCAGGTAGTCAGCAGACTCTGCCCTTCTTTTCCTGCTGAGATGGGTAGCCAAAATCTTTTGCAGACGTGTCATCATTCACTTCTTTCACACACTGCACCCCCAGCCCACCCACCCCAAGATATGGTGCTGTATTTCAGACAGTCAGGGACCCATGCAGTGCCTTCCAGTACACCAGCCATTGGGATGAGATGACTTTTGTTTGGTGTATGATTTACTGTTTCACTCTTTCTGTTGACGTGTCAAGTGGATGTGTGTGTCAGGTGTGACTCTTTCTAAACCTCCAAGACCTTCTGCTTTTATAGTACTTTTCAGAGGATCAGTGATCTATTTGACTGCTGAGCTGAGTCGCCTGCCTGGATTTTGGATCCTGCCTGTTCTTGCCTCTCTCTGTTCATGTTTTAAGTCAGTAGCAGAGTATTTTTGTAAGTACAAGAATATCAGCCCTTCTCCAAGCATGGAAACTGTGTCTCTGGTTAAACACTTGTTTAATTCATCAAACACATCAATTTTTCAGCTTCAGCTCCAGAATTCCCCTCGCCACTGCTAATAGGCATGCCTTGTCACAATTTTGCTGTGGGCTTCTCTGCATGGGGCTCTATCTCCAATTTCATTGTCCTTGGCACTCGCAGCTCTCTCCTGGAGTCACTGGCAGACTGTACTTGACCTGAATGAAGTGTGTTCATAGTGTCATCCTTCCCCTCCCAGCCCAGCCCCTTGGCCTCAGTACAGTTGTGATATTGTAGATGGTTCTGAGGCAGATCCTGCCCTGGGCTGACCAGAAGAGCTCCCACGTGAACCTGGGATTGCTGATGTTTCTCTCTTTCTTTTCTGTTTTTTTATGTTTATCTCCATGCCAAATCATTCCTATGCTATTCTGTGCAAGCCCACTAAAAGCAGCACTTCATCATGATGAAAAGGAGAAAACTGCCTATAATGCCAAAAGAATCACTAACCTTAAGGCTTCTTTTGTTTGGAATTTTCATTTATATGTTGTCTGGGGCAAAGTTCACAGCTGAAATCTTGGTAATCCCCATTCAGGTGCTGCCAAACGGGGGTGGCACTGGCACAGATATTTGATATAAGCATTTTCACCTTAAATGTTTCCTGGTCACCTAAAAGTTCTGCTTTGAATATTGCATGGTTTCAGTTCTGGCAGGGCTCAGACTCATCAGACCCAAAACTATGTGTTATCATACCTAAGTCTACCAAGAGTTTCTCAAAGCACCTGACACGTGCCAGCAGGACTGAGCTGCACACATAATTCTGTTTCCTTCTAAAGTGCTGCTGGGAGAGTGGGAACTTTCCACCCTCCAGGCTGTATCCCAGCAGGGCATGGCACCCCTTTAGTTCTCCTGGCAGTTTTTCCACTGTGGGAAAAACAATCCTGCATTTGATGGGTTAGACTTTGCTCCAAGGCCATTGCCTATGTATTTTTTCGATGGCATTTTGATGCTAAACAAAAACAGGTTAGCTGGAAATGCTGCCAAGCACAAATCTCAGCTTCAGACACTGCAAACCTTGGGTACATTAGAGATGGGAGCTGAGCAGCACTGTCAGAGCCCGTCATGTATTTATTAACCAAAAGTGCGAGAATTTATTCCGCTTCAGAGAGCTGAAGTGAACTTTGGGTGGCACGTAGGGCCTGGTGCTGCTCTGCCATTTGGGAAGTTAATTTCCCCCTAGAAGGAAGTTACGGCCTTTAATCAAAGGCTTGTGAAAAGTGACTCATTTTGCCAGGTCGGCAAAGGTTTCTAATTTGTTTTGATATTTTTGGTTCTATCTGGAGAATGCCCCTTATTGGAAAAGACAGATTAAAGAAGTAGATAAGAAAAAAAGAGGAGGAAATGCTTGATGTGAACTTGAGGTGCCTGGATTTGTTGAAATATGAGCTTGGAAAGTCTGAGTGATCTTCACATTCTGATCACAACTTCACTGTAAAGGAAAGGTCACTTTTGCTTGTGTTCTGGGGCAGCTTTTTCTCTTTTGTCCCCTTGGTAGGATCTCTCCTTTTGTATTATTGTGGATGTACCTTGGTTTTGAACTTTTCCTTTTTTCTCTTTTTTTTTTTTCTTTCTTTTTGGACAGAGAACTGATATTTCATCTTTTAAAAGATTTACAAGAAAAAGAAATAATATATGCAGCACTGTGGAAAAGCATGTCTCTGTTCATACCTTTGCATTTTACAGGAAAATATGTCATTCCTTTCAGATCCATGAATTAAGATGCACTATTTTTTGCTGAAGGCTATTTTAAATTAGGCTAATAAATTGCTGCTCTCTGCCTTGCGTGATAATGCATTACATTATCTACTGATGTACACGTATTGTTTGACTCTAATGGTGTGGAAATTAAATGTTAGACATGGGCCAGATGTTCCTATAGATGAATATGAAGTATGACTCTGTCGTAGCTGAGTCTCAATGGGACAGAAGGTAGATGGTGAGGTTTTCTGAACAACAGCAACAAAAAATCTTAAGTGGGTCACTGGCATCCACACCCAAGATCCAGCCCCAACACCAAGCAGTTGAGCAGCATTATCAAACTGAGCTCTGCTATTATGCCTCAGCCAGAGCTGGTGCCTTTCTTACTCCAAATGCCTCAGTGACACAAAGAATGGCTCACAGAGGTGGTAAATGTTTGCTGTCCTTGTCAGACTGACAGACACAGCTGGGGTGCATCCCTGGCTCCTGCCTTAGCTACGAACATTTTGAAGCTCTTCCTCTGCCCTTCCCCCTCTCCTTGTGTATTTTCATACAGTGGCTGAGGGGGCAAACAGATGTACATTATAGTGAATATTAATGAAGGTCCCCCACTGGCATCTCCTCTGTGGAAAAGGCAGGGGGAGAATAGTTTACAATCTCACTCGCAGGGCTAAATTACCCAATGACTCATAATCTAAGTACCAGCAGAATGCTGCTGAACATGGGTATTTAGGATATTTGATAATGATGGACAGAGGCGTTTTCAAAATTGGTAATAAAGCAGCTTTGCTTTGAGAATGCTCTGACTCACCAGAGCTCACTAACATCTAAAAAAAAATGATCCTAACCATGTGATTAACTGAATGTTTACATTTGTGTGTGTGTATGTGCACGTATGATCACAATTTGTGTGTGAGGTGGGAAGGAAGGAGAGTTTTTTGCATTATCGCTAGAGGTCTGTAAGTAAACCAGAAGGGCTTTTGGGAGCACTGAGTTGGTAATATATGGATTCCTTATCATGAAAAGGGAGAGCTGAACTTTCTCTTCTTGATGCCAGTCCTGTTTGCAGGAATGGCCCCCTTTGGCCACTGAGCTCGGTGCAACTCTTTGTGAGGATGTTTTAACACTGACCCAGCATGCAGATGGCCCTGCACTGGCACAAGAGGGAGGCTCGTGAACTGCAGGATGAGTGTGGGAATGAACAATGCCACGCAGGAGCAGAAAACAGCTTTGCAGCCAGGGCTTGGATAACTGCTCCTGGAAAAGAGTGCTGCGAGGTGCCCTGTAGAGTGGAGTGAGATGAAGGAGAGCTGGCCATGGCCATGGCCCCGCATTGCTGCTGAATGGGCAGTGCTCCTCAGCTGTGTCCTGCGAGGGTGCCAGTCATCTCTGAGGCACAGGGCACATCTGCTTTGAGAGTTCTGAGCTGCTACTCTGTGCTAACCCAGTCTGCTGTCAGGCTAATATTTCTGCAGAGATTTGGGGTATAAGGTTGGGTTTTCATGCCTGAGCTGGGGATTGTAAGGAGTTATGTCACCCCCAAGAGCATCAGGCATGGACAGCTCCATGCCATCCATATCCATGCCTACCACAGCCCTGTGAGCAGTGTGGGAGGGTAGAAGGTGGAGGGGAGATGGGCACAGGGTGTGTCCCACTGCAGCCCACGAGCATCCACGCCTGTGTCATGGTGTCACAATCATCACGGGGACCTCACTATGAATAAACCAGAGTCCCAGCCAGGGATGATGTTGCAGCACTTACCCCAGGTGAAAGCCAACAATCAGGCCTTCAGCAAGTCATTTGCAGAAAGCAAGGCTTATTCCCCATGGAGCTGAAGTGTTTCTTGGGCCTCTTCCGTGGCAGGCACCATCAGATATACTGGAGAATGTTTTCATCACAGCTAACAGAGGGCTATCCAGATTGCTCGTAACTGTTTTTAGCACAGTAAACATGCAAACCGAGTGCCTGGGGAAAGGAAAAAAAAAGAAAAAGCCTGTCCTTGCAGTAGCTGATCATTTTTAATTAAATCTCAATCTATCAATCTAGTTACTGTGTGAGAGGGAGAGAAGCAGCCTTGAATGATTTAGGATGTGGGTGATCTGAGATAGCTGTGAGCTTTGTGACCCTGTGCAGGGGCCCAGCCCAGCCAAGGCACTCCTGCTGTCATCGTGAGGACCGGGCAGAGGGGCAGGATGGCCCCACCAGCCTGGCCTCCATCACACAGCTCGTGGGCCAAGAGTCTGTCAGAGCCTGGAATGGCCTCACTGAGCTGCCACAGAAAGCAGGGTCTGGGGCAGGTGGGTGTCTTTGATGGTGCCATGAGAAGCACGAGCACTTCTGCCCGTGCTGCTGCCATGCTGGATTCCTCCTCGGCTGGATGGAGCTGAGCATGGCTCAGGAGGACCAGGTGCCATGGAAGGTGGGCACCATTCAGGGTGGGATCAGAGCTTAGGGTGCTCCTCTGGGGCATCCTGCACCCTTGACATCTGCAGTCCCACTCCTCCGTGGATGGGGATAGAGTGAGGGCACACCTTTTGGTCTCTGGGCTCAAGGATAAACCCTTTTTAATGAAACAGGTCCAGAGTACTTTAAAATGTGAAGGTAGAGAGGGCTCATCTGGTGAAATGTGATATTTACTGTCTTCACATGTTTTCTCTCTCAAAGGCAATGTTAGCCGTGTTGTTCATGAATGAAGAATGGAAAAAAAATATGAAGACAGTTGCCAGTTTTGATACCAGTTTTGGGTCTGAGTGGAGGCGGGAGGGGGAGAGAATGGCAATGTGTTCATCTGTGTTTCAAGAACAATGAGCCTCAAACCTGTGATTGTTTCCTATTTGAAAATAATGATTTAGCTCACTGTATAGTCCCCAGCATCTGAGCATCTGAGCCGTGGCCCTGTCTGAGCAGGGAGGTGGGACACAATGACCTCCAGAGGTCCCTGCCAACCTCTAGACTTCTGTGATTCTGTGATCTCAAAGGTGTTACAAAAGGTGAATACATGAAGCCTCTGATACCCTGCTGAAAAGAGGAGGAGAGGAGAGGAGAGGAGAGGAGAGGAGAGGAGAGGAGAGGAGAGGAGAGGAGAGGAGAGGAGAGGAGAGGA
>JAWWTY010000077.1:59738585-59762935 GCA_035222235.1 Margarornis squamiger
GAGAGGAGAGGAGAGGAGAGGAGAGGAGAGGAGAGGAGAGGAGAGGAGAGGAGAGGAGAGGAGAGGAGAGGAGAGGGACTTGACCTGCAGCCTCAGCCCAGGACTGTGAGCCTGAGCTCTGACTGATGATGTGAGCAATCTCTCTGCCACACTGAGCTAATCACAACAAGGCAGCTTGAAGTGTCAGAGCATGGTGGACAAATGCTAAATGGCAAAACAGATGGGAAATCATTTACACTGTGAGCCTACCAAGTATTGTTTGCTGGTGGTGAAACCTCTGCAAACACATCCCTGCAGGTAGCTTAAATATAGCTCAATTCAGAGCTAAGTGAAACGCTGAGCAGTGGATTCCTCTTTGCAAGCACGTCTGGTAAAAATATAAATAAAAATTGAGGTTAAACTGTTCAAGAATAAAATCCTTCAGATTGGTTTCTTGGCCCTAGCTGTTGGAATTTTGTCCTGTTGAAAGTGACTTTGACAAAATGCTTCCAACCGCCCTCATCCTGCATGGCAGGGAGGGCAGCCATGACCACATAATAAATAGTGGTTGCATCTGAAGGAGAAAGTTCAGATAGCTGGCACAAGGGCTGCCATCAGAGAGAGCTTTGCCTGCTCTGTAAACCGTGAGGGCCTACTTCTGACCATGGAAACAAACAGAATTTGCTTGTAAACTTATTTTCCTACAGTGCTAAAATATTTCCTTCCTGTACTTGTTAGTCCCTATATTTTTGACTGAACGCCTGCTGCTCCCTTCTCCCTTCTCCAATGGTTCTCTTTTCTTCCAGCTTCTCTTTTCACTATTGCCTTCCCTCATTTCTTTTCCCTTTGTGCAGCATCCCATCCTGTACCACCATGTTTTATCCTCTCTCTATAGACTCCAGCTCATACTTTTAAACCCCCCAGGCAGCTGTCTTGCAGCAGTGTTTCCATACTAACCTTTCCTTCCCTCTTTGCCCAAAGCCAATTATGGACATTTGTTTGCGTGTGCATAAGGTACAGGCACATTCTTTTTTAAAGATCTTATTCCACAGCTCTGCCAAGTTCCTGACACTGTTTCATCATCTAAAATGCTTCATTCTTCATAGATGAAGTGAGAGCCTGCTGGCTGCTTTCAGTGACTGATAAAATGGCAACCACAAGAAGCCTTAACTACAAAATTAATCTGCGTGGGGTGGTTCATGACCCTGACAAAACATCCAGTAATCCTTGTCTTCAGTCTACCACTGATCTAGCCATAAAGAAATTGGCAGATTTTTGTTACCTAACAGCACCCTTTTCTGAGAGTTATATAAGGAAACTTAAATAACAGGCCTCTCTGGGAAGCATATGGTACAGCAGCAGAGAATTGTGACTCTAGCAGTGGGACTCTGCCATGGTAACCTCACTCAACATGGGGAATACCGTGTCTTCTCCTAGCTGGCCTGTGCTTTCAACCCCTTTTAAAGGGACAATAATTTGGGCAGGAATTGTTGCAGTGGAGAAATCCTACTCACTGCAAAAAGAGGTCATTTTCCCTGGGCAGGACTGGACTTCAAGGTGCATGCTGAGCCTCTGCTGAGGCTCCACCCTTACAGCAGTGTGGACAGTTCTCTGGTTCATCTCAGGCTCAGAGGAGACCTGTGTTCACTTTTTGTCAGATCCTGTTGCTTAAACACCAACTCAGACTCTTGGCTGGTTTTGCTCATTCAGCAGCAACCAGCATCTGCTGCTGCAGCCTCTGACACCTCTGTTATTGGTGCTCCCATTCTTCCCATGGGGAGAACCAGCAGCAGGAACATCAAGGTGGGCAGTGAGGAGAAGAAAGAGGAATTCCTGCCAGACACTGTAGGGATGTTGAATTGTCTCTTTGGGTCTATGTCTGCTCACTGGACACATGTCAGTCTGGGGAGAAGGGCTCACAAATCAACCCCTCCTCAGGTGCTTTGAGTTAACCTTAGAATTCCCAAAAAAGCCACACTTGGACAAACTACTGTAAGATGAGGCAGCCAACCCACACAACGTGCACCAAGCCACAAACATGGGAGTGCCAGACAAACTGTTCAGTATGGGATGTTATTGGGGACAGGAGAGAGATGTATGTAAACATTAGTGGACCCACAGGTCCCACTTCCTACCCTAAAGATCTTCCCACTGAACACCCTGCTCTTATGTCCATAATTGTTTAAACTGTCACTAAAATAAAAATTTTTCTTTTCCCGTTATCCATCCAAATGTAAGGAATTGGCAGAAGTTCAAGCAAAATATTTCAGTCTTTTTTTTTTTTTTTTTTTAACATTGCAATCAAGGAAAATTATTTGTTTGGGAAAAGAAAAATCATGCAGCCTTCATTAATATGTCCTAACACTATGCTACTTGAAAGTGAGTATCTGCTTTCAGGATGTTACCGTGCATATTGTTTGCCATTTGAGTGGACATTTTCCCAAATGTGGCTAGTTATATATATATATGTATATGTGTGTGTGTGTGTATAAATGAAAATCACCATATGTCCATGTCTGAAGAAGACTTTTTGAAGCTTAGCAACTGAAGCATCCCACTTTCAAACCCTTCCAGTGAGGAAGTTCATTCTTTCATGCCTAGAGACCAAATTATATGGTCATGCTATGGAGTGATTTGGCATGTTCCAGGCAGCAGTACAACCTAGTCTTTCCTTGCAGTGGCTGAAGGATGGTCTGTTACTGACACTGCAGTACAAAGCCAGGGAATTTTCTGTTTCCATTCCCATTTCTCCCACTGTTCATCCCCTGGAAAAAAAAAAAAAAAAAGAATGAGTGAGATGAGGTAAAATTTCGGGCAAAGGTTGAGCAAGAGAAGTAATCTCAACCTTAATTTCATTATTTTCTCATTTTTAACCTGTTTGATTCCAGCATCTTTGTATTCTTTCTTTATGATGCAATTATTTTAAATATCTTTTTATTTACAGGCAAGCATAATAGTAAAATAAATAAATCATTTTCCTTGCACTGTAACTGCACAAAAGGTTTATGAAATTATCTGTGACAGATCCTTGACAAGGAAAACTAGAGATATTACTATAGAAACATTCAAAGGTGATTGCAACAAAAACAAAATAATTCAAACTAAGGCAATATTTGCTCACATAACATGAGTCATTTGGGCTGTGAATCCCTGACAATGGTGAAGAAGGTACAAATTATCAAGCAAGAGTGACAACTTGTCCTCACTCCATACGGCAGAATCCAAAGGTTGTCACTGTCAGCTAAGGAAAGAACAATACCACAAAAGTGGAACATATCTTCCTCTTGAGCAGACTGCAGAGATGCACTGACAGTGGCCGAGTTCGCTTTCACATATGCTTTGGATTGTCTCTTGGTTTCTGTACGAGCGTCTGCTTCGAGCAGTGATGTATCTGCACCGAGAGGGACTCAGTGCCCTTTGCATCAGGCTGTGAATATGAAAGACAGCACGGAGATCTTGCTGACAGATCAGAAATATGCAGAGAGAATCAGAGAGCAGATTTTGACCTGCACAGGAGCGTGGCATCGAATGTGGTCAGCCCTGATCTGTCCCCTGCAATGTATAGATAATAATAAATATAAATGTAAAGCCTCTGTGCTACTGAAGACCTCTGAGCAATTAAACGGCTGAAACCAAGGTGCCAAATTCTGTTCTTCCTGTGCAACTCCATCGCTGTGCCAGGGATACAGAGCCTGACATTGGGAGATTAGCACAGTGCAGGTGGGATGCAGGGCACCACAAAAAGACAAGGTGATGATTTTCCCATACAGAAAGACTCATCAGGGGCTCCTGCTCTGAGTGATTTCATTCTAGAGGACAGGCAAAGAAACAAATTAAATAGAAGACTATGCATATCTCTCTAGCGTGCTGTAGCAGTTTGGCAGCTGTGAGTTTGGGGAGATGCTCCTTGGAACTGCAAAGACATAGGGAAAATGCAGCCATATCAGACACAGAACCCACAGTCTCTCTGCCCCTAATTCATGCTATATTTACTCCAGAATGGTGAAAACACACTTCAGATGCCATAAACACACTGAAATAAATTGTACCTTAGAATAGGTGTCTTGCCTCGTAAAACAAGAAATGGCACTGCTATAAAGTTGGTTTGCCCAAGTGCCATTCTCAGCCTACCAGAGAGTCTGAATCCAGCAGAGGCAATTCCATAGGCAGGTAGCTGCCTTGGTGGAGGGGAATGGACTGCAGCCAAGGGTCTGAAGTGGGGGAGAGGAGAAAAGGACAGGACAGAGGCAAGAGAAATAGTTTAGCTTTACCTTCTAGAATCCAATCCTCTCCTTTAAGAAAAAATAATAAATTCAAAATCACCTCGACAGCCAGCTTAGCCAGCTCTGAAGTAGGAAAGTTCAAAGATACTGTGCTTCTCTTGCCGAAATTTTAATTAGTCTGTGGGTAAACAGGGGCTTTGAAGTTGTCTACACAGCAATTTTCATGTGCCCTGTTGGCTTGGAGAGACCAAAGACTCCAGCAATATTCAAAGCTACCCTCTGACATGTGCAAATGATTCCACAAAGTGCAAATGTGGTGATTTAGGTCTTTTTAAGGATGTGCATGCTAATTCCAAAAAGAGACCTTCCATGCAGACCCACAGGTCTCAAAAGAATAGCTGCAAAGTCAGGTTCCCAGAAGTGCTGAGACCTGCAGACCCAGGAACTCAGTTTACCCCAAGAAGCTCTGAGCAATAAAATAGTGTAAGCACAAAATCCTCCAGTCTGTAGAAAAATCAGATTGTGTTCATTTCCATGAAAATTCCCGCTTTGGTTGAGCTACTTTTGACTTACAGTGAGAGATGAATTTGACCTGCTCATCTGCTGGGCTGCAGCTGTGCCCTCTAGCACTGTATATGTATTCCAAGCTCATCTAGATGTTGAAACAAAAGCACAAATTAGATGACAATCTTCCACTCTTTCTGTGTGCTGCCAATACCTGTTTGTCACTATAATGATATTAATCATCTTTTATTTATAGAAGAACATTGGAAGCCTCCATTTTTCCCTTTTGATTTATTTGTAGGACAACAGGTGCACAACTTAAGCAGGTGTATGGATGTGTGCATATGCTGGGAGTTTGCTGATAGCCACAAAACATCTTTAGTAAATTATTACTTGTATCAAAGCTGCCATTATTTTTATTTCATGCCTAAACCTAACTCCACAGCTGTTAGCTCCCACAGTCCATTAGCTGCTTTGTGTCGCAACCGCAGCAATGCAACTCAGAGGTGCAAGACCTCTTCTCTTCACCCTCCAAAAACCCACACAAACAAAACATCCCCAAGCCATACACTGCTTCCAGCTTCTTCTGAAACTTGGGAGAGGTACTGAAAATATATCAACAGTTTCCATTGGCAACTGCAGCAGAATTGCATGTTACCGGTTCAACAGCTGACATGAAACGCCTTTCCATATGTAAAGCTGTGCCTTAAACACACAAGGGACACTAAGAAAGAACTTTGTACTTTCTTCTCCTTTTGTCTATCAGTAAATGGGTGGTGAGGAATTGCTGGATGCTTTAAAAAAATGCAGTTATAATTTTGGATCCAAGCTGTGAGAACACTCATTGGAGACAACTGTTCTCCCATGGGCTAGCCTTGAATAAACAATCAGAGCTCTGTGTGATATTAGTTCTTAACCAGATTCTAGCATTGAGCTGTTGCCTCGCCATGGTTACTTGCCTTTTAAACCAATGTTTCTTTTCCTTCCTTTTTGCCAACATTCTTGCTTGCTTGGCAGTGGCTCGCTCTCATTTGAACTTTTGCCCTATTTTAATCTCCACCAAATTTTTACTCCAAAAGAACCTTTTCACTGATACATCTTTGTTGTCCTCAATTTCTTTTCTGTGTGTGAGAACTTGGGGACGTGGCTTACGGGAAAGAGCCCAAAGTGACTGTCTTCTTCTGAGTATCCAGCAGCCAGCAGGCATCTGTGAGATTAGAAAACAAAGCCACAACAGCACAAGACAGTAGCCACTCCCAAAATCAAATTAAATAGCAAAGAGCCACACACACACAAACTACCAGGTCATTCACTTGGGGATTTATTTGTGCTTGTCAGCTCCCGAGCCTGCCTCACTTGAATTCATCTGAGGATAACACTCTTAAAATCCATGTAAGAGCATCACTGACACATGGGGGTCCAACACAGAATCCCTCACTTGTATTGTGCCTCTGCAGCTGGCAGAGCACTGGGATCCCATGGATCATATTAGAGCCCTAAGGAAGTGGAACATGCCTCTGGTTCCTTCGAGGCAATTCTCCAGGCAACCTGGAAGTAACAAACCAACAGCCTCTGTAAAAAATCTACAATTCCTCCTATACGAGGAGAATATATCATCTTGAAATATCTTGACCTTTTTTTGTTGTTGTCTTTTGTGGAGATTCTGAAATGAGAAAATCAATGGGAACTTGCTGAGGGCTCTCTGCACAATATTTCTAGCCACGTAGTTGACAAATATTATTCCCACTGCTGAAAAAGAAAAAAACACAGTCTTGCCTTGTTCATTCCATTTCCTATTGCTTGGGAAATGTCACTGTAGGGTTGCTCAAAACAAAGGCAAGTATGTGTGTATAGTATACATGTGCATCTGTGGATACACACATACATATGCACAAAACCACAACAGAAGTATTTCTTACTAATATTTGGGTTTGGTAAAATCCTTTTGCTTACCAGAAGCATAACTGCCAAGTTTCTGATGTTAATGAAAGCATAGTTATTACAATTTAGACATCTCTCAATCTTTGGCTGTGTCATTTGTGGCTGAGTTTTTAGCATAAAGTAAAACGGAGTTCAAGGCTGTAGGACAACAAAGCCCTTTGGTGTGCTGCGTGTAAAATGAACCAAAGTAACACCCTGCTTGTATGTGCATCATGGATTCTAACAGACAAACCAAAGGCCAATGGTTTACTCATATCTATTCACATACTAATAAGGAGTTGTGTTCATAGACTAACATATACCTAAGACCAACTGTTCACCATTTAAAATCTTCTTAGTGACATTCAAATGTAGGAAAATGAGCAAGTTGCTTCTTTCTTTCAAAACATAATCTTACCAATATTGTATATATTAGAGGGTTTTAAATTAAATCTATTTAAAGTCTATCCTTGCTTGCTTTTATTTATTAACTTTTAGAGAGCAATTTTCTTCACAGTAGCAAAATCAATACTCTGAGATAAAATTTCTAACAAGAATTTCCTTTCTCATAAAATTTTATTGGCAATTTCATTTTTCATCTGTATTGAAACGGTAAAATGTAAAGAACAATGCTCTTTTTTAATAGTAAAAAGTCTTTATTTACTTTAGAACCCAAGCAGGAGGTACATTCTCAGCTGAGTTCAATCATTTTCTACATCCTTGATACCTCTTCATTTGCACAGAATGCTGGCTGACAGAAAAATCATTAGCTAATTGACTAGAGCATGCTTTATATGCTAGTATTGGTTACAGTCTGCTCAACAACCTCCTTGTGTCGGAGTTGGAAGTGGGCAAAAGTGCCCCTCCAAACTCAGCATTTTACTTCACCAGCTCTTACCTTGGAAAATTTACCCCTTAATGCCTAATGCTTTCCTGTTGCAGTGGGAAATCATTGCACTGTCTTGGGCACAGAGGGAAAGTAAAAGGGCCCCATGTGTGTCACTCAGTCCAAGATGAGAACACCAACATCTCTGGGAGAAAGAAAAGGGTCCTTTCTGGTCCATTCCCATAAGAGAGAGGGAGACAGAGAAGGAAGGCTATTCAAAGCTTGGCCTCATGGCAGTAATGCTTTGCTTCATTCTAGGCTCTCCCATGTGACGGTTTCAAAATTATTTGTATTGTTTGAGTCACTGGAAGATGCCAAGCTGGACACAAATATTATGCCAACATCATGGCAGGGAAGTGGAGATGCAGCCAAATTAGGTCAATTCAGGTCGAGACTCACACTGAGACCCACACCTAAGCCAGCTCCTCCTGCATTTCTTAGGTATAGCTAGTCTTTCTGGTGAATGGAAGCCTCCTTTAATAGCTGGCTACTGCACGGTGAGCAACACAGAACAAAACAGTCCCTCGCAGGAGTGCAGATGGGAGCACACACACAGCCACTCTGTCACCAACTGTCTCTCCCACCAGGTAGCAATTAGCACAGAATTTGCACCACAATATGTAGGCGTAATAATCCCAAACTGCTGGCAAGCCCCTTCCCCCAGCATCGTAGCTGCTCTGGTATTGATGAGACTCAGCCAGCCAGCATTGCTTAGGGAAAGGGTTCTCCCCACACAACGCTGATCGAGCCTCAGGGTGAAGTGTTGCTTTCCCACACTGAGTAGTCCTTACAACTGTGAGTAGTGCCTACAACTTCTATAGGGACCACTTGCAAAGAGGACGGTGTGGCTCAGCAGGCCCTTTGTAAATGTGTGGCCATGACACATCCATCAGTAACAATGACCCTCGTAATTATTTGCAATGCCTTTTGGCCTCCGTGGGTAACAAAAAGTGCTGCTATGCCAAGCCAATGGGGGAAAAATTTGTGCCATGGTGGTGGCTTTAAGACTGGAATTGAAAAGCATTATTTGTATCCAGAGATGAAATAACAAGTGGGAGCGGTGAGAAAACTTGAAAGGAAATAGGCTTAGGGAAACAGAAGCTGGAAGTAATCAATAAATCATAGAATAAAGTAAAGAGAAAGAACCTTTAAAGTCCCAGCTTAAATGTCAAGAGTATTAGAACAAAAGATCTCAAAGCAGGAGAATGTGTGACAGGAGAATATGCTGAAACTCTGATAGAAAGTGTATTCACCCCTGAGCACGGGAAAAAGTACAGGCAACAAAGGGCAGCAGATAAGAACAGAGTGAGAAATTAGGAAACTATGTAGGTTCCTCTTCCCTGTGTAGTTTGAACACACAGGATCAATACTGTTGTTTCTGGAAGATTCTGGGGAATAAAACTGGTGGAAAAAAAAGTCAAAACCCACCATCACAGCAGAGGAAAAGATCAGTTTTAAATTTTATATTATGCTGGGAATGTGCTATCACCTATGCATGAAGGTGTGCCATCAATATTGCAGAGTAATAGAATCTTGCTCACGTTGTGCTACACCAAAAAGAAACAGCCAAGGCAGAGCTGTTCTTCTGTTTATCCCCAGAAAAATTCATACACCTAAAATCTAGGGGTTTTTCTAATTACACTCTTTTGGTGATGTACTTAATCACACAGTTCCAGTCACACATAGGCATATATGTTTGCCCCACTGAAATCAATGTGTGTAACCATACACTTAAAGTTAAGCTGGTGCTGAAAATATTTATCCAAGCTGGAGCATAAGTGCTGATGGATTACCTGGCCAGCTATAAATTGCATGGTTGCATCTGGTTTTGGCTACTGGCTCAAAACCAGATCCCTATTCTGTTTGAAGCAAACTTATGATGACTGTTATTCATGTGATACAATAGATCATTTGGCACCACACATGTGTATGTGTGGAACCAAGTTATCTGTTCAAATGGGGCTTGCAGTCAACTGAGCAAAGGCTGCTTATGCTCTCCTTAGCTGAAATCTAAAAGAAACTATCCCACTTTGGTGTATCTTGAAGAGCAAAGTCTGAGGAGCCCTCACAGAGGCTGCTGGGACACAGTGAAAGGCAGAAAAACCTCTGGCCCTGTGGTTTGGGTGGTGGACTTGGTCAAGCACGGCAGATGTCAGGGCTCCTGCACCTACTGTGCCACACTGATGGGCAGCACAGCTGGGCCACAGCTGTTCTTAAGAGCCCTGGTGGCACTGCCCACTGCCCAGGCCTTTGGTTTGGGCAAGGGCCAGACAGATACCCTTTGCAATATGTGTGTGGTCAGGATGTGGCTGCAGTAAAAGGTCATTAAAAACTACACACACAGAGTATTTTTTGTTGTGGGACTCAAGCATCACCTTAAGACCATGTGGATCACTCAGGCAATGGCAGGGGAGGAAAAGAACATTGAATTGGTTGTCAAATACTGTCAGTTTAAATCAGGTGGTGATATTTGATAGGGAAACAGAGAAGCTTAGTCCATTTTAAAGAGTCTTCACTAAACTATGTTGCCCTTCTGCTGTTGCCTTTCTGCACGTAAATGACAGTGCTGATATGCAACAGTAATGTCAGCAGGTAAATTGAGTGTTAATGCTTGTGTTAAAGTTGCTGAGCATGGCCCCTACAAAAAGGAGATGTTTCCAAAAACCTGATGGTTCTGATGTGAGCAGAGTGATGAGTCAGGAAGAAAAAAACACCAACTTACTGCAAGTGCTCATTTGACAGCAAAGGATTTTGTGGTATGCCTCAACAAGACATTTAAAATTTCACTCATAATTTTATGAAATGTCTCTCATTTAAGTTGTCAAAGCCTGACAGGCTTGTTAACAGCATCAAGGGGTGAATGGTCCTTCATCTTCTTGCTCTTGCTCAACTGAATGATCGATGAACAAACTAAAACTGACAGCTGCTGCAAAGATACCAAGAATTAAAGGAGCTGCAGAAGATGTTTCTACTCTTCCCTGTCTAATTCAGTCTAAAGAATTTGATATTCTGCTCAAGAAAAAATTTGGAAAAGGAAGAACAGAAGTAGCTTAAATCCTGGCCTTAAGTCCAGCTGTTGTGCCCACCCCAGCAAGGCCACTAGACTGACACGAGGCAGGGCCCTACTTCCACCAGGAGCCAAAGAGCTGAGAACCCACTGAAGGAATAAACATGAAAGGTTGTCAGAGTGTCCTCGGGATTTACACATGGTCTTGACAAACTTGACTCTAAGAACAGCAAAACCAAGCCCTTTTCTTAAGTAATTGTTCTCCAGGAAAATGTCAGTATTTTGGGGGGTGACATTTGCTCTCACTTTAACTTAATGTCTTCAGTCCGTGTTTAAGTTTCCCTGAATGTTCCAGTAAAAAAAAAATAAAAAAAAAATAAAAAAGGAGTAATGAAATACTGCTGTTTTTCACTGCATATCAATACTTGCTGAGGAGACAATTTTTACCAGATGTATTTGAAATCTCATTCTAAGAGTTAATGAGGGAACCAAAGCATGTCACATGAATAAATGACCATGCAGATTGGCTAAGTTTTGAGCTTAGGAGAGGGCACTGGGGCCACAGGACAGAGTGCAGCCAGTTTGCAGACACTACAAAACTAGAAAAAGTAGTTGTTACACCAGATGATTTTGCCTCCATTCAAAGGGGTCTTGACACCCTGAAGAACTAAACTGACAGGAACCTCATGAAGTTAAATAAAGGGAAATTCCAAGTCTTGCTCCTGGGGAAGAACAGCCTTATGGACCAGGGCAGGCTGAGATCAACTAAGTGTAAAGTAGCATTGCAGAAAAGTCACTCTGGGTTGTGGTGACCAACAGGCTGACCAGGAGCCAGCAATGCACCCTCATAGTAAAGAAGACCAACAGCCTCCTGGGGTCCATGAGGCAGAGCATCACCAGCAGGTGGAGGGAGGGGGTGCTTCCCATCTGCTCAGCACATCCTGGAGTGCTGGGTCCAGTTCTGGGCTTCCCAGTACAAGCAAGACATGGACTTACTGGAGCAGATCCAGTGAAGTACCACAAAGATGATGAAGAGTGTGGAGCATCTGACATATGAGGAGAGACTGAGAGCTGGGACTGTTCAGTCTGGAGAAGAGAAGACACTGGGGGATCATACCAATGTGTATAAACCCCTGATGGGAATCAGCATGGAAACCAGAGCCAGACCCTTCTCAGTAGTGCCCAGTGACAGGACAAGAGGTAATGGGCACAAATTGAAATGCAGAAAATTCCTTCTAAACATAAGAAAAACCTTTTTTTACTGTGAGGATGATCAAACACTGATATAAGCTGCCAGAGAGGATGTGGAGTTTCCCTCCTTGGAAATCTCCAAAGCCTCAGTGGACACAGCCCTGAGGACTGAGTTCATTTCCCCTGCTTTGAGGAGGGGGTTTGGAGTAGATGATGATCTCCAGAGGTCCCTTCACACTTCTGTGATTCTGTGACAGCCCCATCTTCATCTACACCTTGCATATATTGGTATACTGAATATTTGTTGCTTTTATTCTAGGACTGGCATGTATAATCAGTGTTTTCCACAGAAAGTGTATCAGTTTATTGTCATTTCCTTGACATACGAGCTCAATTTACAACTCTATTGCCATCCTTATTTTTTCCTGTTTCTTACTTCAACTTTGCAAAGTGCTCTCTAATGAATAAAGTCTATAGAGTATCTCACACAATGAGTAAAGGCAAGAACCGATTACCCTTTATTGAGAAGAGCTATTTTTAAAGCTGCATTTGTTACCTAGTTCTGTTGGGTCAGCACAAAGCCTTTCTTACTTTGCTGTGGAGTACTTTGAGTGCAGTGTGTATTCCACAGTGTCCTTTGTGGGCATGCAATATTTAAGGTCTGGTGTTACTATCCCAGGGTGAGCAACTCTGCACGGTGCCACTGTCCCAAGAGAAGCTCAGAGACAGAAAGACACTTTCAGGAGCTGCACTTCCCTCCTGTTTCATAAGGTCAGCCAGCCATCTCTGGCTGTCACCAGTAGTGGGTATTTGTTTTGTGCCTCTGCCTGTTCCTTCTGTATCTGCATACAGTGCAAAAGAGTAGTTTCCTCCTCTCCACTGTGTTGTGTTATGACAGGCAGATGCTATTTATAAGTGTAGTGGTAGGTCTCAAATCAAATATGTATCTGTTTCCCCTGCAGTTTTAGGACTTGGGATAATCCACGGGCTGCACTCTTAATGCTTCAGTTCTGATTCAGATTCCCCTGAACCAGTATCTTTTTCCATGTCCCTCGGGTGGATCACAGTTGTATAAAACTGCAACGTTACCAAAACTGTGAAACCTCATGTCAGTTATGAAAAAACTTGCATGGCTGCTACACAGAAATCTCAGCTACCTCCCAGATAAAAATCTCACTGAACTGCAGACAGAATTTGAAGTTAAATTGACACTTATGCTTGGAGATAAGAGGATGGCACAGACAGCAGGAGAGAGAGAAGTGCTTGTGAAAGACTTCAAAATGGAGGGAATTCATTCTTGTTCATGAGAAGGCCTTGAGGAACTCAATCTAAAAATTATTGCATTGTTGCAAGAATGAGAGAAAAATCACTCATTACTACAAAAGCATCACAGAGCCATTCAAGCACATTGAAAGCTTTTCTGAAAATGTACCTTCTGTGAAGCTATGGAGCCATAGGAAAATTTTTTGAAATTTTACATTTCAGTTTTCCCTACTGTGTTGTGTTACCTGTTGTTTAATGTCATTATGCATATATGCATATAAATGTAAGTGTAAATATAAATATGTGTGTGTGTATGCAAGAATATAACCATATGAGCATATGTTTGTTTATTTGCATCCTCTGTGTGTACAACTACTATAGCAGAATTATTTAGATGCAGAAATGTTTTGCAACCCATTAATTTTTGCCTTCTTCCTGCACTTGTTATGCCAGCACCAATTAACTTACAGGGATCATTTCTAGTGCTAGTCAGTGGCAGCGGTCCCCAAACGAGATGGCAGCGAGCTCAAAAATAATTTTAGGCCAATATTTAGCCAGAGTTGAGTATTAAAATAAACATAGAACATGTTTATTTGTGTACGGGGCTCATCCTGCCCTTCATTGCTGCCCAGCTACTAAGTAAACATTCCTCAACGCTTATTCCAAGGTAAAGCAGGAGATTTGGGAGGCAGGATGCTCTTCAGCACCTCCTCACATGCATTTAACAAGCCACCCGTGCTGTCTCCAGTGCGTGGTGCTGATTTTAGGCATCTCTGTTGAGAACTGGAGACTTGGCCGTAAGGAAAGCTGGGGCTCAGCCCCTTCAGGCAGTGATGCCCCCCCTGTTTCCAAGAGCCACACTGCTCCATCCAAGGCTTCAGGGTGGCACATGGGAGCATCACAGGTGGGCAGAGAACCAGACAGGTCACTGGAGTCCTCTTGAGCCCACTCAGTGCACGTGCTGAAGTCAGTCACTGCCAGGAGCAGTATATTCATACAGGTATGCCGTAGGTTTGACGTAAAATGGGACTTGTTTTCTCTGTACAGCGGGGCAAAGGTGCCCTTCTCCTTCCCTTTTCCAGTTTTTTGGATAAGCCCTTCCTTGTTTTCACAGGAACATTAGCTCAAATCTGCTGCTACCGTGCAGAGCCGATAAAACTATTGCTTGGAAAGACCATATGTCACATGGAACTGCTCAAGAGGCAGAAAGCCTCGCTTTGTGCCGATCCTTTAAAGATACGATTTTATGCTCAGTTAAAATGGAAAAGAGCATTATGTTTAAAGATAAACCCATTTACTCTGCAACCGCTTTGCTAAATTCTGTCACCAAACTACTTGTTAGTGAGACATTTGGGCTGCCTTTTTTAAAAAAAAAAAGGGGAAAAAAAGTTGTTACGCATCTCTTTCTCCTTGTTTATCTGTTGCTATGACAATGCTAATGACAATATCACCACAGACAAGAACTAAAATCTTGTACTAGTTGCAAGAAAAGACAAAATCAGTTCTGAGGAGAAAGTTCATGTATTAATGTACTTCTTGTTACCCTCTTTGACCCAGGTAGTTCAGGGTCCTTGCAGGTTGTTTCTCTTTGGAGAACAAACGGATGAGGGAGTGAATTGAGCTTTTTAATGTGCTTGTGTTTGTTTAGAAAGAGTGCACACAATGTCCAGTTACTCTGGGCACAGCAGGAGTCAAAACAATAAGCAGTTTCCTCTTTTCACACTTTCAAGCTTCTCTTGAGCCACAACTCAAGCCCTCTCTCTCTTAGGTTTCCCTCAGGGTCAGGCCACAAGGGTTTTCCTTGCTGGCTCTGGTGAGTCCTTGCTACTTCCTATGTCTGCTCCTCTGATGTTTCTGCTGTCACTTTGTGAATTGCTCCGTTTCATCATATGCCACCTTGTCCCCAGCCTTTGCAGTTCCATCCTGGGGAGCTGGCTCAGCCCCCACAGTTCAGCACCACCAGCCGTGTGTGCTGCAGCGTGTTATGGTGTGGCTCCCGGAGCCTCAATGAGTATGTCCCAAAAAGAAGGCAGTTCTTTTCCCAGGGAAAGGGAAGCTTTCTCACCCACCATCTTCAGTGAGGTTTCATGGCTGACTTTCAGCATAACACCGAATTTATTTCCAACAATGTATTTTTGCTCCCTGTCAGATCAGTTTCTCTACAGTAGTGCTATAAGGTGGGGGAGCAGAAAATATGTTACTATTTCCTAACAAAACAGCCTCTGATGCAACTATAATAAAGTTGTGAAAAAGTCCTAGAGGAGTTAAACAGATTTGACAGCATTTAATTTCCATAAATTTAGGGCCTGATCCTGCGTTCCTTTTGCTAATGAGTACTAGAGGGAGATAATGCATGAGCTTTTCAGACAAACTAAAGACAGGAATAAGGGCCCAGCTCAGCAAGGAAAGACAGGTGTGGGACTGAGCTGTTTGGATGGCTAACAGAGATAACTCCAGCATTCCTGCTCTGGGCCAGACCCATCTCTGCTGTGACCAACAGGTCTCCTGTCCAAGCCTGACTGAGCTACACAGATACTGCTTCTGGTGGCAGCTTTGGGCTTTGCTCTCTGGTTGAAACAAAGGTTGCATTTAACATAATCTCTGCTCAGGCAGGGAAACATCTTTTTTGAGCAGCAAAAACTCTTCATAGTTGCATTATCTTTAGCTATTAAGGAAAGAGATGCAAGGAGTTTTAATATACCTTAGGTTTCTGCCACTGCTATTAACATGGCCCCTTTGCCACATAAGGAAATTTCTTCCAGTTGTTCTCACACAAGACACATCTCTGGTATTCATATATTTTCTTTTTTTATCATTTCTTCCATAAACCCATGTCTTACCAACTTCCCACCTCTGTCTTTATGTAGGTGATGGGCCATGATGGGGTTCAGAGTAGACTCTGAATGGAAAAAAATCCTCTTTTATGATCTCACACACCTACAACTTTGAAAACAACTCCTTCCCTAACACAGATGAACCAGCTATAATTTTCTGAAGGCTCCAGCAGAACAAAAGGATGTCTTCAGCCACATTCACACCAGCAATACTTTGGCACTGATGAGACAGTCAAAAGTTGTCTTTCTGGACTGTACTGCCACCTATTAAACTGGGGGACATGGACCTGTCAGCAGTGGTGAACTTCATGCCATGAAAAACATCTGAATTCAACAGAACCTAGTTTAAATGGAATTTCACATGCCAGAACACAGGAAGCTTGCACCTTTAACTAAAAATCTCAGGCTATCCACTCATGCAGCCAGTCCTTGATCCCTGGGAAATGCCCTTTGCTGAGACCATTATTTCTTAATTCATAGATGGGGAATGGTATATATTTGGTTTAGCCTGTGAGAAAGGGGGTGAGTTTTCCCCAAGCACTGTAGAGGATAAGCATCCCTTTGCACAGAGCACCCAGTTACGGGCACCTGGTATGTAAAGTGATTGATCTGGTCAAGTTCTCAGCAGAAGATGGAGTTTGGGATGGTCATTTTTTGCCAAATACAGGTATTCTGAACAGTAGGAAAAGAGATTTGGGGGGCAGAGGGAATTACTTTTCACTTTAAAACTTTGAAGGAAAGAGTTCAACAAGCTCTAGTAAGATTGTGACAAGATTGCCAAAAAAGGCATTAGGTATTCTCAGGTTTACATGTTATTAATTTCTTACATTTTCAATAAATTGACAGTCACTAAACCAGACTCTGAACAAAAGATTTCCCCTCTCAAGCAAGTATCTTTATTAATCCACTTTACAATAATTGTTCTCTGACACAATCACTCTGAGAACAATGATTTGAGAACCTGTTGCTCAGCCCTAAATCTGTGGATCAATCCCAGATCTGTACAAATGGGCACATACACCAGCAGTACCAGCCTGATCCCGGGCAGAGGGAAGCACTCCAGTTTATTTCTCTTGAACCTGCCACATGAATACTTTTTGTTCTGCCTCTATCCTTACACTGACCTTTTGCTGGCTGCAGGAGAACAGTCAGTCTCAGTCAGCATAAAGCTGGGTGTTGAAGATAACCCATCAACATTTTTGGAACCACTGTGAACCCAGTGTCAGCACTCGCAGTACAAATCTGGCTGGGATGTTTCTGACGACATAAGAGGAGCACTGGAACTGGACTGAAAGCATTGAGCCACAGCCTCAGAAGCTTGCTCTAAATGTAAGGAGATTACCTTATGAGGCCATTTTGCCTCAATCTCTCCTTTTGGATGTGTTCCACTTTGCTCACAATGCTTGCATGTTCACAGAGTCAGAGAGCACAAGAATAACTCTTCAGTGAAGGGCTTAGGGCACTTGCTGGAGAGGAGAACACACGGGTTCCACCACAGACTGAAGAGCTTCAGCAGAGCAGAACAGTGTCAGCAGGAGCAAAAAGCCACTTCCAACCCCACAGTACTCACTGGACTGCTCAGTCACACATTACTGGAGAAGGAGAGACATAGAATTTGGGGTTATCAATATCCCCATCCCCTCCCTCCAGCTGAGACCACTGGCTCTGAGGGACATGAGCACTGTTTCCTGCTGTCCTTTCCTACCCAGCCACCACGTGTACATCCAGCTCTTTTCCACTGCAAGCTGTTGAGAGCTCTGCACCCTCCTGCCTTCCTCCTGCCTCTGCCTGTGCTCTTCCTCTTTACCTGTTCAGCTCTGGTCATGGCACCTGGCTTAAGGCTGCCAAGTACCTTGGCATGCAGTCTCCCTCAACCCTAACCTGACTGGTCTGACAGAATTCATGCATCAGGTCAGGATCTCCCTTGCGCCATCAGCAAACAAGATGTCAGGATTAGTTTAAAGCTCCACCACGTTTTAAGAGGCCAAACAGGTGGCTTATTCCTTCCTTTGCCCTTACACCTTTCTCCCTTTCTGTCAGGAACACCATTTGCTGCTAAACTAATGTTTGCAGCAGTTGAGCATCCTTTTTGTCAACAAACTGACCTGGGACTTGCCCCTGTAATTCCGTCATCCCACACAGGCAATCCTACCCTGAGCTTTGTTAGGAGTGATCCGGGTTTGTATTCAGGGATCTATTCTGCTTTTTGCTCCTGCTGATCTGCTAATTCAGACACCATAAGCAGCCTTCTGATTGGAATCAGTCCTCTCAACACTCAGCTACCTCTGTTTAACCCACAGGCCAAAAGCCTCCTGAATAAAAGGCTGTGACCCCTGACCATTAGGTTAGACTGCATAGACTGCCTGTCACTAAGTATAGTCATGCATATTTTTGGAAGTAAAATATTTACCTGTGGGAAAGGAAAATTCCAATTTGATGATAGCATTTTACCTTTTCTAAACAAAAGGAAAAGTAGAGCAAAATTAGCTGTTCTGTTGCTGAGCTCTTATTCCTGACTGAAAATGTTTCCTCCAAAAGTCACTGCAAAGTTTCTTCTGGTCCCACGTGCCTACAATAATTACTGTTTTAACAAACTGACATCAGCTGCTTGTGACCTGCTTTGTTGCCTACAGCCTTCTAAAGATCATCAGCAAAAGTCCTGGAAACGCCAGTCCTGTGGCACAAGTTTTCTCCCCTGTTTTTCAGAACAGTTCCATTATGCCACTTTTGAAGGTTTTGATATTTTGTTCCTAATCCTGATTTAGAAGCATCTGCTAATAAATTGACAGGTTGTGACACCTCCCCATAATTTTAGAGCTTTTTCACCTTAGATTTTGAGTGCTGCTTTTATGGTTTCAGAAGGCTTTTTATTCACACACCTTCCATCTTGAGTAGCTCTTTGAATGGGGTTGTCAAGACAGCTATGTTTCGTGTACATTTTTCCTGGAACTCAATCCAATGTTGCCTATAAAATTACAATTCCTCTCTCTGCAGCAGGTTTCCTTCTGCAATGGCTAGCTTTTGATTTCTGTGATTCCTCCTCTTGCTCGCATCAAATATATTTAAAATACTTACATAAGGAGCTTATTTTTATTGGTTGCACTCTTCAGTGTGTTACCCTCTTTCATTACAAACCTAACAAATCCAGGCTTATCGTTTGTTTTGTGTTGTGCCCAATGTGTTCACTGGGAAAAGAAGGTTTGGATATCTGCATCTAGCAAAGGGGAAACCAGTTGTAGTTGGAGTCTTGTTGTTACTCCTTTACATTTGCATCGTGGCAATAATTGGAGGCTGGTGCCTGAAGCTCTCTTTAGTTTGGATCTGTGTGTATCTATACTGAAAAGGAAGCGTGTGCTGCAAATAATTAACGGGACAGGAAATAATTCTTTGCTAAATGTAGCTTGCCAGCAATGTAGTTTTGCTTGGTCTAAGATGGGGAGCCCTGTGTATCTTCTGCCTCCAGTGATGTGTCATTACAGTGAGGGGTTTTTTTCTTTACCCCTGCTTTGCAGATTCCTGCTCTGTGGTTTATTTCTAAGGGAGGTCTGTGAAAGGACACCAGACAAGCAAGGCTACTGTCAGCCTGTGGGTGTAAACTGGCCACACAAGGATTAATATTTGCTTCAGCCACAAATTTAAAAAAAAACAAAGGTAGAAACCCACTGCTTTATAGACTGGACGTGCTGTCATTGTTTTGAACTTTAAAATATTCCTTAATTTCCCTATGAAATAACCAAAGACAGCAAGCGAGAGTACTAATCAAGAATGGCCCAGAGCAAAAACATCAAGCAAAAATAGCGGGCATGGGTAGGGGCTGATTTTTGGTTCTGCATAACAGTGCTTGAACCTGGGCACCCAAATTAATCCATTAATTACCCATTAAGCCAAATCCACTGATTTTTTTTTCCTAGGGCTCACTGAGACTTGCCTGATGTGCAAAAGCCTAAAATCTGTGCTAGGCACATGGATTTCCCTCAGCCTTCTCCCATAGGTGCACCTACAGGGATGGAAATGGAAGCCTCTTTGCTGGGACATAGTTTGCTGGTGATTTAGCTCAGGGTGGGGAGGGGGGAAATAATTAATTTTTCACAAAATTTCCTATGTCTAAATGCAAATAATAGACACATTTAAAAAATCTGAATGTTATTTTGAAGGCTAGTTTAAAATGTTATTTTAATAGCTAAGTTTTATACAGACCTTTTCCCACTATGCCTTCACATATTCATTTGTAGTTGGTGCTGTGGGCATTATTATTACTTATGTGATAATAGGACAGTCAAAATACAGTTTAATTTTACTGTCATATCACTAAGGCCTTCTGCTATCTAGTACCAAAACAACTGTAATACTCATATATCTCCTATTTGTGTCGTAATGAGACAATATTGACAGCCTGAGCACTACAATATAAACAGGAGGCATTCTGTACTAAGAAAGAAGACACTTATACTAAATGGATGTCATTATCTTTATCTGTCATGACTAGTAATCCTTAAATAGAAATTACTCTTAATTTTTTTAAAGAACCCTTCCTAAGAAGGGTAAATAAAAAAGTGAGATGAAAAAAAAATCCTTCTCAATTCTGAATCAGACTTTCAAAACTGTTATATTTTTTTGCTTTTTCCTAAATTTAAAAAAAAAAAACAACAAACACCAAAAGAACAAACCAAAACCAAAAAAAGAAAGCCCACATAACCAAACGCTGGAACTATTTCCAGTGAAATATAAAATCTGAACTTCCTCCAGCTACAAAACCAGCAAAGATGGTCAGTAGAATGTTGCTGATCTTGTTACCAACCAGTTTTTTGTTTGGGTGGGGTTTTTTGGTAGTATCTGGAATAATAGCTTATATTCTTAATACTTCCTTTTTGAATTACATACTGGGCCAAATCCTCTATTTATTATGCTTTATGCACTTATGCTAGCTCATGGGAATTTTTGGGATACTAGACATCATAAAATCAGAGCAGGCTTTGCAGTCTCCTATCTATTTCACCTTCCCTTTTTTAATGACTTACATTTAAAGAATCATACTAAACCCACCACAATGTGGTGAGCTCACACCTGAACCACTGGCCAAAGACTTCAACAATAAACTGCATTGTTACAGACCTGTGGTGAACTCCCTTCCAAAGCACCAATATGGACCAGTTCTATCACACTCCATGCCAGAGAACTTAGATAAGTTTTAGAAGGAGCTGAGAAGTTGTTTCTTGGTTTGGTTTCTAATACACTTTTATGCAGTGTATAGGTTATTTATGCTATTTGTCTGATCCTTTATTAAATTATTGCACTTTCACATCTTTTCTTTCCTAGAGCTTCACAAAGGGTTGTTTGACCTTGTATGACACTCACCCCTCAAGAGTGGTGTGTGAGAGGGGACAGCTGTATCTTATTCTGTGTATAGAAGGGGGAATTCTGTTTCAGGGACTGTTGTCTCTGTTGACAAACACTGACAAGGGCAACTCTGACCAGTTAACCTTCTGCAAAGTTATGCCAAAACAATTGCAGAAATCTCATACAGAATCTCATCTTCAGCCTCCCAGTTGCCAAATGCGCTGGATTTTTTTTTCCCCTGCAGTATTTTCTTAATCAAGCACACCACTCAGGTGCAGGATAACTCACTTGTGTATCTTGATGTTCTGCACACCCTTTATTTCCTCCTCTCACCACCTACAACTATTTCCCCAATGCCAACACATTTTAGATAAGATCTGTGGTTGATGGCTGAAAAAAACCCCAACCTCCAAGTGCTATTTATGATATGATTAGACAGGTCAAGTTTAATTTCAGCATCGTGCATGAATCTGTTATCCAATCATCCTAATGATACACTGCTCAAACCAGCAGTGGGGCTGAGGATGGAAAGAAAACCTTGATTGTAAGTTGTCTGCCAATGATTGGAGTTTGTTATGAAAGAGCACTAACACAATTGTCATTGGCTCCCTTTGCCAAAGGTAGGGAACGTTCATGCCTTTCATTGTCACTGTGCCTGCAGCTGTGTGACAGATGAATAGAAGTATGCCAGAAAGAAGGCAACATTCCAGGGGGGGTGGCTGTTTTTCCTCGGGGTTAAGGCAAGGGTACACTTAATCAATGTAGCACTTTTAAGAAAATACCACAGTTCAGGTAGAAGATACAGCTCCCGAGCTGAGTGTTGCTCTCCAGGCTACATAATCCAGCCTGATGCATCAGGAAACCACCAGTAGCGTTCTCACACAGCTTGTTTTGTTTTGCCATTTCATTGGTAGTTGCACGTGCTTGAGGCACTCCCATGTTTAGTGGAAGGTGCCTCCTTGCAGGGGCACAGCTTCCTGCATGGCACACACACCCTGCCAGGACCTGGGCATCTCCCAGCAAACAGCCCTCCAGTCAGCGAGATGTACTCCGTGATAAGGGGGCTGAGTCAGTGCAGGCAGATCAAAACGTCAGCACAGCCATCACATCTGCAGGGTAAAGTTTCTTCCAGGGAAGTGAAACAGCTGGAGGAGGGATGTCTTTGCCTCTGTGTTTTCATAATGCCACTCAGGAGCTGCTCTGTATGCATGCTTTGCCCCTTAGAGACTCTTTGGGATGTCTATCATCCATGGGAAAAAACCCCTTTCCCAATCCTGACTATAAGTAGAGGCAGCAGCCAAGCAGGAGCATTGAAACATTTGTGCTGCAGTGAAATGGGGTCTTTATGTGCAGCTGCCCTGTGCCTGCACCCCCCATCCCCATTTCCAGAATACCTCCACATCCCTCAATGTGCCAAACACAAAATCTGGCACCGAAAGCTAACAGTCTCATAACTTCTGGGAAAACATAAATTGACAGATTACAGTTTTTTTAACAAACCCCACTTATTCCATTCTTCCCAGAGCCAAGCACTGGTGTGCAGTCACATCGAATAAAATACGCTCTCTCTTTTAAATCACTCATCATTTCTGTCCTGGGGTTGTGCTGGCTATACAAACCCTGAGCTGCTGGCAGCACATTCCTCTGCCCACCCAGGCTCTACCCCCAACAAACTGCACAGGCAATACATTTATGAGTAAAGCTCAGCCCTCAAGCACAGAGGAAAGAGGATCAGACAACTGCTGGCTCCAGCCAAGGATCTGCAGGGGCTCCATCCATGACCCTGAGCAAATCATGGAATTGTAAATGTTGGAAAAGACCACTAAGATCGTGGAGCCCATCTGTTATCACCCCAGCTTCCCCAGTGGTAAAACAGGCCCCAATACCCTATCCCAGCCACCTGAACAAACCTAATCATCTCATAATACTTATTCTGTACTTGTGCTTTCACTTCTTATTTCACAGAATCACGGAATGGTTTGGGTTTGAAGGGACCTTACAGATCATCCAGTTCCAACCCCACTGCCATGTGTAGGGACACTTTCCACTGGACCAGGTTGCTCCAAGCCCACTCCAACCTGGCCTTGAACACTTCCAGGGGCGGGGCAGCCACAGGTCCTCTGCACAACCTGTTCCTGTGCACCACCACCATCACAATATAGAATTTCTTCCTAATATCCAGTCTAAACACACTCTCTTTCAGTTTAAAGCCATCCTTCCTTGTCCTATCACTGCATGCCGTTGTCAGAAGTCCCTCTCCAGCTTTCTTGCAGGCCCCCTTTAGGTATTAAAGGTGCTGTAAAAGAAGGTGTTATAAAGTCTCCCTGAAGCCTTCTCTTCTCCAGGCTGAACAACCCAAACTCTCTGAGCCTTTCCTCCCAGGAGAGGTGCTCCAGCCCTCTGATCATTCTGGTGGCCCTCCTTCGGACTTCCTCCAATAGGTCGATGTACTCAGCCCATTCTCAATAGTTTCAGCTACTAATACTTAACAGTTTATTTTCCCTATAATATTTACCCACAAAGATGTGGCATAAACTGACTGGGAGGGGGGAAAAGGAAAAAAAAGAAGACATGAAATTTCTGAGCCTGTAAGCTCTTTTCTGGAAGGTGTGGGGTACTGGGAGGTGGGTGGGGAGAAAACAACCCACACCACCTCAGAAAGCTGAGCAGAAACGTTCTGCCGACTCCTTAGCCTTACCCCTTGCTCTCCCTGACAAGAAACACCTTCTCAACACACCAAGATTCCCGCAAAAAAACCCACCCCAAGTGAAAACCGTTCTGTTGCCTACTTGAAATCGCTGGCAAGGAGGGGGTGTTTGATACCAAAGAGGAATGTTTGGTGCGAGGAGGGGTGCCTGGCTCATGAAGGCTGAAGCGGAGCTTTCTCCGCAGACCCTAAAGACAAGGCAGGAGCGGGGAGGGGAAGAGGTATCCTACCCGCCCTCCCCGGCCCCGCAGGCGGCGGTGGCGCGGCCGCCGGGCTCCCCCTGCGGGCGGCGGGAGACCCGCGGGGACCGGGATACCCGAGCATCCCAGTGGGGACCGGGATATCCGAGCATCCCAGTGGGGCCGGGATACCTCAGCATCCCAGTGGGGACCGGGATACCTCAGCATCCCAGTGGGGACCGGGATACCCAAGCATCCCAGTGGGGACCGGGATACCTCAGCATCCCAGTGGGGACCGGGATACCTGAGCATCCCAGTGG